>JANHMN010000015.1:11787525-11800865 GCA_030674055.1 Rhabdomys pumilio | reverse complement strand
ACAGAAAGAGTGAGAGTGAGAGCAAGCAAGACAGACAGAGAGAGAGACAGACAGAGAGAGAGAGACAGAGAGACAGAGAAAGAGACAGAGAGAGACAGAGAGAGACAGAGACACAGAGAGAAAGAGATGGAGATAGAGATAGAGAGAGAGAGAGAGAGAGAGAGAGAGAGAGAGATCAGAATACAAAACTCGAAATGGGACCCATCAAATCCCACCCTCAGAACTCAGGGAACCCCATGGAAGAGGAGGCAGAAAGAACGTAAGAGCCAGAGGGGAGAGGACATCAAGAGGACAAGGCTTTCTGTATTAACAGAGCGAGGCTCGTATGAATTCATAGAGGCCAAAGCAGCAAGCACAGCACTTACCTGCACCAGGTCTTCTAAGTATATATTATAGCTTTCAGCTTAATATCTTTGTGGGACTCCAAAGTGTATGAACAAGTGGGTATTTGATTTTTGTGCCTTATTTTGGACTAATTTCCTTCTGTTGCTTTACTTTGTCCAGTCTCAATGTGATAGTTTTAGTTTTGTCTTATTATATTTTGTCATGTTTGGTTGTTATCTATTAAAAGCCTGTTCTTTTCTAATGAAAGACCTAAAAGGTGTGGATCCAAAGGGAAAGGGAGGTGAGAGGGACCAGGAGTATTAGAGGGAGATGGACCAGTATTCAAGATATATTGTATGAGAAAAGAATCTATTTTCGATAATTTTTTTAAAAATTCAAATTTCAGTAAAGATATAATTTCTAAGAAAGTTTGAACCACTGTCAATAGGGCTTATGACTTAGATATGGCTTCATTGTGTCCCAGAGGTTCCTGTGTAGAATGCTGTTAGCAGTGGGGAATCATATGAGAGGCAGAAAAACCCTTAGGGATTTGGTGATGTCACTGGGATGTGAATTCAGTCTTGGGGTCTTGGGAGGCTCTTTGATTCTTGCATGAGCAAATTGTTACAAAAGGGTAAGCCTGACCTGATTTCCCTCTGGCCTCCAGCCTTCCCAAGTGACATTTCCCTCTGTTACACTCATTTGCATCCATCTCGATGCAATTATGGGAAGTTCTCATCAAAGCTAAAAGAAAGCCTGCACTATGCTGAACCGCCAGCACTGTAAGTTCAATAAGGAAAGACCATCCTCAGTGAATTTATCATAGGATCAGAAAGGGGAAGATACATTTGGGTAAAAAGCAAAAGCAAACAAAATATTTGCAGTACTATAACGAATAATTTTAGGCCTAAAACAGAAATTGGTACCAGGAGTGGGTATTGCTGTAACAGATCTGACTATGTTGTTTTGGGGAAGATTATGGAAGGACTTTGGACTAAAAAGCCTTTGAGTGTTGAGAGCTCAGTGAGCTGTTCTATAGGACCCTGGAAGATGAGACTGTTCAGAGCAGTGCCCATGAGAGAGACCTGGCTTGTGACATTTCTGAGGAAAGACTTTACCAGGCCATTTGGGTGATGAATCTGTGGTTTCTGGCTAGCTAAAGGTGAAGATTAACTGGGAAGAATAGTTGCCACCAACAAGATACCAGAAGTACTAAATATAACCTTTGTTTTGCTGGGACAATGGATGCTAGTTGCTCAGAGCGAAGAAATTAGCAGTGATTATGAAGGGACAAGCTTTGGTGAGGTGAAATCTTCAGGGAAGCATTTCTCGTCAGAGACAGCACATGCAAGCTGTGCTAGAGGTGACCAAGGTTGTGCTCATAGCAAACTTGCTAATGCGCAAGAGTATTCCAGGTGGTACTGGTTTTGAAGGCATGAAGGTGTCATGGAGAGCAGCTGAGGCTTGGCCCTATGAGAGGCCAGGAGAAGCCATTGGTGACGGTGCAGCAGGAGTAGCAGTTGAAGTTCCAAATTCAAGGAATCATGGAGAGAAGCTGAGGCTTTGTACCATGAGGAAAGCCCAGGAGATATCACGGATAAAAGTACAGCTTGTTTGTTGTAGCGGACACTGGTTTTTGGAGATGCCAGTACCATGGGATGACCACCAAGGATAGCAGTAGCAGTGGAATGGAACCAACTAAAACCTAGAAAACAAGCTGTGTTCTGTTGAAGGCAGACCTGAAAAGGTGACCCAAGCCCTTAGAGGAGCTCAAAAGCTTGTGAGTGAATCCCAGATATTGGGCATTGAATTATTTACACTATTGAAGTTTTGTTTTGCTTTGTTTAGATTGTGTCTGTGACCTGCTTTGTCATTCTTGAAGTAAAGAAATATTCAATTGTTCATTTTATAGGAACCCACATTTGAGAGGCTTTGAATTTTAAAAGAGGTTTTGGATTTTAAAAGAGACTTTGGATTTTTTACAGAGAAAACTTTGAAGTGTTTAACTTAATAAAAACTGTGATTAAGTTTGCAACATGTCTTGTATTTGTGATATTTATTAATATGAGATCTTGGAAAGGAACTACAAAACAAAAAATGTGATGTCTTTAAATGTGTATATGTCAGCTTGACAGAGGGTCAGTTGTGATGCTGATTTTATGTCAGTTCAACACAGTCTAAAATCATCTGAGAGGAGGGAAACTCAATTGAGAAAATGCCCTCCATAAGATCATGTTGTAGGCAAGCCTTTAGTACATTTTAAAAATTACCAATTGATGTGGGAGGTCTCAGTCCATTGAGGGTGGTGTCATTCCTGGTGGTCTTGAGTTCCGTAAACAGGTAGGCTGAGCAAGCCCTGATGAGCAATCTAATAAACAGCATTCCTCCATGGCCTCTGCATCAGCTCCTGATGCTAGGTTCTCACCCTATTTGAGTTCCTGTCCTCTCTTTCTTCAAGTGATGAACTACAGATGTTGAAGCATATGCCAAATAAACCCTTTTCTCCCCCAGCTTGCTTTTCGTCATGGTGTTTCATCACAGCAAGAGTAACTCAAATTAAGACAAAGGCATTGTGGGTAGCATGCTGATTTTATCTATGTGCAGTAGGCTTTATTTATAAAAATGGTTGGATGAAAGACAACGTGACTACCTTTGTCTAGAAAGCAGTCTAAGTTGAGGAGTTAGTGGATGGACACACTGTGGACAGGTAAACTTTGTTGTTGGAAATCAGTAACTTGTGTATGGCTAGCTTCTACACATGAGCTTTCAGATATTGCCATCTCTGTGATTTAGCCACATACATACTTTCTATAAAAAATAAATACTTGTTTTAGACAATTAAAGAACAGATACAGAGTTCTCTGTCAGTAAAGAGAGCACATTTTCAACTCATTGGGGCTGTGGCCTGGACCAAGAGTTCAGTCAGATTGGGAGGCACTTGGTCACAGTCCTCAACTTTTCAGCTTCAACTGTGATATTTTTAAAAGATATTAACAGGAAAAACAATAATCATATGTAAAATTCTGTAGCGCCAGGTGTTCTGGAGAGTTTAACTGCCAATGCTTGTGGGATTTTGTAACCTAAGGGCTCCTAAGAAATAATGCTGAGACATTGTTAGGTTGGGGCCACTGTTTCCTATTCTCTATAACTAACAAACTCTGGTGGCTGTTGAGTGTGAAATATGCAGAAACAATGCTTTGAATTGTATGCATGTACTGTGTGTGTGTGTGTGTGTGTGTGTGTGTGTGTGTGTGTGTGTGTATGGAGAGAGAGAAAGAGAGAGAGAGAGAGTTCATGTTTGTCTATCTGTGCATAGTTGTTTGGATATGAGGTCATCTCTACATGTATATGCACATAGAAGAAAGAGGTTGATACTGGGTTTGTTCTTTAATCCGTCTCTGCCTTGTGTTTGAGACAAAGTCTCTCACCAAACCTGGAACTCACAGGTTCCCCAAGCATCTCCAGTCAGCAAGCTCCAGGAATCCTCCTGTCTCTGCCTCCTCAATGTTGGGATTAAAGACATTTCCCACTGTGCCCAGCTTTGTAGGTTTGCTCCTGTGCTGAAAGCATAGGTCCACATGCTTGGGTAATAAGCACCTTATCAACCTAGTCATCTTCCAGCCCCCACCAAGATGGCAAGAATGATTAAACGTAGGGGGAAGGGATCTAAGAATTAGTGAGCTTCCAAATGTGACAGATGATGCTGCATTTTCCTGCTCACAGTGAGTACATTTAATTTTGATTTCCACATCCCTCCATACGTTTCCTCCCATCTAACTTATCTTTCAAGTTTGAGCTGGAGTAATCTTCCATCATTCTAATGCATGCATAATTTAAAAGCCCATTTTGGAAGTGGCTAAGGGTCACATAGACTTGCTTCCTGTTGCCTCTGCTCTCTAGAAGTTCTTCAAGACAGGATTGGAAAGAAATCCAAGTAGCCCTGCTCCTGGAGCCTGGCTGACTATGCACATTCAGCCATCAGTTCAACAGTGATAGGTGCCAAAAAATCTGAAGAGGAAGAGACACTTCCAGCTTAGAAACTCCAGCATACTGTGCAGAGCAGCAAGCTGGCTTTGTCATCTCATGTCACAGAGAAAAATACGTGACAGGTAACTGCAGGTGAGGAGTCCTTCACACTTGAGACCAAAGGGCCTCTAATGTTTTCCTGCATCAATTCTGATCACCTCGGCGCTGGAAGGTCAATGGGACCGATCTCAAAACCAATGATAAAACTGCAGTAAACTGAAGCAAGACTTGGAAACCAGGCAGGAGCTGCCCACTCAGATGCTGTTGTACATTTCAATAATGACTGCAAACATGAACACTTGCTAGGACTTAAATGACTGGAAGGCATTTTTTTTCCAGTGGTCATTAAAACATCCAGAAAGAGAGAAAACACACTCAGTATCTGATTGTCTCACTGAATCTTGACAGCATAGACTAAAATGTAATGGGTCCTGGGGCTTAAACTCGAGCCCTTATATTTATGAGGCAAACAACTTACTCACTAAGTTATCTTCCCAAGCTAGAATTCATTATAGCTATGTTTCAACTTTCAGTGTTGATAGCTGTGATGCACAGTCCACAGTGGTCCTTCCTCCAACCTTAGACAGAAACAAGTTATTGTGAGATCAGTATTGTGATTCCTATGATCCTACTCACAGTAATTTTCTTTAAGTGATTCACTTCATCCCTATGCAGGCACAGACATTACCCCATCTCCATGCCAGGGAAAGGTCACCATCCAATGAGAACTCAAGGCAGTCCTTAATTTCCATCTATACTCTACTCAAGAAACCAGTTCAATCACTCACAATTCATTCAACAAAGACCCTGTTGTGAATGGAGGCTCTGCACGAGGTTGTGACACGATATCTAAACAGACCTGTAGACCCCCATAAGCATTCTCTGTCTCAAATACCAGATGGATTCTCCTGACACAGGACTAACTTTGCAGGCAGTAGTGCCCCCATCTGTTGCTCCAGTGACCCCCCTCCCCAATTAGCCACAGCATAAAAATAAATAGGAATAAGTAAAACATATGGTTTCTGTTTGTTTATATGAGATCAGGGTCTCAAGTAGCCTAAGATAGCCTCAGATAGCACCATGTATCTGAGTCTGACCTCGAACTCATCTCTTCTTCCTCCACCCCCAATGTCAGTTCTCAGCTTAGTTTGCATCTTGAGAAAGACACAGTTGAGGAGTGGATATTCACATAGCTTTCACTACAACATAATATTATAATGGTTGCCTTATTATCACGTATTCTAACTTATCTTAGTTTGTGTCTAAATTTAAAATGGAGTTATTATAGATGTATGTATGTATGTATGTATGTATGTATGTATGTATGTATGTATGTAGAAAAAAACCTTAGAATGAATTATGGTTTGGACTCTCTACATAGGCAAGTACAAGTGTGAGAACTTTCACTGAGAAGAGGTGACTATGACACAAAAGAAAAAAACAGACCAAGTCTCTGGAGCACTGGCACTTTTCCAAGTCCCTGTGGGTACGATTTGCTTGGTATTCACAGTGGTGTTTCAAGAAGGGAAGCCAGGGCTTATTATCCTGTCTGGAAACTTTTACAGCCCAGTGGAGGAGATAACCTCTTAACTGGGCTCACATATAATCTGCTATGATTTTTTTTTAACCCAAATGGCACTCCTGATTTCTTCTGTGTCATGTCCTCCTCTGTGATTGACCAAACTCTAATTATGTTACAGTGAATTGCAGTAAAGCTTCGATCATTTAAGTATCATATGTCTGTGATGCACACGAGGAGAGGTTAATGGGTGTCTTGGCTGTGATTTTAGTGAGCATTCACCCGACACCTGGCAAGGCTGTAACAAACCATACATAATTTCCATTATTTTGCAAAATTTTCATATTTCATCCATCATCAGTGATCTGTCAAGGTGGTGTATTTAAAGCCAGAGAATCTGAGTTCAGTGCCTGCTCTATGCTAGCAGTATGTCAAGATATGTTAAGGAAAAGCCTAAGAGTCCCCAAGGAGGTTTAATTTTGTCCGAATTTGACTGTGCCATTTATACAAATAAAATTGATTTTACTTGTTTATTGATTCATTGATTGATTGGTTGACTCATAGATTTGGGTTTTTTATTTGTTTGTTTGTTTGTTTGTTTGTTTTTGAGACATGGTTTCTCTGTATAGCTATGGTTGTCCTAGAACTTGCTCTGTAGACCAGGCTGGCTTTAAACTCAAAGATCTTCCTGTCTCTGCCTCTCGAGTGCTACAATTAAAGCCTTACATCACCACCACCTAATATAAAATTTGTTTGATTAGCAGCATCAAACACTTATAAATTATGGATGCTTTTATAATAATGAATGAGGTGAGTATGAAGACTAAAATGTGTACTCCCGGTGGTTGAGAGGCTTGTGGAAGCTCAGGGTTATCCTGGGCTATGGAATGAGTTTCATAGCAGCCAAGATGCCTTCAGAATGAGATCTCTAAGTAAAGGAACAGACCAGGATGGTGCTTCCACTTTTAACCATGTAAAGTGTTAAATACTAAGTGGACCTGAGAGGACAGCTCAATAGATAAAGCATTTGCCAAAAGGGTGAGATCTGGAGTTTAGATTCACAACAGCCACAGAAAATAAAGGAGAACATGTCAGCTTGTATTTAACCCTAGTATTGGGCAGGTAAATACAGAGGATTTCCTGTGCAAGTGAGCTAGTTAGACTATCCTAATTGGGGAGATCCAGTTCAGTGAATAAAGAGGAGGGCACTGAAGAAAGACATTCAGTGTCAACCACCACTTTGACATATACACACTGTGCATGCACCTATGGACATGTGAATCTGCACATGTAAATATAACAGAGTACTTAAGAATTACCCAAATTAACAATATGGGCTGATGTTTTTGACAGCTCTTATTTTTACCACTAACCCTAACTACTTACTCTCTCTGATGCTTTTGGTAGTAGGAGGCACCCTTAATAGCATAAATTTCACATGATTAACTTGCTATTTTGATCTTTCTGGGAAACTTAAAACCATATCTGTTTAGCTTTTCTAGGCTTTCTAAGAGATTTTATCTTGATTCAGATGCTATGAAAAATACTGTGTGTTTAATTTCCCCTCATTCAAGCTTTGAAAAAAAAATTCAGAACACATTTCTAAGAAAGTGCCCCAAACTGGGAATTTGGAAACTTATTGTCAAATACTGTATCCATTTATTTTTGCGTGAGTTTTGCCTCCTTGACTTGTGTCCCCTCCCAGAGGAGGGGTTTCCAGAAGGTCCTGGCTCAGTGGTTTTTTGCAAGAAGAAAGATGCTGCCTGCTATGCGTGAAGAGTGCCCCGCCCCATAAGTGAGGATGATTGGCTGTGTTTCTGTACCATTTCTCTTTGCATGTCCCTCCTCTTCTTCTTTCCCTTACACATCAAAAGCAATTTTTTAAAAGATTAGAAATTGAGCGTGAAGACATGAAACTCAAAGCCAGCCATTCCGGAAGGCATACACATTTGTTCAAGCAGCCTGTGTATTCTTTCAACGTGTTTTGGCTCTTTTCATCCATGGCTGCAGCAGCTTCTGGAATCACAAGGTTAATACTACATGGATACTCTGTGAATATCCCAGAAATGACAAGAGAGACTTGCCCACCCTTTAATATCCCTTACTTAAAACCCAAGTCCTCCTGGGTGGTGGCTCCAGGTTGTTCTTAGACTGACCTACTCTATTGAGGACCCGTTGATAGCTGCAGGTCTTAATCCTGGATCAACCTAGCATCTGGAGTCCCATATCTTCTGGGTGCATGTGAATTAAAGTATGCAAACTCTAGTGTTACAAGCAAAAATTTACACATCACTAATATCAGCTATGAAAAGTTGTTAGTTCTGTTGCCATTGACAATAAAAAATAGAAAGGAATTATGAAGGTGACCCAGTCCGTAACTTGTACATCATAAGTGCAGAAGAGCAGTTTCTTCATGGATATACTCTACCTAGGTTCACACAAAGAAAAGAACAAATTCAGTAGACATACTTTTTTTTTTTGGTTTTTCGAGACAGGGTTTCTATGTATAGCCCTGGCTGAATAGACATACTTCTATAATGAGTGAAATTATGCAATAAATAATAATACCTTTGCACAACAAACAGCAGAGAAGCCCAGGCAGTCTTACTAGCAAATATCACTAAGTGTTAGAAGGATAATTCATCCTTGCTCTCCAAAGCTCTCTCCTAGAAGAGAGGCAGGATAAGGCTTTCTTGACTCTGGAATGTAGATATCGCAGTAATTTGTAAGCCAAAGGAAGCACAAGAGAAGAAATGGGCAGCCCAAATCATTCATGACACAAAAGTGCCCTTCAAAACTCTGATCTGGGCCATTCTCCAAGAATTCCCTGTGAAATGCCTAATTGTCACTGACAGGAGAGAAAATCCCCCTTAGGGTTTGGCACTCAAGAGACTGGTAAATTTTACTGCAAATATCCCAGGAGGGATTTTTGGCCCAAGCTTGGAAGTGGTCCGTGGGAACATGTTTTGTTCTGAGCCCCACTTCCCACAACAAGTGCTCCATAGAGAACTCCAGAAACTCAGTGCGTACTGTACTGCTTATCCCATTTGAACCACAAAGACTTTTAAACCAAATATCTCTCATTTTACAATTTTGACATTTAGTGTTTGGTTGTTGTTGGTTTGGTTTTTGTTGGTGTTGTTATTGTCCTTTGTGTTGTACATGAACATTTAATAGCTTTTAAATTTTACTCTACTTTCTCCTTTTTTTTTTATTATTTGAGAATTTCATACAATGTGTTTCAACCACATTCACCTTTTCTCCAGCTCCTCTCAGGTGTACTTTCCCTTTTAAATCTGTGCTCTTTTTTTAAACCCAGCAAGTCAGTCTATCCTGTTTTTATGACCTCTGGTGTGTGGCTTTCCACTGGAGCCTGGTTGACCTACTAGGGATACACTCTTAAAGGGAACAGAGTCTCCATTTTCAAGCTGCTGTCATTTCCTAATGGCATCCTGCTTTGAATCCTTTTCCTCAGCTTCTAGCGGTGCCCCACAGTTTGCCTCCATTGATTGTTCTCACAACGAATCTGTATTATAATCTCCTCTTCTGATAAGATCCAAATACTGTATTTAATATTAATTACTCTTAAAGACCCTGCCTAATAATCCAGTCACATTTTAAATGTGGATTTCACAAGAGAGAGTTCAGGTATCAAATTTCTAAAATTATAAAGCAAAAGAAAATAAAAATGGGAGAAACACGACCCATGGAAAAACAGGAAGCAAACGAGTAAATGTCTGAGGCATGTCATAGAGGATGGACGGAAAAGCCACTCACAGTCGTTGCTCATAAGATTAAACACAATTATTATGGACCAGAACCCAAAGACCATATAAAAGTCATGCAAGATAGTAACCTAGATGTAATTCCTGCAGAAGCAGGGGATCCTTAGAGTAAGATGGCTATCTAGGGAAATCCAAACAACAAACTCCATGTTGAGGAAAAAAAAAAACAATTCCTCAATATATAAAGTACAACTGAGGAATATACCCAATGTATATACATCTTCATGTATACATGTATCTACACACAGATATGCACGCATATGTGAACACAAACACACAGGTAGGATTACAATAGATGTAAATGAATAGTATAAATAGGAAACAAAAACTGATATGGAGAGAATTTTTCTCAGTATAGCTTTTGATTTAGCATGTATATGTTATAAACATTTAAGTGATACATTGTTATACATATTATAATGGAGAATATATACATTATATATCAAATATGAACACTGCATATGAAAAAAGAATAAAGCTGTAAAATCATTTACACAATATTCCAGGCTAAGAAAAGTCTGTTTTGTATCTGTGTACAGTGTGTGTGTGTGTGTGTGTGTGTATCTGGTGAAAGTGCATGAGTAATGGTTTCTAAGTTACTTACATTTCAGAACCTAGGAACCAAGAATGATACATTTTAAGCAATATTTGAATAGTATTTAACCCCAATCTTCCTACTGCTACCAACTAGAAAGGTAGGGAAAGGCTGGAGATACATGTGCAAAGGAAGTGAATGAAAGTCAATGATATCCTACCTTTATGAAATCCTTTATGATCCTGTGTTCAGTCCCCAGAATAAAAAAACAAACAAAATTATTATAGACTTTGACAAAGTGAATGAGAAATTTGATTAAGGCATAGTGGTGTACTCTTACACTCCCAGGCCTTAGAAGGCTGAGACTAGAAGGTTGCCATGAATTTCAGATTAGCCAGGACTACATCCTGAACTTGAGGCCATGGTGCTAATTTAGGAAAAATAGCCCTTGCCTTGCTAAAACTCAAGTTTCTTATAAGTCATACTAACAAAACACAGTGGGAAAGCAGCTCACAGTATGAGGGGGTTACTGATGTTGCAAAGAATCAGTGTGATGGGGGACTGAGGTATCCCCCACAGAGAACTGACTAATCTTGTATACACTGATTCCCACACACCATGGATACCTGAGCAGTGGGTGAGATTGCCTGGACAGGAACAAGGCCCACCTTTAAGTCCAGGTACGAGAGTTCTATTTATAATGCAGTATGGATGTGCCTGGGCACGGTAGAAACTTCCCCATGCCTCTGAGATGCTCCACTGAACAAGTCAACAATTAATTCAGAGTGTCTGGGGACTGAAGACAAGGTGTCAGGATAGCTTAAAGCTCCCCTGAGAAGTTCAGTGTCCAATGGGAATGACAGCTCCTGGTTCTGCAACCTCCCAGGAGCACACTGAGATCCTGGGGAGGGTTCACCAAGCTTTAGCCTTAACTTCCTATAAAAGCTGCAGAATGTGCTTACCCTCATCCCCAGAGACACGCTTGTGCTCTTTGAGTGGAAATACAGACCATGGGCAATCTCGCTCTACATCACCATCTTACTGATGCTTCTTATTTTGGTTTCTGTTTGGGGGGATGAACACTGGGTGTTTGAATTTCTCAGCCACAAGGCAGATCATCAATCCTAAAACCACCTGCTGTTGGTAGCTATAATGAGGTCTGATAAGCAATGAACCAACCAAGGGTGACGTGCTGGAAAAAAAAAATAGATGACCTTATTATCTACAGTTTAAAATTCTTCCCAAGACAATGAACAAAGTGACAAGGAATACTCTTTATCCCTGATATTAAAAAATATGACTGGATGCATGTTTTATTTTAAAAAAAGAAAGAAACAGCATCTTTTTATACAGCCAACAGTCTTTGTACTACTATTTGAAGAAAGCGACATGGATATTTCTCAGCCGGCCACAACTGGTATGTGACCCCTCAGATGATAGCTCATGCCTGGAGTATGAGTACCTAAGAAACTGAGACAGGAGGATTGCCAAGAGTTCCAGGCCAGTCTGTGCTCTACTAGGAGATCTTGACTCAAAACAGTGGAATGAAAAACAACAAAAATCAAGAGAGGGCCAGTGGCAAAACCTGGCAGAATAGAGTGAGTTGATGAAGCCATGTTGCAGAGCAGAGGGGAGGAGCAGGGAAGATGAACACACAGAGTGAATGGCAGCCACTATATACTGTCTTTGATAGTCAGGATAAAAGGATAGAAGTCAACTCCTTGAAATCTATTGGGTAACTTTGGCAGCACCAAAAACCTCCTGGGGAAGGTTACAGCAGACACTGGGGAGAATGCAGTATTTTTTAGCTCTTCACCAATGTCTAGAGAAAGTAGATAAAATTTCTGACAATGTCTTTTTGGAAAATGAGGACCCTCTAGTCACATGTGCAGTGGAGCCAAGAGCTGGGGTGAACTGGGGCCTGAAATGCAGTCTGCAGTCACTAAGTGTAGCTCCAAAGTACATATCCACATGGACAGACCCAGAAACCTGACTCTAGATTTGTTTTCTTTTTTTTTTCCGCTTCTTTATTTTGTTTCCTATTGTATCCACTAGTATTTCAATACTGTCTCCAGTGTCTGCTATGTGGAAATAAGTATTAGTGGAAACTAGGGGCTCAAAAAGTCTGAAAGTTCATTGCAGCCCTACAAGAGAGTAGAATGCTCAGCTTGTGTGCTAACACCTCCTCTGCTATATGTGAACTGCCCTAAGGTATGCACCGAGGTTTTCTCTGTCATATCTGTCTGTCTGTCTATCTATCTATCTATCTATCTATCTATCTATCTATCTATCTATCTATCCATCCATTCCATCATAGTTAATGATAGTAATGCCCCTCTCCTGTTATTCAGTCCTAGCAGCAGTTAAGGCAAATGGCCTGCCTTGATTCATCTGAATAGCAGCGCACAATATATTCCTTAATGTTCAAGCAGAAAGGAGATTTCTGGTTAATGAACTTGGCGAGCGCTATGTTAACAAAGTTAAACTGGGCTATTGATTCTCCAGTTCCTGAAAACTGCAGCATTCTAACATGATCTGGAAAGCACACGAGAGTCACATCCTGTTAATGCTCCCTTAGAGGTTATCATACCAGAATCAATGACTGTTTTGACATGAACAATTCATGTATACTTAAATATTTCATCCTCCCCATTTGATCTGAAAATTAAGTCTTTCCTTTTCTCAATCGCAGTTATAAAGTAGCTAGGAAGCCCCTGTGGGGAACTGAAGCTCAGGTAAGGGGCTTAACTTTCCTCCTGTTCTCAATAATCTGCAGTGTAGATGAAGGACGAGGAGAGTAGGCAAAATGTAAGATAATGGCATGAGACACCCAAGCTTAGAGGTCTTCCGTCAGGAACCACTCTCCACCTCCTAAGCCTGTTCCTGTAACTCACAGCTCCAAGAGCAGTTTGCTTTCAGAATCCCAGAAGACTGACCAGCAGACTAAGGTTCTAGTCACTCAAACCCCTGTCTAAATTTCAGCAGGAGACAGATTAAATAAATAAGGAACTTGTGGCTGGAAAAGTCATTATTGATTACAAATTATCCATGAGTCTACTCATTGAAAGCTGATCTCTTACAATGTACAAATCAGTAAAACTCTCTCTCTCTCTCTCTCTCTCTCTCTCTCTCTCTCTCTCTCTCTCTCTCT
>JANHMN010000015.1:11767688-11787515 GCA_030674055.1 Rhabdomys pumilio | reverse complement strand
TCTCTCTCTCTCTCTCTCTCTCTCTCTCTCTCTCTCTCTCTCTCTCTGTGTGTGTGTGCTCTGTGTGTGTGTGTGTGTGTGTGTGTGTGTGTGTGTGTGTGTGAGAGAGAGAGAGGGAGAGAGAGAGAGAGAGAGAGAGAGAGAGAGAGAGAGAGAATATCAAGCTATCTTCCTAGAACCCAGGAACTGAATTCATAAGTAGAGAATTATTCAGACTCAATAAGCATGTCTGAAATGTAGAAAGCAATATGCCCAGCTAAAACTGTGTACAGCTTTATAATAAGCAACCACAACACGCTACATGAATGTTTCTTATTTATACAAAAAAATGGAGATGGCGCAAGACACAGTCCCCAATTAGTGAATTAAGCTTGGAACCCTATTAGATGTGATGAGACAGTCAATGATGTAGCTGGTGAAATTTTTTAAAGCAGGGATATTTCCTTTGGGCGTACTCTCTGGAGTGCCCATAGTTACTGTGGGCTTGCAAAAGGAAACTATCTTTCTATTGGAAATTCAGTGAAACTCGGGAAGTGCCTGAAACCATATTTGACTAAGCAGTGTCTGTCTCTGTTGAGAGACCCTCCCTCCTGTGTTTTATGTAAGATGTTAGCAACAAGATAAAGGCATTGGTGCTTTTCCAAAACTGTTCCTTGCATGAAGATCAAAAAAACTGCCCTGCTGCATCTTACAGAGCAGGGTGCCCAGAGCTACTGGCTGCTCTTTGAATCTCAAGCCACTTTCCCTCTGGGTATCTTTCTTGCCACACAGATCTGAAGCCCTTTCTGCTTCTCCAAAGCTGCAGGATCTTGGTCTGCAGAGGTCTCACGCTCACTTGAATGCCTTCTTCCTCTTTTGACGCTCTTCACAATTACAGCAAGTCTCTCTCTCTCTCTCTCTCTCTCTCTCTCTCTCTCTCTCTCTCAACTGTGTACAGGGGTCTACAAATCATGCAGTCAGTATTGTCTCTCTTCCATCTCCTCTCCTGCATCCTGCCTATGCTGAAGCATGGAACCTTAAGCTTCTGGACATATGCTCAGATAGGCAGCACGAATCAACTATTTCACAGTGATATGATGTCCACTGAAGTGTGATGCCTAAGCGGCATGTATCCTCAAATTTCATGGAAGATTTCAGACATTATTCAACCATCCATCATGTGTTTGGTGATGAAAATGTATCTACGCTTGTGTGCACAGAGTCAGCATTGCTGGTCCTCCCAGTGTAGAGCCTACCCCATCCTCTTATTCATTCTTGTTCTCCTTATTTTAACAGTGAGAAAAAAGCATGCTCTCACTGTCTCATTTTCTTTCTATTTTAGCTTCCTTTCTTAACATTGAATGGGTACCAAATATCTGTGAATGGAGGAGCACATACATTTCATATGGATACAAGAGCATGCTGATAATTTAGTGAATTCCCATTTTAGCTTCCTTCTTTAAAGTTGGATGTGCACCAACATATCCATGAATGAGGGTGTGAACGTACATATTTCACATACACACGTAATGATACTGGCAATCTAGTGAGTTCTTTTGTAATCCTTGGGTGCGACATTTTTCTCCATGAGACCTCTCCTCCATTTTTCAGCAACTTTTCTCATCAGTAGAGTTTGGCTTCGTCTGCACCTCGAGACAGCACAACTTAAAGGTAATATGAAGGACAGGAAAGAATCTGTTTTGACAAATACCCGAGCTGTGACATAATAATCTGATATAGAAGCTTCAGTCTGTCAGGTGCAATCCCAAGAAAAAGACAGACAGAAGCAGAGGGTTGTTTCTTCAGGAAATTAGATTATCACCGGGCGACTCTTTCCAGAGTGTGGCTGGAAAGTGTAAGAGCATGCAGTTCTTCAGATCCCAGCAGATTCCAAAATGACCCCAGGTGAGTGGAGGGGTGCTGGTGAGCTGAATGTGTAATTCAGCGAGCACCATGCTGCTGTTAGGAAACAAACTCCTTCTGTCAAAAGAGCATGCCCAAAGCCCAAAGCCAAGGAGCGGCTGCACTGGTTGTGCTGAGGCATCTTGAGATAATTCACTTCTTCCACACAGCAGAAAGGCCTCTCCTGGGTCCAATGGGATGTTCCCTTTCCAGAGATAAGGGGATTCTTTGGTGTAATTAAGACAGCAACTAGTGCAATCTTTTTAGGAGTTTGCCCATAAAAATCTCTCCTGATGTGATGACTTTGAGGGCTGGGGGTTCTGTGCATTTTCTCTGTGGGCTAAATGTCAACACAGAGAGTATTAAAGTACTGAATTTATTGGCAAAACAAGGAGAGAAAGAATCTGCAATGCTTGCAGTTGAGGAACTGAAATTTGATTTACAAAGGAGAATGCAGAGGGAGCTGGGATCTGTAGGCCCGGAGTTAGCTTGGTTGATCCCAGAGATTTCTCTTGTAACTAAATAGTGAGTTCGCACTTAACTTCCTGCAAAGCAGCAGAATTTAAGGAATTCGGAGCTTACGATTCTTAACAAGTATAGTTCTGCATTTTGTTTTGCCCCATGCTACTTATGCAGGAGCCAATGGTTGTTTAACCTCTGAGATATCTGTATTAATCAATATTATATTAGTACCTTAATGCCATTAGTTCAGCAGCCACATGCTCAGATATTTTCTTCAGAAAGCCTGAGATCAGTAAGTAAAAATGATATAATTGGCCATCGATACTGCTTGCTTACGTTTTATGAATCCAGTATTACCCTTTTCATTCAAGACTTGACATTTCTGCCCATCTTGCAAGAAATGTATGCCCACACCCTGCACGTTGCATAGCAATTGGGTTTTCCCAGTGACCTCACACATGTTGCCATGGCAGCAAATTCATCTAGAAATAGCACCACACTTTGATTTATAGTCAGCCAAAGACACAATCCTGGATTGTACACATTAAAAGACCAATTTCAAAAGAAACTCGTAGGTTGAGAAATTTGTAGTTCAAGATTATGGGCGGTGTGGTATTCATATATTTAATGACTGTGCACTTCTTCTGACTCTGAGGTAGCTCTTTCATCTGTCTAATGTTCAGCAATTAGAATCCTCACAGTGCACCAGTATTCTAACGAGTGGGATGGAGCAAGGTACGAAAAGTCCCTGGTTACTTAAGAGAACACGTCTTAAACACTTGGGCTATTGCTATACTATATCAGCGCAGATTGTGTGACTCAAAAAGTCATCTTGTAGTGGTTCTATAGGCTTAGAAGTTCCAAAGTTGAGCTGTTAATAGATTTGGCTTTGGATTCCCTCTTGGTTCATGTCCTGCCCTTGTGTCATGGAGAAAAAGGAAGTTACTAATTGTTGTCTTTCTTGGAAGAGAACTAATTCTCTTTAATCAGAGCCCCACCCTTAGACCCCATTGAGCCTTTTTCACATTCTTAGAAGCCCAGTGTGAAAAAAGATTGTGACATTTAGTTTTAACTCTTACTTGATGTGTTTCTAAAGGAGAATGTATATATGTATGTATGTATGTATGTATGTATGTATGTATGTATATAAGTAAGTGATTGCTTAATTCTAGTTGAAATAGGAAGACCCAATGGTGTGGGTATCAACAGAAGACATGTGTGACATATATGGTGTGTTCCTGCTGAAGGGTGCCATCTTCAAAATGGCATGCAAACAAATACCAGTGGTCTCAGTAGACAGGCAGACAGTGCTTGTAGGAACATTATAGATCTTTCACAATAACAAAAACATCCTACAACTATGTCTCTAGTTACAGCTCCAAACCTATATGCACACCACTTAACCTCCAGGGTCATGGTGGCAAAGCCCATTTTTGCAGCTTGTCAGAAGAGCACCTCAGCTTTGGAACACTTACTTTCTTTATGGGAAAAAAAAAAACAAACAAAATACCAAACCAAACCAAACTAAACCAAACCAAACCAAACCAAACCAAACCAAACCAAACCCCTCTCATTCAGATATAATACACAGTTTTGGGGTAGTAGCACCCCCCTATAGGTGTCTGTCACCACATGCAACCACTTAGTCTTGGATTTATAACTTCTAAAACCATAATCTAAACTAATATTTTGTCCTTTATAAATTACCCAGCCTGAAATGGTCAGTTTTATCAACAGAGTAAGGAAAACAGAAAAAGAGGGGGGGGGTTATAGAATCATTATGTAATCGAGGAATATTTGTAAGTCAAGAGCCCATACCTCACTCACCCACCTTCCCAAACATGCTGACATGTATAAGTACATACACATGCACACACATGCACATCTGTGACGTTCCTTCACAAGGTCACTCTAATCTTTAGTGTTAACACTCTCACCTCTCTCCACTTTCAGATCTTATAGTTACATCTCCCATCTCTCTCCACACAGCCAACATCTGTCAATGTCAAAGACACAACAGTTTGACTGCTCTGCGCTTGTGCCCCTCAAAAAGAACAAGCCTCACACTCTCCATCTAAATTCCCTTGCTTTGGTAAGAGACAAAAAAAACAAAACAAAACAAAACACAACAAAAACCCTCATGTTGGAGCAATTTCAGAAATGGAGCCATGTATGCATAAATCTGTTTCTCAAATATGGAGTTTCACTGTCAGCAATCATTATGGTACAGAACATTTGGTTTTGTGAATTCTCAGATATGAGCAGAGTTCTGCACAGATCCCCAATTTCTGTCTAGAATGATTTTTGGGCCCTTCTTTGAACAGAGGTAAGAGTGTTTATGAGATAAAACATGGAGGTACTGTAGAGTTGAATGCGTGGAGATTGACAAATCACACTTTCAAAGGAGTATGTTTGTGGTTTGGGAATAGCAGCAGGATCCAGAGTCAGGACAGCAAAGTATGGCAGTATAGTCTGGATGCTCTTGGCCACTAATGGCAAGTGGCCATGATACCCAGAGACTCTCCTTAGATAATTTCATATAATAGTATGCCAGTCTAAGCATCAATATGCACTTAAATTAAGTGCTTTTCAGACCAGAGAGTACCAAAAAATTGTAAATGTCATTTAAATTTTTTATCTGAATATCATCTCCTAGATTTATAACTAGCTTTTAGCTTAAAACTGTGTGTGTGTGTGTGTGTGTGTGTGTGTGTGTGTGTCTGTGAGAGAGAGAGAGAGAGAGAGAGAGAGAGAGAGAGAGAGAGATCAATGTTTTTTGAGCATTTGTTATTATTTCAAAACTCTTCTACGTTCCTTGGAAATTAGCAACTTGTTAGCGAGATATGGGTACAATGCATCTCACAGTTGAGCAAAACTAGAAATGCGAAAGACAAAGAAATTTTTCAATTACAAGAAATGCATTGCTTTCTTTCTCTGAAGAGGAGGAAGAAGGAGCCTGGAGATGGGCCAGTCTCAAAGTGATGTGAGCAGAATTCCATAGCACAGAGGTGATGCAGTTTATAATTCCCAAATCCAAGAATTAAACCAGCAGCCGATGGTTCTTTAAAGTTCTCCTAAAGAGAAGCTGTGTGCTGTCATTGCTAAAGAGGATCCGAGCTCACAGAGCTGCTGATCAAAGACCTAACCCGAAGAAGTTCCTAGACTCCTAGATACCTATCCTAGTTTGGATGTTATTGCTGTGAGAAGATCCCATAACCACAGCAACTTTTTTTTATCAAGGAAAACATTTAACTGGGGCAGCTCAGAGTTTCAGAAATGTATTCCATTATCATCATGGTGAGAAACATGGTGGTGGGTAGGTAAACATGGTGCTGGAGAAAGACCTGATAGTTTTACTTCTTGATCCATAGGCAGCTTGAAGAGATTACCACATTGGGCTCTGACTGTACCACATCTGAGACCTTAAAGCCTGCCCCCAGTAACCATTTCCTCCAACAAGGTCACACCTTCTAATAGTGTCAGACACTGTGGTCTAGACATTTAAACCCATGATTCCTTGGGGCCATTCCTATTCAAACCTTTGCAACATCTATCAATATAAAAAAAAATCTCCAAGTGGAAGACATTTCTGAGGATGGTTACAAACTTCTGCAAATGCCTCATCCTGAGTTGGTTTGGGCTTGACCTGACTGAATGGCATGAGAATGAAGAGAGGGCAGCCAGCCAGACACACACTACAGAAGAGCTGGGATCCAGTAATTTGTACTTGATCTGCTGAATTAGCACCTACTACACAGCAACCCAAAAACCTCAGGGAGTTTACTGTGTACAGCACAGAGGGAGGGTTTGCTATTGTACAGGAAGTCTTTGTAGGGGACAGTTTTGGGCTATAAAAACTTGGGATAAAGAAATTGAAGTTGCTGGCTTTTGCACCAACTGGTCACTCATTCCAAAACACTAGCATTTGCAGACACTGTCAATATTTTTGATCTGACAAGAGGAAAACTTTGATATCCCTTTGAGCCTCACCCACATGAAGAAAACTACCATCCCACATGGGTTTGGACACAGGTCTGTGACATGGCCATACCCCTGTCAGATATCACACACTCACTTTGACTTAATTCATTCTTTCCACATCCATTTAAGGTTCTCTTAGTTCTCCAAGCAGAAGACAGAACGCTGAACACAGAGGTCTGGATCAAATGTAAAACCAACAATTTTCCATTGTCATCTTGGGTCTCCCAACACCCTCCACACACAAATGAACACCTCCCAGTGATCAGAGTCACCCATCCTGGAAAACCTGCCATCTAAAAGAGGCTAGGATGGTCTGGGTCCTGTGAGCACAGGATTTCTTCTTTTTGTTGTTGTTGTTTTTTCAAGACAGGGTTTTTCTGTGTAGTCCTGGCTGTCCTCGAACTTACTCTATAGACCAGGCTGGCCTCAAACTCAGAAATCCACCTGCCTCTGCCTCCCAAGTGCTGGAATTAAAGGCGTGCGCCACCACCGCCTGGCTGCACAGGATTTCTTCTAACATTGATAAAACTAAGAATGTTGAACGTTAGATTCTCAGAACTGCACTTTCCTAGCAGGATAGTCTAGGTGGAGAATTACTTCCTCATAAAAGTGATGGAAATTCAGTCACTTTGACACCGAGAGCTAGATGTCACCCAGCTCCAGAATTGTGATAAAGGACATTCTTGTCCTGGCAGGCAAAAGGGATCAAATCAACACGCTGTATGAGTTGAGGTGAAAAGCAGTAACTCTCTTTGATGGTGTCTCAGGCCCTTTCCTTTGCACCAGTGCTGGCTGCTGTTCACAAATTTCCCTGTGTTTCATTTTTCTAAATAAACACGAAGCATTTCCCAAGACAATGAAACAAGCATCATTCCTGCCCCCCTTTTTTTCTTAAATAAAGCATCTGCCAGGATGGTTTAACATTTCAGATACTATGGTCTATCTCCTTGAAGAGGGAGTCACAGGCACACACTAAAACCTGCCTGCCATTTGGCCACCCACTCCGTCACCAGGAACTGCTCACAAACATTAAAACTCCTCATTTTATAATATTTAAATGTTCCACTCTGTTTGTTGGAAAGGTTTTGTTAAATGATTAGGATTCTTGGAGTCTTGTAGGAATGTGATTTATTGTGCCGTTTGCAGGGTTTTCTTTCAATTATTTAGGCATTGTAACAAACCCATCATGACTTTTTGAAATCTGTTCATTTCAAGGCTGTCCCTGACAAGAACTAACACATAGATCTACACAGGACAAGGGCTGCAACCTTAGACTGGAGGGACCTACACATAGCTACAGTGTGTGGCTTTGAAAGGGATATCTATCCTTCCAGCCTCATTTCCTTGTGTATAAATCCCTATTCTTTAACTCCAGTGTGTTATTTGGGTTTCTGTTTCTTCAACTGAATTCCACGGGCTAGTTGATTTATGAATAAATGAGGTTCTTTAGATGAGAGTTATGGAACCAGGGAGGTTGACAGTGGCACCTGCATCTGTCAAGAGCTCGTGCTACATCATAATATGAGAGACAGCATATGTTACAGGTAGGTTTGTAAGACAGTCTAGAGGCTCATGGAAAAGAAGCTGAAACAGGGCTCACCTAGCTTATGACAAGCTGCATTTGTAGTAACTAGTCCAGGACAGTGAGACTTAATTTAGCTCAGTCTCTTAAGAAAGATATTAATCTGTTCATAATGGTGATGGTCCGTGATGTTATCACCTTATGAGTCCAGATTCCTAGTACTGTGGTATTGAGAAATTAAGCCTGGCCATGAATTCTGACAGACACAAAACATATCCATGTCATAACCCAAGGCTCTCTGGAGGGTGAGAAGAGATCAAAGGTACGTATTCAAAATTCTGGTGTAGAGAAGGATGCTGGGGAAGGTACAAGGCCAGTGGCAATAACTCACATGGGCATCTAAACAAGGTAGGAACTTGAAGGCAAGCCTGCTTGCTATTCCACATAGCATTACCTTAGACTAGATCCCTGCTCCCAGAAAAGTACAGCAGGAACAACATAGGTAATGGTGTTTCATGGCCCACAGACTGACTTGTACATAACTAGCCTTCATGTATAGTTCAGAGCCACCTGCCAAGGGAGTGGGAGGCCCATAGTAGGCAATGGATACTTAATTAGCAATCAAGGCAATCTACCACAGATGTTCCCACAAGCCAATCAGATGCAGGCAATTTCTTGATTCTTTCTACCTGCCTATAAGGTGAGGATTTTGTTCTCACTAGTGTTTTTGAACTTTTCTTATTGGGCTTTAGCTTAGCTAAGATGCTAAAAATATGTATTGTATTTTGCCAACAATAAACAGCTGTCAACCTGGAACCTTATTAGTGGCTACAGTGTAGTCACCTGTTTACAGTGATCTAGAATTCTGCCATCTATGATGTCAGATGCATGGCGATAACTTCTAAATCTCTATTAATGAAATTTGACCATATAAATAATAATAGCTAATACTAGGGTAACAATTTTAATTTTAAATCAGATTTTTACTACTACTGTTATGTTTGGCTTTAAATGTCTACTTAACAGAACCCAGACTTATCTGAGGAAAAAAATCTGAAGTGAGAAATTGTGTAGATCAGATTGTCTTGTGTCTGTGGGAGATTGCCTTGACTGTTAGTTGATATCGGTGGGCTCGGCCTACTGAGGGTGTTTCTATTCCCTAGGCAGGTGCTCCTGAACTGTATAAGGCAGTTAAACATAAGACAGTCTATGTGCCATCAAATAGCATTCTCCATGATTGCTTCTGTGCATTCTTTATTGTGAAGTAGGTTCCTTGTTCTAAGATAATGCAGTTGGAATACCAAATGGGTGTGTCTTCAAGTTCCTGTCTTGAGTTCATGCTTTGAGCTCAAGGATGTGCTATGACTTGAAATCGTAAGCAAAATAGCCTTTTTATCTCCCACAGTTGGTTTGGGTCTTGATGTTTTAGCATGGTGACAGAAATGAAGCTAGCACCCATAGGCTGGTGAAATGCCTCTGTAGATAAATGTGCTGATCACCAAGCTTGAGAAACAGAACCATGAGGATAGTAATGGAATTAATACAGTGACATGAAATGGTGTTACAGAACATACACTGTCCTTGAGATCCTGATGCTGAGTTCCAGATTTGGTTATTCCACTTTCCTTCCCTTCCACTCTAACTCTCCTGTCATGCCCACTATCTAACAGCTTGTTGAGGCCAACAAGCATGAGCCAATAATCCAGCAGATTGGTTCAAAATCAAAGGCACCAAGCTAGAGGAGCTGAGTTCAAGCACCAGGGCCTTCACACTGGATGAGAAGAACTGACTCCTAAAAGATGCTCTCTGACTTACACACCATGACATACATGCATATACAATAAGTATAGTACATTCCTTAAAAAATGGGTGTGCCTCCTGTATCCACTGTCTACCACAAACCCTGTAGATAGACATACTGTGAGTTATGGAACTCCAAGACAACCTGACTTCTTCTCCTCACTTTAATATCCAACAGGCTCAAAAGTGCATTCCTCTAGCATCACTGAAGTCTGTGAAATGACGCTTGAGGCAACACAAGGCAAAAAGCAGAGGATTGGAACGCTATGGCTGGACCAATACATCTGTGATTCTATATGGACTGTGAGAATCTGTCAACTTCTTATGGTGTGCAGAATTTTTTTTCTTTTCTGTTTTAAAGTAATTGACATCATAATTGTATTCATTTCTGGGGCACATTATTACAACTACAGTATGTAATGATCAAATCAAGGTAACTATCATTTGCATCTCCTCAAATATTATTAATTATCTGTATTGCAGAGCTTCAGATGTTCCCGTGGTTGTTTTGAAATGCCTGATTAATAACAGACAATAGTCACTTGCTACACTGTAAACATTAGCATCATCTCATCTGCTAAATGCACCATGCAGCTTCATTTCCATTCCTACTTCATCCTCATGACAAGGCCCCTGGCTAGTCTCAGGTGTTTTCTAATAAACTCTCACTTTACATGTAGCCAACATGTTTAGCGTTCGTGGATTTGAGGAGATATGTGGCGTTTGAACCTCTGCCTGTTCTATTTCAGCATAGACACAGTGTCCTCCTTCTCCATACTGAGGCTGTACACGGCAGGTTGAATACCATTCCATTTTGCCTTTGAACTGAATGTCTTCCTTGCTCAGTCGTCTGAGAATGGACACATTGTTAATTCTGTATTTGTGCTTCTATGAATGTCACACCAATAAACATGGACATTTATTTTTTTACATACTGTACTAATTTCATTTGAATTTATACCCAGGAGTGAGACAGAGATCACGGTGTACATGTATTTGTAATGTTTTGAGAACCATCTATATGGCTTCCCACAATGGCTATGTTTATTTACCCTCCCAGAAATAGTGTGAAGAATTCACAGTTTCTGCATCCTTGGCGACTTTGTTCGTTTCCAGGTATTTAAAAAGTTCTCTGCTGTTTGTTTTTTTTTTTTTTAGTATATTTTTTATTCATTCATCTATTCTTTTAGAAGTGAGTACACCTGCCTGTTGTGGCAGATGAAAATAGATCAGAAGAATATGTAGAAATCAGCTCCCTGTGTCCTTCCTGTGGATTCCTTGGATCAAATTCATGTCATCAAGCTCGTCAGCACGTGTTCTTACCCACTGAGCCATCCCAGTGGTCCACTTCTGCGTTTTCTGATAGGAAGTATTTTAGAGAAGAAGATCAGTTAATGCTTACTGTGGCTTTAGCTTCATTTCTCCCCAGGTTTTTATTCCTGGAATTGATATCTTTATGCCCTTGCTGGTCATCACTACTAGAAATGATTGTGATACAGAGCTCCCATGGCCTTATTGATATGAGTTGGAGGGCTAGGACTGGCATTCATTGGGAGAACATTTTCATTGCATGTAAAAGGCACTAGGGTTGAGCCTTGTCACTGCCAAAACAAATAATAAATGTAAGTGTTAAAAGGTTGGGTGTGTTGTGAATTGCTGTGACACGTAAAGAAGGAAGGTTGGGATTGTGCTGCAGAGGTTCTTATGTCTTGATCACTCATCACAGCTTATATTTAGATTTCAGTCCCCATCCCCACTTCTGACATAGTGCAACTTGAATGGACCTCCCCTCTGTCAGAGTTCACAAGCCTCTGTTCTAGTGTTTTAACTTGGAACTTTTTTTTTTTTTAATAATCCTTACCATCTGATAGAATTCTTTGGGCAGATATCCCTCTGAATCTATTCACTTGCTTCTCCTCTTGGCCTTGGAATGCCTTTTCCTGCTTTAAGCTGATATTAGATCTCATCTTTCCTGCAGGCTCATTCAAAGTCTTGAAATATCAGAGACACTTCAGTAGACTCCCTGGAGGCAGCAGGGTGGAAGGATCAAGGCCTAGACTTAGGCTTCTGTTTCTCCATTCTTTAGGGTAATATTGACAAGACCTAAAATACCTCTGGTTGACCTTTCAGTATCTCAGGTTTTGCACATGCTCATATCTGACCTGTATGGTAATAGATATGTTAGTGCCATAGACCGAGGTGCCGAAGCCCACATGTTTCAGGGAGTCAGTGTTGGATCCCTCACGCTGCTGCTGATGGCAGCAATCACATACTATTCTGGCACTGCCTGAAGCACTGCTCCACATGTGAAAGGAATCGTCCAAGAATTGACAATCTTGCAGTACTTCAAAAGATGAGAACTTGCCTTTTTAAAGAGGATTTTATTTTTTCCAATAGGAAAGATTTTGCATAGACAATTTCGGCAAACATCTGAAAACCTCTTATTTCAATCAATAAGAGAAGAATGACAATCCTTCGGGGGGAAGAAAACCAAAATACATTTAAATTCGGAGGCAACACAGGAAAGATGAAAAGAAAGAAAGCTAAGTCTGTATTTGTATTTCTAGCCCAATTCAAACCCAGGATTTCCCCATACATCATCTTAATTAATTCTCCTGATAATCAAATGAGTTATGAAAGTAAATACACTTTTTAGGGACTAGGCAGTTCATATTCATAATATATATGAACATATATATATATATATATATATATATATATATATATATATATGTTGAGAAATGGGAAAATTGACACATTAATTAAGGTTAGTGAGGACCCATATGTGTCTACATACAAAGAATTTCTCAATACATGGTGTAGAGAAAGCAGGTAGATATAGACAGGTAGAAAAGGTGGTTTTACATCAGTGAAACTGTGAAAGACCCTGGTCCTTGGTCTCAGATGTCCCCTTGCTTACTATGAACGCATACCTAGGGCCCTCTCTGTGGGAATGCCTACAGAACCAAGGGTAGTGGTGTCCACAGGATATCTGGTGTACCAGTTACTCCAGTGAAAAGCCATCAGCAGCAGAAACCCATTTTCAAGGGAATGTATGAGCACTCCGTGTGCATTTTAAAGCTGAGAGAAAACACTTTAGTTAGACCTTTTCTCAGCATTAGGAAACTGCTAGGTGTGGACAACCGTCTCTCAGAAGGGGAAAATGCTACGATAGCATGAATCAGGGAGAGCAGAATTCAGGGGACAAGGGATCGAGATAGTCATTCATAATTTGTTGCTGCCACACAGCTTACTGATATATATTTTAATGAACTAAATGAAATAACTCAAAGTCACTTATTCAAGTTCAGTGGTAAGGCTGGTCTAGTCAATAATATTCCTGTACAGCAAAAGAAGGTGTGTGTGTGTGTGTGTGTGT
Source organism: Rhabdomys pumilio (assembly GCA_030674055.1). NCBI lineage: Eukaryota > Metazoa > Chordata > Mammalia > Rodentia > Muridae > Rhabdomys > Rhabdomys pumilio. Next base: position 11,774,490 of record JANHMN010000015.1, on the reverse strand, counting down.
GTGTGTGTGTGTGTTGTATGCAATATGTGTGCTTATCTTGACTCTTTCTCTGAATAAAAATAATTGTTCATATGTTCATATTTTCAGCATGAAATGTTCTTCCTATGGAGAACTCACTAAAACTACATAATAAATAGATGCTAATAAATGTATTCCAGGGTCAGGTGAGAAGCAGAAAGTGGTGAAGCTTGATATATGAAGGAAATAAGGACTTGAGAAGTAACCTGCTCATTAGTCAAAACCCTATATGACAGTCACATATATGACAAGGGAGTCACTGAAAGGATGGGAGAATGGCTCTCCTCAAAGCTTTGCTTTTCGCATAGCTCTTTTGACATTCAAATCTGTTGGAATATAGACAGTGAAAGTCTATGGAAAGTTAATAGTCACTTGTCGCCTGTGAGCCTTAATGCTGAGCCAGCAAGTATGTGAGCTTTCCAGACAGTATTTGTTCTGCAAGGGCATCTGGTTCCTCCTTGCTGTCTTTCTAACGTGCAGCAGCCTGGGCTGGTGAATGTTCATAGTGACTCCATGCTGGGCAGTCTTGTTGCAGAAGTTAAGCATTACTAATAAGTAGGCAGAGTGGATAGCCTTCTAGCTGTGGAGGAGCTTTTAAGATGGCTTCAATTCCATAGGCCTCAGAAAATGGCTAGGAGGCTGCCTTGAAAGCTGGACTTAAAAGTCAGAGCAAAGGAATCTTCAGTTTCTCATCCAGGTGTCAGCTGGATTCACCTTGTGACAACCTGAGAGATAACAACTGAATTTTGTTTTGTCTCCCAAATTCCGATTTGAAATCCTAAAGTATGAATTGGAGCAGATGGAATGTATTCCCCGTCTGGCTGCTTCTCTTTCTTCTTTTTCAGAGGTGGGCTATGTAGAAAAGGGAGACGCCATCTTTGAAGCTTTACTATGTGTCTGATGTTGTCTCAATATTGTGTAATTCTTCTCACGAGTCTGTCAGGAAGATCTCATTACATACATTGCAGATGAGGAAACACAAATTGCATTTGTTCGCATGCTTGCTTGCTTCGAGAAAGGTAAATGTATGACTTAAAGTAGATTCTTTTGACTCCAAGTTCAATCTCTGACACTAGTATTTGTCAATGTATGTTCTTCAATGTATCCATGTCACCTTGATCTTGTTAGAAATGCCAAATCGTAAGCCTTATCTGAGAAAAGCTTCGTCAGATACTTTGGGGTTAAAGCAAGCCATATGCACTTCAATAACAGAGATAACTACATGTCTTAGGGTTTTATTGCTGCGAACAAACACCATGACCAAGGCAACTCTTATAAGGGCAACATTTAATTGGGACAGGTTTATAGGTTCAGAGGTTCAGTCTCTTATCATCAAGGCAGGAGCATAGAAGCATCCAGGCAGGCATAGTGCAGGAGAAGCTGAGGGTTCTACATCTTCATCTGAAGACTGCTAGAAGACTGACTTCCAGTCAGCTAGGACAAAGGTCTTAAAGTGTACACTCAGTAACACATCTACACCAACAAGGCCACACCTACTCCAACAAGGCCACACCTCCTAATAGTGCCACTCCCTTGGCCAAGCATATACAAACCACCACACCAAATTAAGTTATTGTTATGTATAGAGACGCTCATGTTTCATGGAGTGCTCTTTCAGACAAGCTACCTTATGATGAAAGTTTCGGACTCACTATTCTCTCATTCAATGCAATGAACAATTTATCATAATTATCCACCATCCTAAAGGCAGGCACTCGTAGACTATTTAAAATACTGCTTTATCAAAAAGACATGGCAAAGGCTTGGCAGGTAACTATGAGTGAGTCACTCAAGAGACTCATGTACATGAGTCTGTCATCCCACTTGCTCATATGTCCCCACCTTTTTTCAATGGTGGTCTAGGGATTGCTCTATTCTAGGGTCACATACAAAGAATGGGGATCTGATATTACTATCAGAGCATTCTATACCCTTGCAACATAATACTCTCCCCTTAGGGAGGTAGAAGGGCAGGGAAGAGCCTTGACATCAACTGTGTATGTACGAAGCTCTGCTGTGGAGAAGGATTTACATGTGTACATACATCCAAGTAGAGTTTACCTTCTGGCTTTTGTAAGAGGTGGCTTCCTAGAGGTAGCCAAATTGCTTAAAGAAAGAAGTCCCCTCAGACTCTTTCATGGCCATCTATCTTTCAAATACAGCATTAAGGAAGCAAAAAAAAAAAAAAAAAAGTCAGATTTAACCATCCTAGCAACAAGCTGTATTCTCTAAGATTTTCATACCCGTAGAGCTCTTCAGCTAATTAGTATTCTCATTTGTACATTGTGAAAAGCAATCTATATTTATCTCAAGCATCATGTTTCTGTCCTCTCCTTAGGTGATTCCATCCCACGGGGGCTCTTCATCTCCTGAACGTTTATGTTGTCATCCTTCATGTGGATGATGCCAGGCCCCGGGGACATCTCCATCTCTCAAGCATGGCAGGGGCCTCTTTCCTCTTTCTCACTGTACTCCTCAGGGCCAGTCTGGATGCCAACAGTGTTTCTAGAGCAGCTTATCCAGGCTGTGGAGGCTTGAAGAGACTGAGAAAGATGTCCATACCCATGCAGTGGCACCAACCTTCCAGTCACTGCAGAGGGGCCCAGCAGCACTTCTAGGGGTGAAATCTCACTGTCCCTTACTAAGATTATCTTGTAACAATTCTAACTTAGGGCCACTCTCAGTTCTGAGAGAAATCATGCCCTCACAACAAATCAGAGACCAACAGAAGGGTGACCCTCTAGGATGCTAACAATGTTTTTCATCTGTGGTCTGGGAATGTGAAGCATTCAGGTGTACTCTGCAAAGGTCTTCCAAGAAGGTAGGTGACCAGAGTGGAAGATAAAAAAGAGATGGGACTATGGCATTTTTAAAAGATGCTAGCAGGAAAAGTGGAGCACTAGATGGCAGCAGAGCCCCATGGTTTCCTTCTGGGCTGCAAAGTGCCTGAAGTCCTAGATGGGGGAGATTCCCAGTATTATCACATTCCTCCAAAATGAGCCATTCTTCCTGGACAGTCTTATGCCTTGCTCACAGACTCACAATCAAGTTGCAATCTGACAAGGTCATTCTAACTTCCAGACCCAGGATCTTTCTTCCTTTCTAACCTGAAACAAAGTGACTGTCATTTATTTAGATTGTGGTTGCTCTATGAATTTACTCAGATAATTTGCAGCAAAAGCATCAAAAATAGTGTTTTGATTATTGTTGTTTTGAGACAAGGTCTCCCTGTGAAGCTATGGCTAGCCTGAAACTCCCTTTCTAGACCAGGCTGGCTTTGAACTTGAGGTGATGCCCCTGTCTGTCTCCTGAGTGCTATCACTACAGGTCATCTGTATCATCGTGGATCTGAAGGAAAAGGGTTATGCGTGTTGCCATGAAGGAGCCATTCAATCTTGAATTAGCAAAGTGTCACCATTCTATGCAAAGGTGTCTGACATCTCAGGTGACACTTAACATTCTTGGTTTGGACCCTAATAATGTGGATCCATCTGGGAGCGCCCCCCTCCCCCACACTGCACCGCACAAGGTAGCGGGATTTGGAAATGGTTTTTAATGGCAGAAATCCTTCTTGGTGACATGAGTCATTAGGAGTGGCATTCAGAAGACAGGACACCGTTTCTCACGGGGGGACTTCAACTGTGCTGCTCCTGGAGATCAATGTGTCTCCAGAAGGAGCAGGAGATGAACCACTGGATCTCCTAATGGGTCTTGAATGATTTTTTTGTGTGTGTGTTGTTGTTGTTGCTGCTGTTCACTTGCTGGAGTGTAAATAACACCTGGAGGATGACTTAAAACTCACACTGGAGGTGACCCCTTCCACTTCCTGTCACATTGAAGTGCACAGGCAATCATCCTCAATTCACATTTTAGAGAGATAATACCCTGGAATTTTCTCCCCTATGGAAAAAGGAAGAACAATGAGAGAATACTATAAATAAATAAATAAATAAATAAATAAATAAAAGTTCAGATCAGTTCCAAGAGAGCCTTGGAGAAAATCTGCACGAGAAAAAAGCCGGATGTTTTTTTGTTTTTTTGTTTTTTTTTTTTCCCCAGGGAACTCATATTTCCAGGAGAAGAAATTTCGGTGGGATAAGGGCTCTGGTTGTTCTTGAGAAGGGAAGGTATAGCCAGTAATTCTACATCTCTGGAGTCACTCTCATGATCTGTGGGATACAGGGAGCAAGAAGGCTCTAGAACACTAAACTTGAGTGTGTTCCTTGACTTAGTCCCTGACAGTGGGCACAATGCTGGTATGATGTGCCCATCAGCCTGACTCCAAACACCATGCTCATTCCTTGGTGGTAACAGCACACAGTTCATCATGGGATGAATGTTTCCGTGGTGGAGACCTGAGATGCCAACATCCCTTTCCCTCCAATCCTCTAGAACTCCCTTAATCCGTACTGATTAAGAATGGGGCATCTGCGAACTCTAACCTGGTTTGGATTGTCCATTAACCTACAGCCTTTTCCTGGCAGCTTATTCCGTGTGCACTCCCCGGCTGTAGTAGACCTGCTGTTAGGCAATTCCTCCTGGCTCCTCCTGAACTCTCTTTGCAGGATCAGGGGGACCTCTTTTGAATGCAAGATTTGATTCTGGGGTTCACTAGAGGGTGTGCCAATTCTCCTGCTCTCACAACCAGAACAGGGTGGCAGCCGGGCTGTTGAACTTCATTTTGATCTCCACATAGAGCTGGGCTTGGAATGAGGGTAACCCTAACAGGACTAAACATGAGCAGAGGAGGAAACTGTCAGCCAGTGGCTCATCAGAGTTTGTAGGCAGTCACCTTTTCAAAGGCAGTTTTACAGTTTCCTTTAAAAGCACCTTTTTGCTCCCAGTTTCAGTCAGAGCTGGGCCCACTCTCTTCCCCCCACCTACATTTCTTTCCTAACTTAGGCAGGGGTCTTCTTCTGGTTAGTAGAGAAAGAGAAGGATAGAGGCCGGCCTCTGCCTGCCCCCACAGAGCCCTCGGGCTCGCTTGCGTGGCCGGTTGTATGGTTTCTTCCCAGTGCGCGGCGTGGGCTTCTCCCACTTGAGCGCCCAACAAGTCTCCGTGCTCCAGCCTGCGCGCAGCCGCGCCAGAGGCTGAACGCAGCGCTGCGGGAGCACTAGCAGGGCCCTGAAAGCCCGAGGCCAGGCTCAGTCCCGGACTGCGCGGTGCCAGCCTTCTTCCTTTCCCCTCTCGGTGGGTAGGATGGTTGAGTCCAGCCGCCACGGCAGCGGCTCCTTGCGCCTCTAGCAGCCTGTCTTCGGCGCTCGCTCCCCGCCTTCCTCCCGCTCCAGCCCCACCCCCCCCCCCCCCCCCGCGCCCCTCCCGCACCTCCCACTCGCTGGCTCTCTCTCCAGCTGCCTCCGCTCCAGGTTGCTCCCGGCTGCGCGCGCTCCTCTCCCCGCCTCGCCCCCTCCCGCAGCCTCGCCGCCTTGGTGCCTTCCTGCCCGGCTCCGCCGGCGCTCGTCCCCGGCCCCGGGAGCCCCGGGGCTGCGCTCGCTCCGAGCATCTTCAGCCCCGCAGTGGCTCGGACCCGATGCTACGGGAGCGGAGCGAGCCGGGCGCGCAGAGCTGCGGGAGGCGTCGGATGCGCGGCCGGGCTGGGGACCCGGAGCTCTTGCCAGCTTGCCTTGCCCTTTGGTGATTACCGGGCTTGTGTTTAGAGCCCGGTCGTTCCTCGGAGGAGACCGGCGCATCCGAGAGGAGCCATCCGTGTCGTGTGCGTGTGGAATATCTGCAGACATGACTGCGTGGAGGAAATTCAAGTCGCTGCTCCTGCCTCTGGTGCTGGCGGTTCTGTGCGCGGGGCTCCTCACTGCAGCTAAGGGTAAGACAGGCTAGCTCGGTACCGGGGAGACGGCCGAACCTTCGGAGGCCCGGTTTGCGAACGCAAGTGTCTGATCTGTAAGGGACTGTAAGGGACCAAGCGGCAGGCACGGGCCGGGTGGCTATCCACCAGCGACGCTAGGGAACGCAGCGCCCGATACCGAGCTTCCATCGCGTTCTTCCCACCCCTCATCTGCCCCCGCCCCACCCCCGCCCTTCCTTCCCCCTCACTTGGGCTCAAACGACATTTCTCTCTGTGCTGTGTGCTGTGGGTTGTCAAGGAGAAGAGAGCCCGACACGAGTTGGGCAGAGAACTGCGCCTTGGTTCCTGGCGCTTGGTGGGCTAGGCGGGTCGCAAGCTGGGGTAGTTCCCACGACTTCTCCCTGGACCCGGCGCACCTGGGATACATACTGGGCACCTTCAGCCTGGCAAGTTCAAGCTCTCCGTCTGGGGCTCCTGTGCCAGAAGGGAGAGCTCCTAGCTGAGTGATGTTCCCACAGCCTTACACCTCCTCACACCAGATTCCTCTGCTTCCCCTTCGAGATACTCAAACTAGCTGTCTTCGTGAGGTAGCCCCCTCTTTGCTTCCCTGGACTTTGCTTTTTGCAAGTTGTAATATCTGGCAAAGTGGATGAAGCCAGCAGGGAGCTCTGGCCGGGTTTCCGTATCAGATCAATTCTCTGTGGGTGCAGGGGCAGCCCCTGTCTAAGTCTGATCAACCAAAGGAGAAGAGTCTTTCTGAATGCTTCCTGGGGTTTTTGGCTCCGTGAATTTGGCTTTCTCCTTGAAAGGAGTTAGGGGATGTTTTCTCCTAAGTCTCTACAAGCTGCAACCTTCGGGCTGGCAACAGCTCATGTGCGCTAGGTTTAGTCTATGGGAAGAAGGGAGAGAGAGAAAAAGAGGGGGAAGAGAGAGAGAGAGAGAGAGAGAGAGAGAGAGAGAGAGAGAGAGAGAGAGAGAGA
>JANHMN010000015.1:11754371-11767678 GCA_030674055.1 Rhabdomys pumilio | reverse complement strand
AGAGAGAGAGAGAGAGAGAGAGAGAGAGAGAGAGAGAGAGAGAGAGAATGAGAATATGAGAATTGATTGATTTTCACATTGGCAAGTACCTGCTCCCATTTCTTCACCCTCGTCCTTCTCTGGTTCTTCTGAGTGTCAGTTTCCTTCCTCACACGACTCCTGGGCAAATCTGTATCTCTATCTTTATAAACAAATTGCTTTTCTTTTTAAAGGAAGGAACCAAGTCTTACGACTTTTCCTCCTTTGACTCATTTGTTCCCTCTTTCCTCACAAGAAATTGCCCTTTCCTCTCTAGACTACCCTGGCTTCTATTCCCCTAGTGGTTCAAATTCAAGGGTGATTAAGAAGCGACAGAGGACTCTGTGATCTCCATCCAACTCTACACTCGCCTGGAGAGAGCAGAGGATTGCCTGAGGGCTCCGGGTGGGTGAAATTCGGCCTTCCGAGCATCCTTCTCACAAAGGGTATCTGTGGAATGCGTCCCAATAGCTCACCTAGAAATAGGTGAGTCCTGTTTAACTGGAAAGATGGGATTGCTTGATTTTTCTGGAGCTTCCCGCAGATGTCTGCCCTCTGACTACACGCCCCCCCCCCCCCCCCATCTAGCCTGGGCCTCCACCTGCGGAGGCTCCATCGGCCAAGCACCAAGCAGGGTTAGGGTTGGCAATGGGCTCCGGTCTCACTGGGCAAACTGGGAAATGAGAGGCAAAACATGAAAAGTCGAGGGCTGTAACCCCCAAACCAGGTGCGATTGTCAACGTTGGAAGTGGAAAAGATTCAGGACACAGAACTAGACTTTGTCCAGACAACCCCTTGGTGAAATGATACGCTTGTCATGCAACTATGCCAAACTTCTTACCCTTTCCCGCACTCTGAGATGATCTAAGGCAAAGCTTCCTCCTTCCCTAAACCTGCAGCTCACCCTTGGAGCGCACTCTGGGTTCCTTGGAGTTCTGAGCAGCCCTAGCTTCCTCCCCCCACCCCCCCACCCCCACCCCGCAATTAACAGAGGTTGCTGCGTGGAGCCCCACAGCTTCTCATCCCAGCTGCTTAATAATCCCTACACGTGTGCGGGCTGATTCCGCTCCCATGAGGGTGGTCTGCTGGGCTGGGGGAGGGGAAGTAGGGGCCGGGTGTGGAGGGACAAGTCCTGGGCAGAGTCTGCCCTGGCTTGGTTCTAGGATTCCAGGGTTGGTGCACAGAGTACTGGGCCTGTACTCACAGCCCTAGAGAACCAAGTGCCTCCTGCGCACCAGGAACCCCAGTGGAGACCACAGAAGCTAAAGTGAAGCCAAGGCGCAGCCAGCTCCTGCTTGCTTGGCGCTGGGATCGTGCTCGAGCGCGCGAGCGCGCGCATACCCTCGTGCTAAAAGGGACTGGGACTCGAGTCGCCAAGAACGTCTGTGCTATTGTCTGGCCCACAGGGCAGTGGGTGCATGCTCCTTCATTAACCCTCTCGGGACCGGAGGTGCATCTCCTAACACCCACTAGGTCAGGCACAAGCTCCGTGGTTGTGCAGGCTGGCGGGAGGCTGGTGACGCCAGCAAGAGAGTAGCCAACAGTGTGCTGGCTGGCAGCTGGGGCAGGGTCGCAGTTTCCTTTAGAAAGCCAAAATCAGTGGGCCAAGGTCTGGCCTTTGCCAGGGGGTGTCGCCTCTGGGCTCCACGGCTTGGCCAGAGGGTCCGAGGGCGCCCTGGCGCCTGCGCAGCATAGGGTCCTCCTCTAAGGAGCGCACAGGCGGAGGAAGCTGGGCCACTGCCACTCTCAGCTGTGCTGCCTGCACCCAGGTGGCTAAGGCACTGAGGCAAAAACAGATTGAGTTTTTAATGCCTGGGACATCTTTCATGACCTGTTTGCCGAGCCTGAGAGGCTGGAGGTGCTGCAGTAGAGATCGTTGGAACTCGTAACCTTCAGTCCCCAAACATCAGTTATCAGTACAAAACAAAAACAAAAACAAAAACAAAAAAACAAAACAAAACAAAACAAAACCACTGGGGAAAACCAGGAATTCCATTATTATTATTAATTATTATTATTATTATTATTATTATTATTATTTATTATTATTATTGTCATCATTGTTGTTAATGATAATGATGATTAATGAAATGACAAGGATGGATTCCCAAGTTTGTATGTCTTTGTAAAAGCACATTAACCAGGAAGAGGAAAATGAAGATTTTTAAGCTTTTCATTTGGTAAATAGATAGACTAATTTATACGAGAGAAAGCTTGCTTAAATCGGTGCCCTGGATCCAGAATTGAGTTATCTTTATAAGCCTTTTGAGTAAAGTTTGTTTCTCAATAGGTTCTTGGGTTATTGGTTGTCGGTTGTGAGAAGAAGCTGGGCCTTTAAGGCTTTGCTTGGAACTCCAGCTAAAGTATTCTCACCTAGTGGTGGAAGGAGCCTCACCTGAGGAAGCCTGAGCAAGGAGGCAGAGGTTTGTGCAGGCGGATCTTTAGGTTGTCTCCCTCTCCAGTAAAGAAGTTTAAAGCACAAGTCATCAAATTCCCACAGAAACCATATACAGAACTCAAAGACCAGAGAGGAATGTATGCCTAAGCCTTTTAATGCCTCTAGATGGTTACTCCTTTGAAAATTCATATTACCAAAGGACGATAAGACTTTTAATTTGCAGGGTCCGACTTTTTTTAGAGCTGGGCCACTCTGGATGATGCCATCGCCCCCTGTGAATAAGTGTGCTCTGCCCCCTCCGCCCCCTCCTACCCCCACCAAATCCATCATGCATCAGAATGATGGAGGACTTGTTAACTCTCTGTATTCAAGTTATCCTCATCAAATCTCTTCCCCCTTGCATTGTGAGAGACAGTACTGCATTTTCAAATTCAGACCTGGTTGGCCAAAAGTTTCCTACTGCTTCCAGAGTAGCCGTTTAGTTACAAGTGTGAGACTTTTAGAACCATCAACAAAAGAAGCAAATTCTGGGCTTAGAAACATTGGTTAGGAGCCAGGAACATCTGCAGTTCTTCTAGAGGACTGGAGTTCGATTCCCACATCAGGTAGCTGACATCCACCTTTATTTCAACTCAAGGGGATCTTACACCCCCTTCTGGCCCACATATGGGGTACATATGCACATATATAAGTAAAAAGTATGTGTCTTTAAAAAAAAGGGACAATATTTCTTCTGATGTAACAGGATTGGCAAACTGGAAGAAGAGAAAGATGCCACCTAATGGTAGACACCCAGAGGAGGAATGGTAGTAGTTCAGAGGCTCTAGAATACCCTCCTTCCTGGGCTCAAACACCTTCTTAGTCGACACTGAAGGGAGGGGCTATTTTTATGTTGGCTTTCATCTGGGCAATCATGCTTAATCAAAACATGACATACCTCTGGCTTCTAAGTTCCTTCCAGTGAAACATCTCCTTCCCCAGGGCCAGGCTGCTCCAGTTAGTCTCCAATTTCTTGTCTGGAACACAATCCAACTTGGAAGGTATCAAGAAAATGGTTCTGCGTCTTCCCAGAAATAGATCAACAAAGGTTTGGTGTCCACTTAGTGCTTATTGCCGAGGATCTAGCAAATCCAGTGTAGACATTTCTAAGCTGTCAAAATGCAAATGGCATATTAAACACTCCATGCTCTACTGAATTCTAAATGTGACTCTGGTAGTTTTTCTGCTGAGCTCATGGTGAAATAAGCTATGACAACTTGTGTGTGTGTGTAATTCAAGCTATATGTTCCTTCTTGGCTTTTTAAATTTTTTCTTGTTGAGTTCATTTTCCTCTATGGATAATTAGATATACTTTGTATCTTGTACCTAAAATGTGAAAAGGGCATGCTTATAAATTTGATTTTACTAGGCAAATGCTACGTCACAGGAAAGTGTCTGGTAAGGAAAAGAAATTTATCGACACTATCTGCATATTTGCTCTAGGTGGCATTTTATAACTATCACCAGAGTGGTAACTTGAACTCCCAGACCAGGGCTGACTACAAAGTGGGAATCAAACTAATTTGATTGTGTGCTCTGGCTACGTATTGGACCAGTGTTGGATTCTGTTTTGTTGGGTTGTTTTGTTTTTGTTTTTCTGAATGAGCAAAATGGTCTTGATCTTGATAAACCATCTGAGGCAAAGATATAGATGCTTTTGGCTTTGCAGAAATGTATTCATCCTAAAGGAATCAATCCTCTGCTGCTGCCTTCAGATGCACAGGCATGGTCCTTAGCTCCTGGATATCTACTCCAGAACAAGCATCAGTATACAAGTCAAATACTCTGCCTCAAGCAATTACAGCTAAAATATAAGTAGGCAGGTTAGTCCCACAATGGATTCAAGATGACCTTAAATGACCTTTGATTGTTGATATGACTTGATTTAAAGGCATTTCTAGTTCCGGGTGTAGAGACCGATTGTGGGATTAATATCGTCTTTATTTGAAAAAGAACACACAGAAATTGTAAGGCAGAGCTGGTTAAAATGGAGTGGTTCGTGAGCTTTCTGCAGATAATACAAACCCTGTTTATCCTCCAGTGGATCAGCTATGTAGAAAGTGGCTCATTTTGGTGCAGTGTTCTTCAGGCTACTTACATGAGGCAGGGATCTGCAAGAGAGAAAAATGCCACCCATGCTTGAGAGACTTGTCTGATCCTTCCTTAGAATTTATTCTAGAACTGTAACTTGAGTCATAGGTGATGTTACTTCTATCCACTTTTTGAAAGCTGTGTCTAGAACTTCCTTGGTGGATGAAACAAAACAAAACACCACATAGAGTCACACACCTGCTTAAAACAACTCTGGTAATTTTGTGGTTTTAACACATTTGAAGATCACAGCTGCAGGCATTGGTTTAATTTCAGGGTTGGTTTAATTTTATTCTGTTCTTTGTCATAGAGTAAGTCAGGGACATTTTACTATGTGTTTTAAATCTTGTCACTGACATAGGATCAAGGGACACAGATCATGCAGGAGTCAAATTCGTTGGTATTACTTCCAGACTGTTTTTGCCAATGAGTCACATTGGGAATACAATTACAACCAGGGGGCACCCACGATGATGTGAGCTACCAGTCAAATGCTGAATGTGTTCATTTACTAATTTTGGTCCTTTTGGAGAATCTCAATTTTAAACAAACAATCAAAAGACTGAAGACAAACTATGAGGATGTGGATTCAACCAAATGAAAAACAAGATTGCTTGTGGATGAGCCAGATAATAAGGCATACACAACCCAGTAGAGCTCTGATGACTGAGGTTAGGGTGTAGCTGCACTCTTTCCTCATCTCCACAGTGTGGGACTTTTGAATGTTCTTACGAAAAGCTGATTTCACCTGAGAATTACCCCTCTCTCTCTTCTTTCAATTCCAGTTCCGACCCTTTGCCTCCAACTAAGTCTCAGAAGTATGTGTGACATAATGTCACTTCTAGGGCACCAGCAGCCTCCATTCACAGATTATCTTGATACAGAGAACACAGTTGGTCTTAGAACAAGAGGACAAATAATGAGAACAAGGCAGAAAAGAAACTACAGATCTAACTTTGTCTCTACAAATTCAAATTTACACTCCCTCATTATTTAGTAATGAGATGTGGACTAATTACATTGTAGATAAAAGATATACCTCAGCTTAAATACATATAGATTGCATCTGTATGTATCGCATCCCTTCTTCCCTTTCAATAAAAGGCATGAGGATCTAATCATCAATTCATTAATCCTTCAAAGGATAATTAGCCCACACAGATTTCAACATGAATTTGCTTTGTCATGAAACAGCGCAATTATTTCAGATTTTTTCCCTCTGTATCATCCATGGCTCCATTATCACTGTCCATCACCCTGCACTGTTTAATCTTGTTAAAAGTATGAATTTACCACAAAGCTCTCATCTAAGCTTCCTGCCCATAGTGTTTGTATTGTTTGCAGACTTCAAGGAATAATTATAGTCTTTCATGTGAATGACTACACGTTGCAGTGAATTATTCTATATTTTTCCCATTACTGTTTAGTATACTCTGATGTGATTGGTGTTATGTAAGAAAGAGCTAAATGCTAAATTAAAATTTGCATTATTTGAGGACTGACCTGCAATGATTTAAAAGCCTTTGAAATCAATTGCGGACTCTAAGCACTCATTTTCCCAAGGCCTAGAGAATCCCTATGGCTTTATTCAGAGAAATATGTTTCTCCTGTATTTAATGGGAATCATTTTCACTGGTCTCTTAGGAGTTGAGAATTTGCTTCACTGGGTTGATATTCATGGACAGAATGGGAAAGAGCCTGGGTACCTCCTTCTTATAAACACACAGAGTACACAATCCATTGGGTTGAGGTCATCTTTTTACTCTTTCTTCCTACTCTGGCCTACTAGCACAGAGGACACTTCCAAAAGAAACTCTCTTTTCTCCAAACTCTCTTTTCTTTCTATTCTCTCAAAGAATAGTGGTACAGGCCTGTTCTGAGGCTATCCACAATTGTTATGGTTCAAAACAATTTTAAAATTTGTTGATTTGTAAGGAAATTGCTATATTATCAGGTACAGTGCCATTCTGGGCAGCCAAGACTTATAGGCTTTGTGGTTAGCACTTCTTAAAGAGAAGAGCCTTTAACAGCATAAGAACTGTCACATGTATATAAGGAATCTGCTTAATTGAGCAAATAGATCTTGTTGTAAAAGTTTGAACATCAGTTATATATTTCTCATTCTGCCTTCTTATATAAAATACATTCATTGGGGAAATCTTAAAACCTGCCAAAAGGATTTACTTTCCTTTTATGAGGTAGTATGTTCAAATTAGAGGATTAATTAACATAGAAAATTATTGATTCTATTTATTTTTACCTTTTGGGAAGTAAGAATGAGTGTAGCAGAAGCCAACCTCAACTTCACTATGTTGCTGAGGCTGGTATCGAACTCTTGATCCTCCGGCCTCTACCTTCTAAGTATCTGTATTTTTAGCCATGCAATACCACACTGATAAAATGTATAAATTTGAAAACCAAAATTCTTAATACTTTAAAAAATCACAAATAATATCTAGGGAAAGTCAAGTGGAGAATTTACCAGGATTGCCTCTGTTACCACGGAAATGCCTCAGCTGATTGACATTCTTAAGTGTTTAGCTAGAATTACTGTGACTGTCATGGTTCAGATGCAGTTTTTAGATTGTTGTAATACTGAATCATGAACCTTGTGAGTGAAATCCCATATATTTGTTGGAGAAGGACTATAGGGGACATTGGTGCCGTTGGAGAATAATGGACCACTCTAAGCAGAAACACTGATGGAATAACTCAGACATGGGAGCTCTCTCTCTTCCCCTCTACTGCAGTCCACAAAGGAAAAGTTGCTGTTTGCCTTCCAGGAGCCTTCTCACTGAATCAGGAAACAGGCTCTTGACATAATTTCCATTGATCCAAATAGGAGCCTGTGTAACCGAGACCTTGATGCCATGGCAACACTGGAGAGGAAAGTGTCTGGGAGGTGAGAGTTGTTGGAGACTCAAGGAACTGAGGATTAAGGGAAGAGACCACAGCTAGTGGGTGGAGAATAAAGTAATTCTGTGGTAAATAGTCTCTTCACAGCTTAGCTGGGTCCAATTTTAGGGACCCACCAAAGCATAAAGAAGTGCTGATGGCGACTTTGGTGTCGTCTGAGGCTCAATTAGGGAAGAGTCCACTTTTAAGATCACTCTGGGGAGTTGGCCAAGGACAGGTCTACATATAACTGGATGCTTTGCCTGGTAGCACAGAGGGGTCCTGTTGAAGTGTACAGTTTACAAATGAACACACAGACATTTAAACTCAGTTGTCACCATGGAAATGCACATGTGGCTCCTTAAACTAGAAATACCTTAGAGCAATGTAGGAAGAAGGATGGTGGAGGGTCCATTTTACAAGTCATGTAGTGTGTATATTTGAGGCATCACTTTCTTCTTTTCTCATGCTTCTACTCTGTCAAGCACTTATTTGAATATCATTTATTTCTTGGGAAATAACATAGTTTTGGTAATAGCTTTGGAGATTAAGGCTAGTGGGAAATAAGGTGACTTTTGATGAAATAAGGTGTTATGAATCTTGTGACTTCCTAGAAGTAAGCATGCTCCTGCTTCTTAAGTCCTACAAAGACCTCTAGACAACACCACTTACTTGCCCTTCTGTGGAAGGCGAAGAAGAAGACATTCCACAACTGTTCAGTCTGCCTGCTTAGCTCTTTCTCTCATGCTATCGGCTGGAGGTTTTCTACAAAACCAGGTACATCCTAGCTTGAGTCATCCCGGCTGTTTGTGTTCTTCACTGCCTTTGTGTCTGCAGGTGTCTGAGCTTGCATAGCTTTGAGTCCACCTCTAGAACCTTCCTGTTCATGAAACACCAAACTCTCTTTTAATTTCTGGTCATTTTTTTTAATACTGAGTGATCATTAGTCGTTGGGTAAGAAACTACCTGTCTGGGAACTTTGGGGAAATGGACTACTTTGCTGCTGTTTTGTGTGTTCCACACATTTCCTGTTGCATTGGCCTTGGAGAACAGAAGGACCCTGGGCACCTTTATTTCTTGTACTCAAGCTGCCGCTTTAGTGAATAGACAGACCCAGGTGCAGTCAGCCTATGGGGTAGAACACTTCCTATGCATTAATTTTCGTGGATACAGAGTGGTTTTGAATGGCAGAAGTGATGAGAAGTGTCTCTAGTCTCTGCTAACAGATGAAACTAGAGCTTGTCCACATAACCATCTGTAAAATCATTAATCCAAATTGTTGCTTTATTTTACTGCTTATTTGATTCACTGGGCATCTTCTAGTGACTTTTTCTCTTTGTATATCCATAAGAGTTCAGAATATTTGCATCTTTTTCTTTTCTGGTTGCAGTAGTTTAATATTAGAATGTGTTCAGCAGATATTTCAACCTACAATTGTCATTTTTATCTTCACAACTATGTTATCTTCAGCCTTTTAATTTAAAAGAATTACATAAGAGGATTATGGAACAAAGATGAATTAATCATGCCCTTTCTTTGACAAATGCATGTGCAACATTACATTTCTGGAGGTCTTAGTGGCAAGGAGAGAATCAGAATGGATGTGCTGTTAGTGTATTGAAAAGATGAGAGGTCTTCTACATTTAGAGTATAAACAAAGTAGTAGAATTGAACTTTGGGGTTTAAAAAAATATCTCTTAGCAAGTGTATTTCTCTTCCCATTTTTATCGTAGATGGGCAGCATAAGGTTTTTTTTAGAAAAAGTTTGTGTAAAACAATATAAAATACAACATGACAAGAAGGAGCAGCTGCCATTTCTTCTGTTAAGTAGATTCCATTACCTTTCATATTTTAAGAACAGAACCTCTGTGAAGAAAGGGGTGTATGTTAGTTACAAACTCTGGGATGTTTGCTGCAGCCACAAAGTCAGAATGAGATACTTGGTGCATTCTTAAAGCCATGAGCATTTGTTGTTCATGAATAAGAAGGGAGAGGAGAACAAAAGTCAAAGGCAGTCATAGCAGGCAAGAGACTTCAGTTCTGCCCTCTGATTCCATGCTGTCTCTTTCTATGTGATCAGATGCCATGAGAGTCAATTGGAACAAGGGAGTATACAGAAGAGCTGGGTCTCCTTTCATCCTCATGAGGTTTATGTAGTTAGTGTGGCTGCGTGACACCAATGAGAGTCAGAAACATCTCTATATTGTCTCAGCTTCTGTGGTAAATAGTCTCTTCACAGCTTAGCTGGGTCCAATTTTAGGGACCAACCAAAGCATAAAGAAGTGCTGATGGTGACTTTGGTGTCATCTGAGGCTCAATTAGGGAAGAGTCCACTTTTAAGATCACTCTGGGGAGTTGGCACAATTCAGTTCCTTCTGTGGCTTGACTGAAGTTCTTGGCTGTCTCTTGGCCAGAGTTCACCCTCGGTTCTTGGAGGCTACTCAATGTTCTTTGTTTTGTTGGGGCTTTCCAATAAGACACAAAGGCAGAGAAGAGAGGCAGGAGAGGTAAAGATAGAGAGAGAAATGGAATAGAGCTATAGATAGATGATAAAAACAGACAAAGGTTGGGCAATACATCTTTGGATAATACATGTTTGCCTGCAATCCCACAAGGCTGTGCAAACAGTCACGTGCTCATCATCCCTTTTGCCCTGTGCATGCACATTCTGTGTCATGCTTAAATGCAAGACAAGGCTCAGACTAGGCCTAAACAGCAGAAGGTAGGAGGCTAATGGAGGCTAATGGAGGCTACTATATGTGTTTGTCCACCATTTTTTTCTGGAAAAGGTAGAAAATGTCATGATGAATAAGCAATATTAAATAGCTGACTAAATATAACTTCTATATATGAGTATATGTCTTCATATTAAGAAGAAGCCTAAGAAATAAATATGAGGAAAGATTTCTGAACTGCTTACTCTAAAATGTGCATATTAACCATTGATTCCCCTGCCCCAAATATATCTGTAAAGGTGTAGCTAGAGATTCCACGTCTTACCAAGATCCCCAGGGGAACATCCCTGTAGGTTGTTATTGTGTATCTGGAAAGGTCAGGATAGGTAAAAGGTGGCAATCCACACACACTAGTCAAACATACAAATTGTGAGACTGTGAAACTGAGAAATGTGATGTATTTTTTTTTCAGTAAAATGTGTTATTCTTTTCAGCCTTCCCCATAGTAGCAACATCGAAAAAAACAAAAAAAAATCGACAGGGCTTAGATGTCCATCATCTTAAAATAGCTGAATGAGTTCTTGCATAACAAATTGTATTGCCTACATGAAAGTCTTTCCAGACAAAATGTTGACTTGAGAATTTGATGTAGCGTGTTTATTTCAGTTCAATCTTGTGGTGGAATAGAGAGGTGTGATACTTTTATTATGTGCATATTAGACACACATAGAGGTGTCCACACCACAGTACTGGTGCAGGACTGAGAGATTGTTTTCGATGCCAATGTGAAGTGGATCCAAACACAATGTATCTTACATTGATTGAAACATGAGTATCTAAGCTGAGTTGCTTTTATGAGATTTATTAATGGGCAAAGTAGAGTTAGACTCCAAGACTTTTGGACATCATGTGATCTTCAAGCTTATCTGTCTTTATTTGTATTCACCATGAGGTATCTCATGCAAACTCACAGGGAAATAATTGAAATCTTAACCTGTGAGCTTTCTGCCTTGGTATGGCAAAACTCTTCTCCCAAGATATGTCATTGTGAAACCCAGACACTTGTCTCTCCTGTCTGTCTGTCCAGCACTCTGTCTTATACCTGTGGCCTTCTTTCTGGTACAGTGAAGCTTTGGCCCTTACATCCTTGCCTGAGGCTATTGGCTTGGAAAAAGCAGCATGGCTCAGAAAGTCTGGGCTTAATTTTAAGACTTAAGATAATCCTGACAGCTGGAAAGGCAGCAGTCCAACCTTGAGGCTCAAGAGACCACAGAGCCACTGCTGATACCAGACGATGTTTGCCAGGGTTAAAAGATTTTGTGACTTGTTAAATACTTTACTACAGTAAGTATTTTTGGTTCTCTGGAAAGCATTTCAATCCTATATTTTTGCCTTCTTACGTACTTTGTACCAGTAGAATGCCATCATTCCAGAATGTTTAATTCTGAAAATCTCAGTATCGTCACTCCTACTTCACTAAACTAACTTATTTAGACCACTTAAATATGTAAAATACAACTATCTCGTTGCATTTTTGAGTTTCTTAATGTTTAGAATGTGTTCTGTGTTCAGTTGGCTTTAAAGTAATAAAAACCAGTGTGTTGTTTTGTTTATAAGCTAATGCCTCAAGATAGAATTCACCCCCTGTTTTCAAGGGTTCCACATTGGTGAAAACAGCTGTATGTAAAAGCTCTTTGTATGCACCAGTGTGCCTCTGGGACAGGCTTTGCAGATACATCCAGGGCTAATGCTTCAGTGTGTCTCCTAAGAAATCATTAGACTCTCTAATACTTACCATCATTATTTCTTCAAGTGGCTATGGACAGCTGAATTCACAGCTTAAAGGTTGTACAGAAAAGCATATATATTCTAAAGGTTCTGGGGAGGTGGCTCGGTCAGAAGGTACCTGCTGCACAAGGATTAGGACCCGAGTTTGATCTCCTGTACACACTTAAAAAGCCAGGTATATTGGTGGCATGCCTGTAACCCCAGCTTCAGAAGGGTGTGAAAGCAGAAACAGGAGGATTCCTAGGACTTACTAGTCACCTCTTCAAGATGAACTAGTGAGAACTATGTTCATTGAGAGATCTTGTTAAATTAAGGTAGAGAGAAAATGGAAAAGATACCTAACATTGACTTCTGGCTTTCACGTGAATGCTCAAACATATTCACACACACACACACACACACACACACACACACACACACACACATGCACACACATACGTGCACACACACATATATGAAAGGCAATGAAACCTGGTATTGGTATAGGTAGATAAATGGAAACGACTATTCTGTTGCAAGACTAAAAAGGTAGAGTTTCAGTTTTATGAGATGTGCTCCCAGAATCTGTGTCAGGCTAAGCATCTGAAGATGAATGATGTGTAAGTGTAAATCAGTGATCACGTGGTGTAAATCAGTGATCACGTGGTGTAAATCAGTGATCACGTGGTGTAAATTAGTGATCACTGGTGTAAATCAGTGATCCCGTGTGGATGCAGTGTTAGTTATAAGAACAATTCTAACACCATTCTTTTACAAGGCTCTGAATTGTGCAAAGTGATCTGTACATTTTACAGTTTACTAGGAAACAAAAACACTCATTGGCAATAAGTCAAGAAAAGCTGTCTATCAAGTTCATCATTTCAAATTGGGCATTAGGTTTGTCTTAAGTGACTAATGGACTCAGACAGTTGGGGAGAAATGTGTCTCTGAAACACCATTTAATACAAAAAGTCCTCTGGAAATTAGACATGACCATAAGAAGCAAAATAAAGAACACTACAGGAAACTTTACAACACACTTAGAAGTGTGATTGAGTCTTCTACCTGGGTTACTGATTGTAAATGTTTCCACAAGCACTAAGGATTTTGTAATTCAAAATGAGTTTATACATTTCCTAACTGCTCGGTTTTCTACAAGAAAATTATCGGTGGCTACTTTTTAATGTTTTCATTAGCACATATTAATTATACCGAATGATGGGTTTAATTATGACACTTCCTTACACATTCATGATATATTCTGATCATATTCATTACCATCTTCTCTTCTCCTCCAACTTATAGTAATCCCCTATCTCTTCTCAATTAGTTTCTAGTCTACATCTGTGTGTGTGTGTGTGTGTGTGTGTGTGTGTGAGAGAGAGAGAGAGAGAGAGAGAGAGAGAGAGAGAGAGAGAGAGAGA
>JANHMN010000015.1:11669129-11751417 GCA_030674055.1 Rhabdomys pumilio | reverse complement strand
GAGAGAGAGAGAGAGAGAGAGAGAGAGAGAGAGAGAGAGAGAGAGAGAGAGAGGCAGAAAGGCAGAGAATGCACGCATACATATTCCCTGATTTACTGTTTTAGTTCTCATTAATTAAACACAATGTACAGTTTATTTCCTCATTGATAGGCAACAAATGTTTTTTTTTATAATTGATAAAAAGTGTAATTAGTAACACCTTACACCTTGAATCTTTTTCTGATGCCTTCATAGTAAATTGGAGAAACTGATACCAGCTTAGAGCTTTGAGGTCATCAGGATCTTGGTTCTGCATGAGTTTCTGGGTTGCCAAGCCATACTTAATTATCCTCCGTGCATGTCCTATGCCTATCTTAGAAGCCCACAGTTTACTGTAGATTTACCATAGAAGCCTCCAGTTCAAACTAGCCACTGGGGGTGAATGTCTTCTTGCAGAATTGCAGGAAAAATCAGGCCGTTTCTCAAAGATTCCCTAATATAAGTAAGATTTTGACTTGAGCTTAGCATCCAGAAACATTCTGTTTTTAAAATCTCAATGCTAACACTGATGATCATATATTATTTAGAAGGGAGTTTACACCACCACATTGTAGATACGATACTTTGCAGCCTACAGCAACTCTAGGAGACAGCCCGATGTTCTCGTTTATCATATCATATTTTCCTGACAAAGAATTTGAGGTCCAAAAAGTCACCTTGTCAGCCACATTCTTTGAGTTGTAAAACAAAACCAAGGACATTGTTTTCTAGCCTGTCTTACTGGTCAGTGTGTGAGTGTAGTCCCTTTGCAAAAGTCTCTGTTGATGTTTGTTATCCCACAAGATGCTGATGCAGGCCTTATGGTGAAGAACCGCATGTATCAAACCAATTGCTTCTCACATTCTTTCCTTGAAACTCTTTCTGCTGCAGCTGAATCTCCTTCCACACCTAATGAAGAGCTGACTGTGATGTAGCGTTTTTCTAACAATCTGCCAAATATTTAAATTTTACCAGTCTCCAAGTTATCATATTGAAACACCCAGGCCACCCATTAATTGCTGCAGCCAAGCACTAATAGGCTTGCTAAACACTGTGAAACTGTGACATGACCCTTAGGAAAATGAAGCTATGTCCAGAAGGGTCTTCAACATTTCTATCCGAAGTCCTTCCCTTTAAAGTGTTTTCCCACCAGCGTGTTTATATTGGATCAGTTTCGTTGATGTAAGAGATGTAGAACTTTGCTTGTCTTCAAGGTGATGCAACCATGTCACCCGCAGAAATTGTTTGCCCAGTGCAAAGATGCTTCATTTAGACATCATAAAATTCAGGCAAAAAACTGTTTGAAAAATAATTTAGTGACCTATTTAGAGTTTGATAAGTCCATTTTGGAGCGAAATCTTTCTTTCAAAAGATTTTTAACCAGATTCTTCTGTCTTCCTCTTCACTTTGAGCCTCATTTCTATCTGGTTTCCTCCTCAAACTCATTACCCAGGTAACCCTGAAAATACTGGAAGACATGAAAACTTTTTCTACTGGTTCTCTGACCTTTCCTCGACTTTCTTAACACCTTTTTTTTTCTACTGTTGACTGTTGCTCTGAAGATGAATGTTGATCACACTCAGCTATCTCTTTCCCCTGAACTGCACAATGCCTGACTCCCGTAAAGTAAATTTCTGGACAGTGTTATAAATCATTACATATTAGACTATATGAGCTACCTGGCACTTATTGGTTATCCTCACAAAAGAATTAGGAAAAGAGCTTGAACTCTTTATCCACCAACAAGAATAATGTATATCAGTTGTAAGAGAAATATTAATTTGATAACATTTTATAAAATGATGTTAAAATTGAATTATATATTTTGCAAAAATATTTTTCAGTCAAGTGTGTGTGAGGAAGTAAGAATAATACCACAAAATTTTTATTCATGCATTTGCAATTAGAAATTATAGTCTTTGAATGTGTGATTAAACATAGCCTACTGCTAAATACATTTCTGACTTAAAACTTGTGAAATTATGTCAGATAAAAATAAATCTTCCTTCCATTCCTTATTTAGTCCATAATAATTATGGCAAATAGCACCTGTGTGCCAGCTTTCATTCCAAAAGATTAGGGTTATGCAGATTTTCATTATTACAGAGTTAGAAAAAAGGGTCTCGTCCGTTCAAACACTCCTTCATAAGTTGAATTTGGTTTGCCATGGAGTTTCTGAATTTGAGTGCTTTGCAAGATCAGGGTAAGTCATAGATGAAGAGTAAATGAATTGGGATCTATGTAGAAGTCAGCATTTTTAGAGGCATAGGAAGCATAATATTTATCTATGATCCTTTCATATTATAGATGCTTCATAGGATTAAATCTTATTTTACAAAAAAAAAACATCTTTACTTCATCCTCATTTGTTTATTTATATGAGTAAGATTCACGTGTACATGCACACGCACATGTGCACACACACACACACAGAGAGAGAGAGAGAGAGAGAGAGAGAGAGAGAGAGAGAGAGAGAGAAAGAGAGAGTCAGAGAACAGTTTGATATCTCTTCTCACTTTCCAGGAACTGTATCCAAAGGATTAAACTGAGGCCATCAGACATGGTGGCAAGAGCCTTTACACACTGAGTCATCTTGTCAACTCTAGTGCACTATCTTTTAAAAAAATAAGTTATAAGAATTGGAAGGGGCCTTATGCTTGGACTTTTGTGAAGTCTTAATTTGACTTACGAGCAAGATAAGATTCAGAAAGCAGCAGACAAAGACAAGAGCATGTGTAAGCACCAGTGAACTTTGAATTTGCTAGGACTCTCTGACACGTCTCCCTTTAATCTTTGCTGCAGGAGACATAGAAACACAGAAGCATTTAGGGCATTTAGGCTACCTTCTCCCTCTGCTCTTTTCTTGAGATATGGTCTTTCTTCATCGCCTAGCCTGACCTGAAGCTCTCTGTCTTCCTTCCTCAGTCTCCTGACTGCTAGGTTACCTATATGTTTCACCTTGCCCTATAGGTGTTGGCTATCCCTGTTGAATACACAGTAGTCACAGCAAGACCTAGAGACTCTATTTTATCAGAGCATTTCATTGATTTTTCTGAATAAAATATTGAAAGTTTATAAAGTGCAATTTTATATTTTGGTGATTACAATTAGTTTTATCTTTCATGGGATCCTATGATAAGGTCTACAACTCTTCTTTGATTTTGTAAATTAAAATTCTTGGGACTGGGGTTATAGTCCAGTGATAGAGTACCAGCCTGGTATGTGTGAGGCTCGGCCTCCTAGCTCTAGTGCCTCAAAAAGAAAATAAATGTAAGTCTGTGTTACCTGTTCCATCAGTTAATTCCATGGGTTAAGTTAGCATTTTTAAACTATCTTATTTTTCAATGGAATAGTCACATGAGGTAGCATTTTATGTATTAGAGCAATTGCTGTTTATACATCAAAATTATTACTACTTATTGTTCATATTTTTGCTGAAGGCTGCATTGATAGACCATATAAATGGCTAGATTATAGCTACATATAGATTGCATCAAAGTAATATTTGCTCTATGGAAATAAAATTGTAATGTCTCATGGGAGAAACATCATCTGTTTTGTTCATAGAGACAAGGCTTCTGGAATTGTGTTTGTAAATTTTTAAAAACGATATTAGCAATAGGACTGAATAAACACTTCTAGAATCTCCCTGTTCTGGGTGTTTTGAGGTATAGCCCTTTATAATGTTCACTTAACTCTGTTTTTCAGAAAAGTGACTTTTGTGTAATAGACAGATCAAAAAGCCACATGTCTTCCCATCTCCTGAGGCAAATGAATGAGGGAAAGCAGGAGTGAGCTCAAGCCTGAAGCAGGGCTCTCCCTTGACTCTGTGGTTTCTTTGCTTTCCAGCATTTTAACCTGTGGTTATGTTCTACATTCATTTTAAGTGAGATGGAGAGAAAAGTCAGTTTCTATATTCTGTTTTTGAGTATTAAATTGTATTTAAATTTATATATGTGAAGACGAAGAAGAAGAAACTGGCATAATCACCGTAGAAAACATGAATATCTAAAGTACACAAATGTATGGTTCTATGCAACATTTACCATAATTCAATTTAGAAAACCCTACTAACACTTCACGGTATTTTGGTTCTGTATGTGAGTATGCAATGGATATACAGAGAACCTGTCCTACACTCACTCTAACAGAGACTAGACTCTATTGGGTGCAGAACAGGGGAAAGACTGGCTGTCGAGCATCTGAAAAGAATGGAATACTTAATGAAGTCTATGACTTTCACCAGCAAATTCATCTGCTTCAGGTGGGATATTTGGGCATTAGAAGCAGAGATGTGCCAATGGTTGAATTTGACATGAACAATTAGAGGAGTCGGGGCGATTGCTGAGTCCTCACAGGTCCAGGCAGAGAGGAAATAACACCTTGAGTATCCCTCTAAAACCCTCTAAAACTTTGTCTAGCATGACAGCAGAAACTTGGGTGTTGTCCTTAGTCATGGAGCGACCTAGAGGTTGATGAGCCAGAGGAAGACTGGTGAATGTAAGAAACAGAACTGTGCACACAATAGAATAATGGGGGGGATGAAAGGTAAGGTTAATCACAGATTTGGGGGGGAATGGTGGAAAGGGTTTATTGAAACTTTTAGCTAAGAGTCTGTTATATGTGGGAGCCATAGCAACAGGAGCTTGAGACAACTTATCACTATACACCTGCAAGCAAGAGCATGGACAAATCACACAAGCTGTCTGCTTGCTTGCAATAGGCTAGTCCCCTCCACAGTTTTTTCTTTATGAAAAATTGGGCCATTTTGGACCAAACGTCCATCAATCAGGTCATAGGACTGCAGGAAAAATTAATTATTGAGTACTGCATTTTCTTAAATCGTAAACTATTAAGCAAATATCTCTGTGCTTACTGGATCTTATGAAACACGACATTTATACTATCTCTACTCTTTGAAAACCACTTGGCGTTCATATTTGAGTAGAAATCCAACATGAATCAAATTGTATTCCTCAGCTAACATCAAGAAGTTTCATTTAACAAGGTTGGCTTGTTTTTCTACATTCGAGCATTCAGAATGATAACCATTTTGAAACCCAGTTTTCTCTCTCCCTATCTTCAATGTGAGAAAAAAGCACCATTTTCAATTATTTTGGAAAGTTTAGTCTCTTCAGCTTTCACAATGCAGTGTGGCACTAGGGGCAGGCAGTCTTTGGAGGTGTGAATTTGTTATTTCTATTGTTACACCTTCCTTTTATCCTGGGAATAAGCTGCAGTCCTAATTCCAACAGTTCCTTAGCTATGGGAAGCATGTGACAAAAGAGGTTTCATTGTCATGGTGATGTTAAACTAGGGGGCTGTGCACAGGCTTGTTACTGCCCAAGTAAGAATATTAACTGAGATTCATGCTAATTGAAACAGACTTGGGCTAGTGGGATACCTCACTTAGTGAAGACACCTGTCGCCCGACTTAAAAAACATGTTTGATCTATGGAACTCACGTATGGAAGAAAGGGATTCCTGCAAGACATCTATATGTATGCATAACACACACACATACACACACACACACACACACACACACACACACACACACACACACACACGAATAAAAGCTTTAGATTAAAGGAATTTATGACTCTGATATAGATTTTAAGCATTGTTGTGAATGTTAAACTCTTTTAAATTAAAACATTTCACTGAGGCTGGTGAGAAGACTCCTGCTATTTATTTCCCAGTACTCTCATGGTAGCTCACACATGTCTGTAACTCCAGTTTTAGTGCCACCTTCTGGCCTCTGTGACCACTGTGCTCATATGGTATACATACATACATAAAGGCAAACACATACACACACACACACACACACACACACACACACACACACCCCTTAAATATATTGCACGGAAGTAGTCCAACTAATCTTGAAGAAAGACTCTAGCTTAAGGCTTAGGTGTCATTATGGAACAATAATTGGTGAGATTTACAGTGTAGAGTATATCTGTTGTGAGCATAAGGAAGTCCCTCATATTTTAACAATAATTATTTATCTTGCATTACTTGTACTGTGCTATAGGTACAGTGGCTTTCTCATGCTGAAGGGTATTATCTTGGCTGTCAGAATACTGGAATATCTTAGCGCTAATTGTTCAGCAGAAGAAAAAGACCATTGAAAAGTCTAAAGATGACGGCAGAATTGACACAGACTCAATTCAAGTGTTTTCTAGTGCCAGTTCTTTCCACTCAACATTCTCTTTGCAAACAAATGCCAAGTAACAGCTCGGAGCCTTCAGATTGTTCTCTGAACACAAGGACTCACTCTCTTTGATTGATCTATAAGAAAAAAAATGAAGATAAGTTTATCTGCTCAAACATTTCCAATCAATGGCTAATTGAGTTCGCTCTTGCCCTCTGGAGAACTCCAGATGTCTGGTCAATTTCTTTCCACACAGTAACATCAGAGGTTCAAAATGGAATAAAGCAAAATGGTAATTTGTAAAAGGCAAAAAATTCTCTATGGAATTTTCAACGGTAGATTGCCAATGCTTCAGTCACTCTGGCTGGTATTTTTAAACGGAGCTTGTGAAAAAGGAAAGGATGCGCTTACATAATCACTCTCAGTTATCTGAAGGCTGTGTTGACAGCATACCATAAATTCCTCAGGTTTTTACAGTTGAAGTAGATCAGAATTATTTTTAATTGAGGCGCATGTTAAATCCAATTTTATAGTTCTTTTTCATTTTTTTTCAAACAAAAAATTATTAGAAGGATAATTTGCAAGGCATTACTTAGGAACTGCACAGCTCATGCTACATCGGCTGCTCACGGGTCTTTTGGTTTTTCAGTGAGTAGATTTGTTAGGTGCTTGTCTTGGGTTTCTTATGGGTAAGCATAAGAGCCTGCTGCTTGGGTCCTGCATTGGAAGAGCTATTGGTTACCTCCTCCTGCAGTGGGAGAAAGAGCACAGCCATGAGCTTCACTAGCTGACTTGCTCTGCATTCCACCAGATCCGTTAGGATACCTCCAATGATAGCTTCAATCTTTTGTTTAGTTAAATACCATTGCATCATTTGTCAAGTGACATCCAGTGAAAGGTAAATGAGATCTCCTGTGTTTGTACCAATGGATCTAACTTCATCATATTTTTTGCTATCCTTATGAGCCCAGCACTGTAACTTGTGTTCCAGGTACAGTGGCCATGCTGCAATTGGGATCACTTGGGATTGTTGAGAGCCATACTTAACTTTCATGTATGACTCAGGGTAAACTTCTTTTCTCTCTGTTATGAACATAACAGAAAGCCAGAGGCTCATTAACATAACCAAGGAAAGATTTTATGGATCATGGTCCCAGAGACTCGGAATTTCAAATTGAGTATTAGCTCCTACCTGTAGATGAAGGGGTCTGGACTTCATCCTTCTGTCCAGACTCTGCTCCCTGGTATAGTCAACCCATTCCCTAAGCCAATGGGATAACTCAGTCTGAAGGTAGAATTTTTATGTGCTAATCACTCTCTGGAGGTCACATCTCCTGTCTACTCTCTGGAGGTTCTATGTACAAGCATGGGCAAACTGTAGCTCAATTTAGGTATGAGTTGTGAAGAACAGATTTACCCAACACATTTTAAGACATAAAATTCTATGAATTTTAGAGATAAATCCAAATATTTTATTCATATGGAAAAGAAGTAGCAGTCATCCTGTGCTTTTTAAAGTGCTCATGCATGGCATGACCCTGCTCCTAGCATCCTCTGAGGCAGAAGCTTAGAAGTTCTCACTCCAAAGCTCAGACAAACCTGGACCTCCAAGGCCAGTTTTCTGCCCAAACAAGTCATCTGTTTCCAAGACATACTATCACAGTAGAAGAAGAAAATGTCACAAGATCTCAGATCTCTGCAAAACTGAGTTAAAGTTGCATATACAGCAGCCTGAATCTAGATCATCTTTGACTATGTCCAACACAGCATGGATTCAGTAAATACCAAATAACTATTATCAGTGACTAATTCATTTCTCTTTAAATATTTCACGTATTTCAGAAGTCCTTTATAATTTGTCCTAAGGCAATTAACTCATTTTTTCTGGTTCTTCAATATAACTATTTATACATATCAATGATTTAAAATTTATTTGCCTCCTAGAGATATTTTTAGGTCTCTCATTAATACCTTAGTTGGTATTTGGAATAACTGGGATACCCACTGTGGAAGACTGCTGTTGAAACAACCCAAGGTGTGAATGATGAAAAAATGAATGGCAAAGCATGAGGGTAAGCCCAAAGTAAGGTTCCAAGAGTTAATGTGCAGAAACCTCTGGGCGCAAATTCTATTTCAAAATTATATCATGTATATATTGGTACAATCAAATCAGTCTACGCCAGTTCCCATTGGAGGGAATGATGTGTGAATAGCAGTCCTGAGTCTATGAGCATAAAAGGAGCTTTGTCTCCAAGTCAATGTCTGTCTCATTGAAGAACAAAGCTGACACTGATTTGACTTCAGTTAGAAACTACTGTTGAGTTTTCAAGCCTTCCAAAAAGGCATCTCAGAGCAAGTTGTATACTACCTTTGTGAAGGATGTGACCCACTTGCATTCCCAGTCAGTGCATCCATGTGTAGTAGTTGCTACTGATGTATTCATTTTGTTCTGTGTTTATGAACCTCTCTTCTCAACTATAGAAACCGGTCCTCAAGTCTTTGGGAGAGAAAATGGATGATGCCAATTATCCAAGAGATAATGAAAGCAAATTCTAGAGTGAAGCAATGTTTTCTGATCTCTGATGCCCATACTAGCCACACTCAAATGCCAGGATTTGGTAGGGCATGAGATATAAAGCTCTCAGGATCAGTGTAGGACATTCTTTGAATGACTAGTGAGCTTAAATAGCAGGGTATATGATAGAAATCGTGTGGATCTACTTCAGTAATTTGTGATACAGATTCCACAGAGTCTACCTTCTTGTAAGTAGTTACTATTTCAATGTGTGCTTTATCATTTGGAAATGCCATGTAGATGATGCTGTTTCCTGAAGGGACCAAAAGCAATGTTTTAGAGTGTCAGAACTATGATTAAAAAGGCATTCTAGACATAGGTCAACGGTACAAAGATTTTCAAATAGAAACACATATGCTTCTGGCCAGAAACCATTTGAATTATTAAAGTAAATAGTGATGATGATGATGATGATGATGATGATGATGATGAGCTAACAGGAGGGTGACAACTGTGTACTTCTGATTGAGGGGGTTCTGGTTAGTTTAGCAGGACCACAAGGAAGCGTTGTTATAGGAGAGCTATTATGGAAGTTCAGAACTAGAATGATTAGACATCTTGGCAGCATTCTGTGTTACATTTTCATACTGCACTCTTTATACTGTTCTAAGTACAATGTCCGCCCAGAAGCACATGTCTATAAACAAGTGCCACTCCAACATCAGATACAGTTATCTCCAAGTTTGTCCGTCATTTAGCTGACTACAGGCATGTATTTCTTATCTATTATACTTGAGCAAAATTCCCTAAGAGTATGATCTTTGAAAAACTGAAAGAGAATACTGAAGGGCTAATGTCTATAAGATAATGAATTTAATATACATTTCCTAAAACATAATCATTATTTGGCAAGTACTTTTGCATGTTCCGATGGGGTCGGGCACTGTTTAGCTAATTTTAAGTTCTCTATCCTAACATGATATACTGTGATGGAATCTGAGCTGTACCTGTGGCACAGTTGTGAATATATGTTAGTATTTTAGTAGACAGTCAGTATTGTTATCTTACAAAGGAAAGTAAAGAAGATTGATGCAGACAAAAAAGTTTCAATTCTAAATATGGGAGCTCATCTTAGTAAGAAATTGTTTTCCATCCCCCAGAGGGTAGGTATTTAGGACATTCTATTAGTAACAAACAACAATAAGCAAGTAGTATCCATGGAGATCGTCCTTAGGATCTTGTCTTTTAGTGAACTGAAGTAATTGGAGGATTTGAACTAAGGTAGATGTAATGATTATTTTTAATTGACAACTTGATACATCGAGAATTATCTGGGAAAGGTGACTCAATGAAGGCTTCCCTAGGTGAGATTGGACTGTGAGCATCTGTGTGAAAGTTGTATGTATTACCAGGAAGACCGACTCACAGTGGGCAGCAATATTCATTGATCCTGGTTTATGTAACAGTGGAAAAAGCAGGCTGAGCCAAGTGTGCATGTGTGAGTCTATTGCTGTCTGCCCTTACCTCTGAATGAATTGTTCTCTCACACTCCTGACTCTGAGGCCTCACTGCCCTGATTGACTTTAGCTTGGAACTGTCAGCCAGGGAGACCATTTCGTCATTTTTGTTGAGATGAAATAAAGACCACAGATAAGATGACCAAGACCAAGGAGCTTAAAGTAGATAAATATCTACAGAGAGAAGCCAGGAACCTCTAGAAGCAGGAGAGAGGCCTCTGGCCACAAGGAGAGCAAAACTGCCTTGTCCAGAGAAACCACATGAAAGCCCTTGGAAACTGGTCAGACTCTGCATACATTTAGTGATAAAACAAACAGGAAATACTGAAAAAGTACCATCTCTGCTGGCTACATAGTAGTGTCTGGAGAGGTCCGAAGAGGTCCAGGGAGGTTCTTCCATTAATATGCTCAGGATGTTTCTATGCAGTGTTTCAAGAATCCATGGCCTCTGAGTTCTTTTTAAAATTACACGACAGCAGTGTTTCATGGCAATAATGTGGAACACAACTTACTTGGAAGCACTGCCATAGACACCAAGGAGAATTTACAACTTCTCTCTACATTGTCATGTAACATTTAAAATCTATATTAAGAGAATCCAGAGCTCCTGCTGTAGGTGAAGCCACTCTCCATTCAATGTGATACCTGCTTTACAGCTACAGGAATGCCTTAGCTGGAACAATCAGTCAACATTTAGGAGTATATAAGACTCATATTTTTAATATGTTAATTCTCACAAGGCACAAAGAAACAGAGGGAAGTACTTTATATAGTTCCCCCCAAATGTTCTTCTCTTTGCCGAATGCATAAGAAGTCAATAAATTATCTACTTTCTTTGATTTAAAGGACCTGCATTTTCAGACATTTGTCAGCGACATGGGATATGTTTTCTACATGAAAGCTTTACTTTTTCTCTCTGCACTTTAAAGTGGGAAATTGGTGATGGCTTGTTAAAAAAAAGCTTCATTTATTTATTGAGTCACCAAATCTAATTAGGTCTATTATTCTTAAGAAACTCCATGGTAACTCAGCCAAAAGACTGATTCACATACATCCCATGGTTGACTAGATTGTTAGGCCTGCAGCAGAGCTCAGAGCTCTGCCTCACTTAAAAAGCTGTCAGAATTTCTATTCATTTCAAGAGTTTAGAAATTAACTGTGGGGATATTTCTGGCTGAACTTTGGAGGGCCTGAATGCAAAAGCCTTGATATCTTCAATGCCTGCTACACTTCACCTTGAACACTCTCAACCTCCTTTTACCTCCATGAAGGGTTTTATAAGAGACATGTGCATTGGTCAGAGGACCTCTTCGTGGTGCTTAAAAGCAGGTACATAAGGAACAATGACATCCAACTTTCATTTGATTGATTTTCACAACTAGAAAGTCTTAAATATTAAAACCACGGTGGATGTATTAAACAGGAGGACTTCTTCTCAGGAGGACTGCTTTCTAATGTTGCATCCTACGTGCCGATATGCAGAACATTTGTGAAGACCCTGTGTTGTGTAAACTGCATGACCTACGACTAATAGAGAAAGTCATTGCTTATGGAATATAAGTACAGATACATGAATGCCCCCTCCCCCAGAGCCCAGGAGAGGCAAGTTACTGATCATGAGCTATCAAGTACTCTCTGCTCGGTAATATCAAATGAGTGCTGAAAATCTTTCTCTCTCGACTTCGTGACTGGTACCATCTGTTGACATCACACAATTATGGAAAAAAATAACATCTTACTGAAGAGAGAGGAGCAGAAGGCGTACCCAAGTAAGTGATTCAAATGTGCCTTGGTATAAGCAGTAGTTTCATCAATTTGCACTGGCTGTTGTGAGGACTGGCATGGTAGTGGCTCAGAACAAATGATTCTGATGGTACTATTGGTTGCTTGGCGTAAGCTTGTTCTGTTTATTCTACTTTTGAGTTTAAAGACAGGCATGCGGGACCCTGATGGGGGAGCTGGGAGAGGACACATGACAAAGAATGGCCACCAGATAGCAAGTATTTTCCGTTGCTTTGCCACATTTCACTCTAGAAGGATAAATGTAACTGCCCGCCACTCTTCCTGGCATTTACTTTCAAGAGTACCATTGGCTAAGTTATTTTTAATCTTTTACAAAGATGCTGAAATCACAATCATTTTCTCATATAAAACCCTTTGCAAAAGTTGGCAAAAGTAGTCACGTCCATTCTAGTGTATTTTCCCTTTCTTAAATTATTGAAGTCCAACAAAGGTGCAGAAGGGATCCATGACATAAAGTTTCTGATGTGGGTGACTAGGAATTTGTATTTACTTGATTATTTAAAAAAAGTTTTAAACAAATACCTATTTTTTCCCTTGAAGATACCTTAATTCTTATTGTTTGTTAAGAACCATTAGCTCATCCATTTGAGATTACAAGTCTGACTCTTATATTTCAGAAGGCTACACGGTGACACGTATGTTGAGGACTGACATAGACATACCTGACTCCTGATCTAGCTTCCACACTGTTGAAACTTCAGGCCCACAGATCAGGGCTTCTCAGTTGTAAGGAAAGGTTCTCCATCTTATTACCTGATTGCCCTTTCCTTGGTTTTTCTTGGTGGTAGTTTAATACAGACTTTGCAGGTGCATTTCTGGTTCACTTAGCTGAAGTCCTAAGAGGATGTATTTCTTCCCTCTCAAGGAGGGGATCATTTGTGTATCTTCATATTTTCCCTCAGATTTTCTCAAATCTCTACTTGAAACTGGGATCCAGCATTGGCTGAGACCAGAACAGAGAGCTAGCTTCAAGTGTTGACAGATTAGCTTCTACTTCTTCAATAGAATGGTAAGAGTTTGGATAGACAAGAATGGGAGCTCATGTCCTACCTCAGGGAATATCTTGACTTTTGGGGGATTTCCCAAGATGCTATGCAGAGCAGAAGGTGAGTAGAGAGGTATCTCTGTATCTAGCTAGCAGTGAAATCATAACCCACGCAAGCAGCCTGTTCCTGGACTCCTTTGAGAAAGTCCTCATAAAAGCATTGGCATGTGAAACCTTTATACCGTGAGCAGTTAGACACTCATTATGTTCCTGCCTTCATGTCTTGATGCAATGTCCCATGGTTCTCTGTAATCATTGCCGTTTACCTATTTGATTTCAAGTATACTGAATAAACAAATGTGTCTGAAATTAATTATATTTGTGTCTCAACAGTTTTGGTTGATTACTAAGACACATAGTGTGTGTTCTTTAAGTTGAAAAGGTGAGTGTGTTAGATATTAATGAGGACTCACTCTGGAGAAGTGCCTGATGATTAGAGAACTCCTTCCTGCTTTCAACAAGTAACCTTTGGTTTCCCAGAGTAAATCCTAGAAGTGGTCAGTGTTCCACTGGGACATCTCCAAAGTGATGAACACAACCCTTCCTGGGCTGCAGACGACCAGGTCAGCCTCAAAAAAACGTGAGCTCTTTAAGCAGTCTGTAAAGAGCAGGGTTCAGGTTTGTGTTGCTAATGTGTGTAATTTCCGTGGAACACCAAACAACCACCTTCTGTACACAAAGGCTCTGACTGTCCAAAACATTTCCTATGGTGTAAAAATCACAGTGTGGCTCCCAGTACTACCACACCAGCAATTCACATAGAGTTCAAACTTAAGACACAAAAGGCCAGCGTCATACCCTGTGTCTACCAGAATCTGTAGCTATCAGTTCCTTTCAGAGAAATTAACAGATAAGAGCAAAGGATCATGAACTACTTTCAGAAGTGGTATTTTGATGACTTAAGTTTTTCAAATAAAATAAATTGTAGTGATAGCTATTAATTTAGTGTTTTCTAATTACTGTTTTTATAATGGAATGTTGGCAAAAAAAATACTCAACATGTCTTCTCTCATGAGCACGTTAGAGCCCAGCTTGGGCAGGTCACAAAGTTGTCAGGAGTAATCCAAAGATTCCCTTTAATACTTCTCTCTTTCTCTGAAGGCAGTGTGGGAAATTGAGTGAAGCATTGGATGATGTGAACACTGCTATACCTCGAGCTGATCTTCCAATCTTCAGGCTTGCAGCAGCTATAACAATTTAGGGTGGATGTCTGCATCCCATTAGCTCAAATAATTTGAATGAGTGATAGGACTCAGACCAAGATGCATTCTTTCAACATGGACAATACATGTACAGATCAATGTGTGTGTCATGTTAAATAGTTTTATCAGAAGAAATCCTATCAAGCTTGAAGTATGGGTTAGTTTATAATTTTTTCTCATTACTTCAGGTGGTTGAATTGAGTCATCCTGCGAATCAGCCATCGACGGCAGCCATCTTGATTGTGTGAAGTACACAGGGTGCTAACCTGTAGCCTAGCAGCTTCTGACCAGATTTTTAAAAAAGGAGGAGGGGGGCAGGGGTTGTTACATTCGAGCTACAAATAAAAATGTCACCTTTGAAAAACACAAGCTTCTGCTATTTAAAATCTGTTTGTCTTTTCACTGAGACACTTATCACCATGGATTGTAATTGGTAATTGTTGGTAAAAAAATAATTCCTCAAGCCATGACTCCATGAGGTTGGAGAACTCACGTTTACTGGTTGTTTTTCCTTTATGCCTCCCAGCAAGCAGTCGATCCCGACTGTTGTTAGGTTGAACAAATCTAGGCAGAAGTACATGGAACAAATATGCTTGCAAAAAATGGAGAAATGGCACCCACACCTTTCTAACTGACAGGTGTCAGGCTAAAGTGTCTCTGTTTGTGCTGCATTTTTCTTGATGTCAGTGGACATTCTTCACAGTAGGGGAGCTTTTCAGATACTGAAAACCTTGACCCAGAGTAAAGCCAGGGCAGACTGACTCACAAACTAGGAGTCTGCCTTTCTAGAAAGATTTCAGGGAATTATTTCTAATGCAGGTTCCTCGTAACCCAAACTCTCAGAAAGTCACTGAAGACAGCTAGGCAGATTCATAGACAGGTATAGGTCCTTAATCGTTCTTGGCAAGTTTAGCATCACATACAGATAGGATGAAAACAAGTTTAATGCTTAATTCTGACAACTTTCATGTATGAATTGGCACTTCAAGTTGTTTGTTTTGGGGGTATAGGTAGCAATTAGGTGTCACTGGTAAGTTGAGCATGAGCTGTACAAGGGTAAACTTCAGCAAGTACCATACTTCGTTCACCAGGTTTTCGTCCTGGTAATGGAGTCATTACAACCACGGCACCATCATTATGCATTGATTTCTCACTAATGACACAGGTCTGACCTAAAAAGGTGCTTCTCTATTTAGCTAGTATATGTTGATAGACAATTTCAGTCAGTTCAAATAAACAGGCGTGTACTTTCACAATGACGGAATATTACATCATTTGGATATAATATTCCAAACGGAGCAGGAGGCTTTTGAAAATCCCATTGTCAAACATGTCTTGGGTCTTCAGGATGTTTTCTTATTAGAGAGGCAGAGCCTATGGGTTCTTTGTGAGTCATTTCACTTTTCCTTAAAACACACATTCATTTATTCATTCTTCATTAGAGGTTTAAAGGGCTCGTTTCTTTTTTAGACTGTGGGATATTTCTTTTAAGTAGTATTTTTTTTTCTGCCTTGACATCTGTTCCTATATTACTGGCCATTCCCATCTTATGTGCAGCTACAAAGACATGGCTATGACATGAAAACCTCATGCTGTTTGTTAGCAATTCTATTGCCTGTTAATCTGTGGCAAAGACACAGAGTTTTCTTATTAACCTCTGTTCTAAAATGTCTGTTATATGTCCACCCACACTGAATGATCGTGCATGCAAATCCTCAGTGTTTATTTGTTATTTAGTTTATTTTCGTGCTGATTACATGCAATCATTGGCTCCTAATGCTGGTCCCATACATACATATATTTCTTCCTGTTCACCTCATCATCCTCTCCTGACACTCTCCTGCCTCTGTTGGTTCTACCTAGGTCTCCATCCACTTCAGTCTTTCTTTATTAGTTTTCTTATGACTGCGTGGGTTTCAGAAGAAAAGGAATGTATAAAGTTATATAGTTCCTTAAGAACTCAAGCTAATTTTCAGTTTTGAATCCATTTGTTGTGGTCCTGAGGCTCAAACTCAGAACCCTGTACCTGATAATCAGGTATTCCACTCCTGCATTACATTCCTGTATGGCAGTTCAGAAAAATATATGAAATCCTCAATACCTGCCATTTTCACAGCAAATACTGGGATTATTTTGTTTTCTGGTTTTCGCTTCAGATAGATTTTAAAATTCACATTTGAATTTCTATTTGCATAGTACTATTACAGCAATGTCCAAGTGTAAATGAAACAGAGATCTATACAACAGACACTCTTACAATTAAAGTCTCACATTTTTATTGAAAAAAACATTAAAGCAAAATAGAATTTCAATAATTCAGGAAAAACTGAGTCCTGGTGCCGTTAAAACCTTGTATTTCCTTTGGAATCCAAAACAAATGAGTCACTAATCTCATGTTCCTTTTTTTTTTCTGTTTTTAAATAAGAAAATGTGTGCCTTCTTGAATCCACACATGCATTATTCAATATGTCCTCTTTAATTGGAATGTTTTCTTCCATTTAAGAGAAGGTTTAGTTCATTAGCATTTTTAGAAATCAAATTTCTGTTGTCACACCTGTGGCCACGACAGTCGGTTACATTTTTTTCTTGCAGAAATGACATGAACCAAATAGCAAGCAATATTTCTTAATTTATATCATGATGAAATTGGATTGGTTTGAAGAGTATTAATTTCATTAGGTGTTTATTCAAAATATCTCATGAAATTAATGGTATTCAAATCTATTCATTTTCTAAGAACATTCTGCAGAATACATTTTATTGGTGCATGTTTTCTAGTTGTCATGTATAATTCAAACTTGTAAGTCAGATTCTGTTTAAAGTTGGCATATCAGAGATTTGGGAAAAGCACCCTTCCTTTTCTATATCTATAAGTAAAGAAGATGGGAGTGATTTATAGTACCTAGTAAAACCCGAGCCCCCACACAGTTAATGAACGCTGATGATTACCACGCTGCAGGCTGAAAAGAATACAGGTTGGAAATATCTTTAAAAAAAAACAAAGACTGTAAATAACTCATGAGTAACATGGAGAGAATGTTCCAGAAATGTCACGTCTAAGAGTTTTACATTCCCTACCAATAATAAGAAAACCAGGTAAAACACTTCATAGGTGGCTTCACACATCATTCCAGAGGCTCTGCATCCTTTTCTTAGCAGGCTTTGTTTTATTTTCCCAAACATAGTGAAGGGATCACACCTCAGTACTACAATGGCTGGAACAATTAGCAATTAAGAACAGAAATAACAAGCATGATAGATGGTGGCTCCGAGGTCTGGGATCTCAGATGGTTCTGAATGGTAATCCTTCATTACCAACAAACAGAGGGCTGCATTACTCCTAGGTGAACTTGGACAAGAATGGAAGATGGAAGTCCACAGGAAACCCACAACCTGAAAGAAGGCATGATATAGAATCAGGAGCCCCTAGAAGAGGAGTTTAATGTCAGAGAAAAACACTTTCTTCCCTTTATACTCTGGTTTCATAGTTTGCCAGTATCTTGCAAAGAAGGGACCTGTGCCTTTCACAGTCATTACTCAACAATTTCCCTCCCTTACTATTTTATCTGTATGTATTGGAGCCAGCCATTTTTAGATTTGAAACTCTTTCTTGTCCCATTCCCTGCCAATGTTTTCCTTTTGTTAGGAAGCTTCAAGCTCAAGAAGCACTTCAGTTTCTGAGAAGAGTGGTACTTGAGGTTTTAACCTTTGCTTGCAAATCTGGTGTTAATCTGCAGGTTGAGCAGGTGGAGCAGGTTGGACAGAAAACAGTCTCAGGGATGCTGAGAGACATGAGCTTGGGGTTTACTTTCATCTTTGTTTCTGCGATAAACTCCCCCTGCAGTAAGCAACTTAGGAAAAAAAGGGGGGGTAGACTGTAGCTCTTAACTCCACGTTATAATCTCTCCCTTCGAGAAAGTCCTATCAGCAGAAGCCTGAGCTTCTGAGGAGCGGTTCATGTCTGTCTCAAGGTCAAAGGAAGAGACAAATGAAGGCATGCAGACTTAGCTGTGCTCAAGTCATTGCCTACAGTTGAAACAGGGTCCTCTATCTAGGGAATGGTGTCACCCAAAGTGGGCTGGGGCTTTCCATATTTGTTAACACATAATCCATACAATCCCCTTCATGTATCCAATGTAGTTCAACCTGATGTAGGCAATCCCATATAAAGACTCTCTTTCCACTCTTCCCTGGTGATTTTGAGTTGTTTCATAGGAGTGATTAGAAATAACTCTAGCAATACTCAACACAAATGCTAGTTTGCTGCATGGAAGCGCATGGGGTTGGTAGGTCAGATATTTTCATTGTCAGTGTTGTAAAAACAACTTCTGTGTTCTCCACATTATTAAAAAAATGTAAAATATTGACACAGAATGGCTTCACGTCCTTAATGTATTTAATGTATTTTAAGTTAGAAGAACATTACTAATGGCACTCACATTATTTTTCTGTAACTAAAAGGGCATACTTTGTAGACCGAGGCTAATGTACACCTTATTCCTTATTGCACTACATTTGTAAAATGATCTCTAAAACGTTAGTGTCATCAGCTTTACTTTTACATGACATTACTCTTTGAGTTAACCATCATTTATAATTTTTGCTTACACTTTAAGAGAAAACACACTTTTGTAGACAATTTTAAGTGTTCAGCAGAGGAGCCATTCTCTCCTAATTTAGTCTAAATGTAAAAGACTGAAGATGTTGGCTTGGTGGATCTACTTGTCTTAGATCTTTATGCCTGTGTGCCTGTGTCTGTTATGTACATATGAGTCCAGAAGGGGGCAGCAAATCTCCTGGAGCTAGAGGTACAGGTTGTTGTGCATTGTCCCACGTGGGTTCTGGGAATTGAAGTCAGGTCTTCTAAAAGAACAGTAAGTGCTATTGACCTCTGATATTCTAAATGTATGTATTTTTAATGTAAGGCAATTTTAAACCTAAGCATAGAAAACCTAAGCTTAGGTTTAGAGACCTAAGCGTACAAAAATTGTGCAGTTGCAATATTGAGTTTTGAGTCTTCGTCTTCATTTATTCCCTACAGCGTGACTCTTTTCTTCAAATGTTTTACTTTAATTCCAAAGGACAGTTGTCATGAAGTGGATCTACTTTTTGCTATTCAAAATCCTCTTGTTATAAGAATAGCTAAAGTCTTTCAATTTTGCACAGCGTTGACTAAAATATAAAGGTAGAGAATACTGTGAAGGTTTGTGACAATGTATTTGAAAAATTAAGAAGATTTGGATCCATTTCTAAAAAATTCTACCTTATCAAAAAGATCCTACTTGATTCTCTTTAGTGGTTCTGTTGAATCTTGGGGGATGCCTCTTCTTGGTTGAGATATGCTGAAGAATTGACCAGAAACTTAAGATACTAAGTGATATTTCTAGGCAAAAGTTAAAATGCTTGGCAACTAAAAATATCTCACATCTGGCTTTATGAGTCCCAGGAGGCAAATGGTCCCTGGCTGAGAGACACCAAATAACCAAGGAATAGAGTGGATAGTGTGCCACTGAGACTGCAAAAGATTCAGGGGATTCTCAGAAAAATACCACAGGATGAAACCCCAGATGAGTATTATTTGTGTTAATGTTTTTAACAATAGGAAATAAAGAAAAAATATTGAGGCATAGGGCCAAGTGAACTTTGACATAAAAACAGATGTAGTTAGTATAGAAAAAGGGAATCACACAGGCCCCCTCATTCATAAACACCATTGAAAAACAAAACCAGAAACACTAGCAGTTATTTGTAATAGAATGCAATGCCACATCAGGTGGATTTTTACTAAGAATATAATGGAAGTTTAACAGAAGAAGACTCTTACATTTACCACATTTACTGAATAAAGTAGAAGAGAAAAGTCATCTGACTGATCTAGGAGGAGCAGGAAAGTGTGTGATCACAATTTTACACTGTTTAGAATCGAGACATTTACAAACTAGGAACAGAAGGAAGCTTCCCCGAAGTGATAAATTATATCAGCCTTACTATATAAAGGGTACCTAAAAATTGCATCTACCCAAAAAGTCTACAGGAAGCATTATTCTTAATGGAAACACATGGTCCTATTTTAAAAGTCAGAATCAAAATTATACCTACCATTACCTTATCAAAGAAGCTCTGCATCAGGTTTCATTTCAGTGCTATCAGAGGCACAAAAGTATATTGAAAGTCTTAGAGTTGTGAAGGAGTAAACAAAACTATGACCATTGTTATCTGAGTAGAAATATTCTGGTGTCTCCACACCAATTATTAAAATGTGAGATTACCAGCTTTGCAAAGGTCACATATTTGTAGTTCTCTTCTTCTGTGATGATTACTATTTTAATTTTTCTAATTTTACAAGTATATACCTTACATTCTGACCATCTACCCACATATGCCTCCTTCACATTCATCTTTTGCTTTGTCACCCACCGAGTTTAACCAGGGTCATCTGTGAGATGTGCATTTGCAGCCATCCATCGAAGCCTGATTGACTCAGCAGAAGACATAAAACTACAACCAAAGTGCTACCCAGTCCCCTGTCCCCATTCTAGACTCTGTCATTAGCCAGTCATTCAGATGTGAAGGCTGGGGCTCTGTGAGCTCCCCTCTTCCTTGATTGATTGTTGGTAGAGCTCATATGTATGGGTCTGGGACAGGTTGCATTGCAATTGATGTGAGTTGAAAATTGCAGTGGGCATATTGAGTCTATGGAGTGATATTTTATAGCCCTTCATCCTCTCTTCCATCTCTTACACAGTTCTAGCCCATTCTTGTACAGTGTTACTGAGCTTCAAGGGCATTGGTATAAATAATGTGTCTAGGGATGGACCCCTGTATGTATTCTCTGTCTTGGGTAGCCTGGAGTTTATATTCACTACTGTTCACTGTATGAGGCATCTCTGATTTCAGCTGGGAGTTGCTTTTTCTATCATGTAAGACAGTGGTAGAGATGATATAAGACATATGGTATAATATTTAGAAGGTAATTTGTTGCTCTGTCAGTTTAGTTAACAATTAGAAATATGCATGGGCCCACTGCCTCCCCAGACTTGAGTCTTGGCTGTGTTATAGTCCCATGGGTTGGTGTTCCCACCCTTTTGGAGTCAGTGTTAAGTATACTCACAATGCAGTTGATTACCTGCTCCCAGGATTCAAACTGCCATTTCACAAATGAGTATGTCTTAAAACTAAATATAAAGTCATCATTTCAAGTGGCTAGAGAATCTAAAGTTACTAGATGTATATTTTATAATATATTTACAAGGACACCATGTAAGTCTTGTAAATAAAATTCAAAGTATTATTGATGAAAAATTAAAAAACTAGAATACATGAAAACATAGGATAAGTGCTGCAAAAATTTTAGTATGAACAAAGACAGGCATTGCCAAACAGCTTTAAGGATAAATACTTAGTTCTACAAATTGATCAGTCCCATAGCTGGGAAGGGTAGCACACATCTGTGCTCCTAGAACTCAGAAGTCTGATGCAAGCATCTTGTAAACTTGAGGCCAGCCTGGGCTACCAAGTGAGACCTTGTTTCTAAACAAACCATTTCCTAAGTTTCCCAGTTCATGCATGGGTTAAATGTCACTGCAAAAATAACAGCAAGAGATTCTGCTGGAGTCTGATAATCAGATTTAAGATCATTTGGGGAGAATAAATATGACAACACTATACAAGATAAGTGATAAGCACAAAATGAACAAACTTAGGTAAAATTCCTTCTATGAAGTTTCAGAGGGAGCTGGGAGGACAGTTCGGCAGTTAAGACCATCGTCTGCTTCTGCAGAGAACCCAAATTCAGCTGCTAGTATCCAAGTGGATGGTAGCTCTCAACCATCTGTAACTTTAGTGTTAAGGGTTGCAATGCTCTTTTCTGGCCTCTATTGGCATGGCACACATGTGGTACACAAATACGCAATCAAAACCCTTATATACTTACAATAAAGATGAATGAAGTTATAGTGTTAGGAAAATACTTTGTCAAGCCAGGGAAACACACGATGGTCCACACACATATGGACTGAGAGATAATGCAAAGTAGAGAATCATTTCAACCACTGCCTGGGGGCAACTGGCTTTCAAATCTGAAGAGACAAGATCCACCTTCTAGGTTTCCCTTTTGACCTTATTCTGACTCTTCATCTTTTTTTTTCTTAACTTCTGAAATGAAACAGCCAACAACTCTCATCAATTTCCCTTCCTCTGTGCATTTTCTCTACCCACAATCAATATTCCAGTCCATTTCTCCATAACCCAAGTTCTGTCTGGCATTGAGATTCTATTTTACCTCTTTCTGTTCTGTCTTGGCTCCTGTTTGCTCTGAATACAGATGCTGCCAAATCTTTCTCCATAAAAGACTATTTTTATCATATAGGGATTGTTTTTTGAAAAGGCATCTACAAAGCCTCTTCACTATAACAGCAAGGTGTACTCTTCATAATAAGCAACTAGGAATGGAACTTATTTGTAACTGGCCATGAGGTCGAGAGAAGAAACCTGGGATCGAGTTATGGAAATTACATAGGCAAATTTTGCTTGAGACTTGGAATATGTAACCGTGACCAGCACAAGTATTTATAACTGCCACTGGTTACAGAAAAATGATAATATTCAAACAAATGCAGATGAGCTTTGGGCACAGAGCATCTGCTCATGTACATACTGGCCAGTATCTCATATATTTTAAATTCCTCTTTCTATTTATTTCTTGTGTGTTAATTTTATCTCTTGTGTGGAAGTTATATGTGATTAAGATCTTACTAACTTCACAGAAATAAAATGTTCCTTGTTTCAAACTGTGGATATGGGATCCCTGTGCGTCTGTGCTTCTTCTGTACAATTACCGTTCTGCTGGCTTACCTAGTGTCTTGGCTTTGGACATAGGGGAGTCCCCTGTGGAGGAGAGGCCAGGCTTCCTTTCATACATGTTCCTGATGCTGAATCCAAGATCATTATAACGTACAGCCCAATTATGACCTCAGTGTACAGCCTTTGTTGAGCTCCCTCAGAGGACGTATCTGTATGTCTATATCTGTATAGACACTTTCAGCATCTCCAGATTTCCCAATCCCAACACACATATAGTTCCAATTTATTTCTGCTGGGGGTTATTGGTTCCTAGCTCTGCAATATTTGCAATGCAGCTTTCTCTGTTTATTGATATCATAATAGTGTCCTATGGTAATTTTCCCTCATGTCACCTGCACCCTCTGATGCATGTTTGATGGGAATGCTGTGCACGTTTTATTTATGGACAACTTATTATTGCACTTTTAAAGATTTACCTGATTATTTTTAAAGATTTACCTGATTAAGTGGAGTTGCACTTTTAAAGATTTACCTGATTACTTATGTATACGTCTATGTGCATATGAGTGTAGTTACCACCAGAGGCCAGAAGAGGGAGTCTGATCCTCTGGAGCTGTAGTCACTGCCT
Source organism: Rhabdomys pumilio (assembly GCA_030674055.1). Classification (NCBI taxonomy): domain Eukaryota; kingdom Metazoa; phylum Chordata; class Mammalia; order Rodentia; family Muridae; genus Rhabdomys; species Rhabdomys pumilio. Next base: position 11,727,727 of record JANHMN010000015.1, on the reverse strand, counting down.
GTTGTGACTCACTCTATGGATGGTAGGAGTTGACATCTCTCCACACCAGAGTCCTAGTTTTAAATATATGAGAACTGCCAATCTGCACATTAACAGTCAGAGCAAAAACAATGGGCTTAATGTAGGTTAAAATACTAAAATATAGAAACATTACATATATCCTATGGTGTGATGGGTCTTTCAGGGAGTCATCTTTATAAGTCAGGAGGGAATTGTGATGACACAAAGAAAGCAGAGACATTTTCTCTGGGGAGGGTGAGGCAAGGCTGAGCAGAGGAACTGTGGTGAATCCTGGGAAGCTGAAAGTGCTCGCTTCAGGAAAAAGAACAGAGAGAAGGTCTACGGGAGGGTGGTACCCACTGGACGGTGCAGTAACGACTGTGTCTTTGGAAAAGCAGTAGGCACACTGGATGTGGCAGTCCAGGTTGACACAGGAGGGTTGCCATGTGCTCAGGGCGGCCCTGTACTACCTAGTGAATTCCACATTACACTGAGCCGCATAGTAAAACCAGATTCAAAACATAAAAAGCCAAACAAATAGTAAGCAGATGTTAGATTATAATTCGATAGGGATAAACAGAATATTTAAGTGAGTTATCTATAAAAATAGCAAGCAAAGAAAGGTTTATTTAAGAACTACACTATTTACTCTGATCAATTTAAAATGTACAGTATTGTGAATTCTGTTCTATTTAGCATTTGAAACAATTAACTCAGATAGGCCACTCAAATAATCAGGGTATATAGACTGTAAAATTTAGATTTCTCTGACTTCCTGATGCTTTACAAAAAAGTGGAGAAAAGGAAAGGTTGACAAAAACTTCAGAAAATCTCCACATGTATAGACATATGATTTTGAAAAACTAAGTTTTTGAGTAATTCCAACAGGGTGTTATGGTTTTTGAGTAATTCCAACAGGGTGTTGTGGCGGGGGCGGGTAGGTTTTTTTTTTGCAACAGGATGTCCTTGGAAGGGAGTGTCACACACACACACACACACACACACAAATGGTTGTTATCTTGAATATCTAGTTTGGATAGTCTGTATTTTCTAAAGGTGATACCCTTTGTATAAAATGAATGGAAAGAGTGAGAGGACATAACGAGAATTCCAAATGAATACTTTGATTCTGGTTTTTGTACATACCGGCTGACATGGTTGAGTTGGTCGTAAAACTAACTAATCATAAACACACAACCCAAAGATAAACTCTGGTTTTCAAAATGATCTTGTCTTGAAGGGTTTTATATTATATTATAAAAAAAAAAAATCAGGGGGTGGGGAGATGGCTCAAGAGCTAAGAGCACATACTGTTCTCAAAGAGGAACTGAGTTCCTGTCCCAGGACCCACATGGTAACATGAACATGTTAGATATAGAAACATTTCATCTGTAACAGTAGCTCCAGGGATCCCTTGGTCTGACCTCAGTTGACACTTGCATTCAAGTACACACCCATCTCACTACCACACACAATTAAAAATTAAAAAAAAATTAAAAGCTTAGATCATTCAAGTGAAAAATATAGTTTTCTTTCTAAAGATTGAGAGTACTTTCTGATATTGCCTTTTATTTTAAATGACTTAAAAAAAAACCCAGCTGATAAAGAGATTTTGAGGACAAAGGGTCATTTTCTTCCAAGGCATGACCATTTGTACATTGCCTTTGACATAGTAAATAACCCCACACTTGACTCCAGTAAGAAGCTAATTAAACTTGGTGGGTCACACACAAAATCAAGACACAAAAGTAGGAACAGGGAGTCTTTGGGAGAAGAAGGATTTCCATGGTGAAAGGTGTGTGCTGAGACAGGACAATGGGGGTGAAGTAACTGAAATTCAGAGGGTATATGTATGACAATTTCAAACAAAAATTTCAAAAAGAGACACTGTCTTTTACCTTTGAGGGGTGGATGGGAGGAGATGAAATAATGGGAGGGGCTGGGAGCATACACTGTGTCAGTGTTATCATGCTGTGTGTCTCTCTTTATAGACAAACATGATGGCAGCAACAGGATTTAAAGGAAACACCTTTGAGACTGTGACTCCCAATCCCTACCTATATCTCTACCTCAGGGGACTTTCATCACTTGGTAGCAGACCTGTGACACAAAAAGAAGGGTCATGGTATAGAATTTGGTGAAAGTCTCTTAGCCTGATGGCATGTTCCTGCTGGTAGCAGGTATTGCTACCCTGGACATTTTCTGAGCAGGACTTGTGTAAGTCTTGCCTGGTTGATGGGCATCACTTGCAGCATGTTTGCTCTCCTGTCTGTTGGAGAACATGATCACATTTGAGATCTAAGTGAGAATCTGTCTCTGGAGGCCTAGGATGGAATACAGCAGCAGACAGTTCTAACAGTTAGGCATCAATGGACTCATATCCATTCCAAGGCTGAAGAGCTAAGCATGGGAGGAGGGGCCTCACAGGAGGGTGCGTGGCCTCCTTCTAGCTGTGGGCTGTAAAGATGCTCTCAGCTTAGCAGAGTCAGTAATACCCACTTCATACACAATTGGAACAACTTAGTCTGTGCGACACAGCTGTAAGTTTCCCACTTACTTGGCGTGTTTTAAAGTTAAGTTGAATATAAGCTGATTAAAAGTCAACTGAGATCCCTGGAGTTCCCACTCGAAGGTGTTCACTCTCTTTACATATTCTCTCTCAAATACCTTCTTAATATGTTGGCCAAGATAATCCTAATGTTAAAGTGGCTCCTCCAAGCCCAGGCTTCAGATGCCCACTGAGGTGTGCTTGCTGCCATGGTTGAGCCCCACCCTCTACCATGGACTCAAGAGTTTCTGTGATAAGAACCTGGCTCCTTAAGTCTTCCTTCTCCCATTTCCTTTCTTCTACCTCCTGCCTTCATCTTGGAGCACAACCACAGGGTTTAGCTTCCCAAAATCCCTGCTATGCCTCCTCTGAAAACTTTTGCAATTTTTCAGTTTTCATGAGTCAATCATTTTTCACTGACAAATAAGCAAACAGCAGGAGAGATTCATCAGGTTCTAAACACTCCAGAGGACACTTAGAAATCTGAACTTTATCTCTTCTGTGCCTACAAATGCAGTCACCACATAACACAATAGGTACTGGGACTCATTCTTCTTGAGTAATTTTAATTTTGACCAGATCTTGACATCCCCTCCCAGCCAAGCCATCAGCTTTCTTCTTGTTTCTGAGTTCAGCTATTTAACTCACTTAAGACCACCATGATAGTTGTCTTCATTACCTGGTTTATTTAATCTAATTTCCTTCATGTTAATCTACGTTGGCATGCATGGCAAGATTTTCTTTCTTTTTAAAAACTGACTAGTATTACGTTATGTAAATTTACTGCACTTTTATCCATCCACCCACAGATGGATTCCTAGCTTGATTCTGTGCATTGAATGATGAGCTTCCATGACTATTAGACAGTAAGCACAATGTTAACACAGGGACTTCATTGCATCTGGCTGTATGCACAGCAGTAAGGTGCCCGATAACCTGGTTGCTCCATTTTTTGATGTTGTGAGGAACTGCCATTCTCACTTGATAAGGACTCGTCCAATGTAAACTTCCCATCAACAGTGCACAATGGCCCCCCTAACCTTTTCCCCAATAGCAGAGGTTAAAACAGATGCTGAGTTAAATAACAAAACTTTTATGTGGCAAAGAAACCTGTCCACAGGGCTGAGGAAACCCCCGAGTAAGAAGTATTTATAAACTCTCCTACAAGACACTCATAGCCAAAATGTGTAAGAAACAGAACAGTGCAGTATCAAGAAAGCAGAATCTAATTAAAATAGACAACCTTATGTGTACTTATCTAAAGGAGGAATATAAATGGTCAATATGTGTGTGAGATGCTATTCTAACCCATCAGTCAAAAACCACAGTGACAAAGTGTTTCATACTCTCTCAAGTGCACATTATGGAATAGAGATGTAACTCAACCAGAAAAGTACTTGTCCACAACCATTAAGAACCCTGAATTAGGATCCTGAATGGCTATGGAAAAGATGGGTGTGCTGGTATGGGTTATAATCCTAGTCAGGGGAGACAGAGACAGGCAGATCTCTGGAGCTCAGTGGCCAGTCATTCTAGAGGAGGTTTCAAGCTCCATCTTCAGTGAGTTATCTTGTCTAAACAAAATAAAGTGGAGAGAGACTGAGGAAGGCACCCAGTTTTGAGCTCTGACCTTCATACACGTATGTATATCCCTATCCCACCCACTCATATGACCGTGCACCACACATAAAATACACATACACACATACACACACACACACACACACACACACACACACACACACACACACACACGCCAGTGTATGTTATGAAAATGATGAACAATGTTTTGTTCTGTTTTTATTTTTTTTCTCAGAAAACGTGTTTTCTCTTTCATGGACACGTTACGCATATGCCACCAGTCTTTGCATTCTCAATGTAGTTTTTGTACCCCATTGGCATTAAGCTGAAGTCCTGCAATCCAGCCCTTGTTGCAGCTGTATCTACAGACACCTGCCCCTACCCCTGCCCACATAAATATTCACATGCACTGGAACTCTCTCCGTGAGTGCCAAGAATATCCGAATGTTTCTCTTATTCTACATGGTGGTTGGGAATCACCAAGCATTGGCACAATAAACTATTTTTTTCTGGACATTTTTAGGTTTATTTGTTTTAACAGAAAGCAAAGTCATTTTACCTGTATCACTTATTCCTGGGAAATAGGTGTGTATTGGGGATTTTAAAAAAATTTATGATAATTGTAGAAGGAAATATTATGGAGTCATTAAGATATATAGTTTATGAGGATAGTTTGCCACCTCACTCCTCCCAAATCTCTCAACACTTAAAGTCTAGCAAAAATTGTCTTGAAAGCCACCAAAGACTCTTTTATAGTCCAATATTTACAGAACTTCATTAGTAGCCAAAAAGGCGTAATAATAATAATTCTCCTGGGTTTTACATCTCTGTGACATTCTTGTTGCTATGCTTTGAGTGTTATTTTTCTACTATTATCCTAAATTATCTGTTGCCACTAACAGCCATGAAAGTTTAATTATTTGAAATGTATACATTTTTGTTCAGATAATATTTTGAGTATTTTATTATAAAAACAGCTCTGGGTAGAATGAATCACAGATGCCAGGAGAGCTACTTAAAGAATGTGGTGAGATAAATAAAGACAAAAATTTGAAGAGTTGGCTAGCCTTTAAAACCAAAGAGAGCCAGCCAAAATGAGTGTGTGTTTGTGTGTGTGGGTGTATGTAAGTGTGTTTGTGTGTGTATGTGTATGTGTGTGTGAGGCTGTGTGTGTGTGTGAGTGTGTATATTTGTGTGTGTGTGTGTAATTGTGTCTATAACAAACATCTTTCTCTAGGGAATATCACATTGCCTCAGGCTGAGAAGGTATGACACTGTCCACACTTCCAAGAGCCAGTGCTCTGTTAAAGAGGGGAAGAAATAAATGTGTGCTTTGTTTTTGCCTTTCTTCATAGACATCAACACTCTCTAGACACAGAAAGGACAGGTTTTCTTTCCATGCCTGATGACAACTGCCACACAGAGGAATTTGGTGCAGTTGGGGACTACCCATCATATCTGTCGTTCTTTTGTGCCTTGTGAAGTTTCCTTATTCTGCTCATCAGAACATTTCTGTCCCTAGTATTACTCATCATAGAACAATAAAATCTTTCATATGAAGGCTGCAACCTGAACAATCTATCTTTGAAAAGTCCCTGTATCTGGACCAAACAGGCATCCTTGAACTACTAAAAGAATATTGAGAGGTAACTCCAAGCACACGAGTGACACACATAGGCCCTTATCATCAGATTCTTTCATTGGCACTTAAAACAAGTCTTTCATTAATAAAGTACAAAAGAGAACACTTTGAGCAAAAAAAAAAAAAAGGCAATACAATTTATGCTGCATCTTTATGTGGATCTGTGTGTTTTCTTTTTCAATTAAGTAAAATTATTTAGTAGCCAGAGCTTAAGGTTAATAATTTAACCAAACAACTAGCACTAAAAAAACATTTACCAAATCTAAGATAATTTAGATTTTTAATACAAATATTAAACATTCCACAGATAGCTACATTGAAAATGTTTAAAACTCCCACCTTCAAACATGGATTTAGGAAAGTATAATTATAACAAATATCTGGTCCTGGAGGTTGGTGAAAACAAGTTGAGTCTTATAGTGACCATGGCTTATAGACAACTTTGTCTCTTTCTACTAATTTGAGCATGTCTTCTGCTCTTAATCTTCATTTTTGTTCCCTATTTCATTGGTCCTTAGGAGACTACTTCACCGTTTCAGTTTTTCCTGTCCCTACTTATTCATTTACACCCCTATGTATTCTTTTTAAAAATTAAAATCACGATATGAGGTCTGCCATCCAAATGATGTAAAACCCGTGAGTATATTGTATCTGATCTCTTTCCCATGCACTCCTAATGGATCTTCATCCTTCACTCCTGAGCTCTCTGGGGTTAGCACACCACCCGGAAGACTTTGGACAACAGTCTAGTAGCCATCTTTGTAACTGTAATTACCTCTTATTCCTGCTCATGATTATTTCAACTTTCCTCTACTGTTCCTTTGATTAAGCCTCCACTCCCTAATGCACTGTGCTTTGGGCTCCCATTATTCCTCACAGTTTTGCAGATTCATCTTTGGAGTTTCTGCAAAGGCAGCATAAGTGGCCTTACAGGAGCCATTTGATGTCCAAGGCTCCCTTCTGGAAACGGGGGTGGGGGGCAAGGGAGGACACTTCAGCCCAGTGCCTCTTTCTACCTCAGGTCATTTTATTGGTTATCTCTGAGAAGAGCACTCACTCAAGTCCTCTCTTCTTCTTCTTTCTTCTTGATCACAGAGCTCAGCTTTTATTGTCTTCTACTAAATTACCTCCAGACCATTTTCAATCTTATTTAACCAAGACATGAACACTGGTGAGACTTGCTTCTTTAATTTTATTGAAGATATCATGTGGAAATATTGACTTTGCATATTTGAATGTCAGAGCCAATGAGAGTAGGCTTATAGCTTTATTGCTTCAAATATTGAAACAAAGTAAAACTTTTGGCCATGTAGAGTTATAGCCATTCATTTATTCAACACATATTTAGAGACCTAATATAGAACAGATACTGGTTTGCTATTTAGTTTATTGGATCCAGACTTAATTGTTATAGTTTTTTATTTCTAGAAATTTATAGATACTTAAGCCAGCAAAATGAACCAAGACTTAGAACCCAGGGTCATAGAACAAAGAATGTAAGCACCACTATTGTTGAGTGGCTATTTAGGTGAAATGAAGGGACCAAGATTCTGGCAGTTATGTGATTTAAAACACTGACCTATGAAAACTGTAATTGGGATGGTCTTATTTTTGCTCCAGTCTGTCCTATGAATGCTAACTGCAAAGTTTATTCCCTGTAAATATTGGACATGCCCCACCCAGGTATCTCTAAAGAAAAGAGGCAAGGGAAGGACTGAGATTAGTTATCATTGCTTGTGTCCCAGGACACTAGCTCTCCTTTCACAGGGACTCATCCAACACTGTAGCATGCAAGTCCTACCTGCACACAGCAACCTGGGCTGTAACCTCTTCAAAAGAATTTTCCTTCCTGTCTTAAAGGTGAGAGTGAGGGCTGGCATTTACTCACCTTCTGGGCTAACCTATCTCTCCATGTTGGTTTTGAAATTAATTTTCGTTATCTTGACACAAAGACCCAAAATATGACTTTTTATTTTTTGTTCTCACAGGAACAGGCGGTGAGGAGGCAGAGGCACTTACAATTTACCAAAAGGGGGGATACTATATTTAAACAGCATATTAATACACCACGATACAGCTGGGCAGGCTGTGTTCCTTCCAGGGAAGGCTGTGGCTCTGCTCAAACTTACTAGTGCCATCAAGCATGTGAAGTGAGAGAATGTAGCTCAGCCTGTGCAGGCAACAAAGGAAGGAGAGAGGAAAGGATGGGGGCGGGTGGGAGTAAGTAGGGAGGGGACTACGAGAGAGAGAGAGAGAGAGAGAGAGAGAGAGAGAGAGAGAGAGAGAGAAATGGGGAAGAGGGACTGCAGAGGAAAAGGAGAGGTGCTTGTAGGGAGGGAGGAGGAGGGAAGGGAGGGAGGAGGCAGAGAGGGAGGAGTGAATGAGAGATGGAGAAGGGGAATGGGGAGAGAAGGAGGGAAAGAATTAGAAATGAAAGGAGGGAGGGAAAGGGGAAAGCTACACTGGCCTCCATACCGCCCAGACAAGATTTAAACTGCTGGAGGTCCCAGAAAAGTCATGAGCTAGGTGTTGACCTAGGCTGAAAGAGAAAAGGGCATCCTTTTCTCATCAGCACACAAGGGCATTTGGTTTGTAAAATCCATCTTCAGTTCTTGCATTTTGTTGCTGCCATGTCAAGAATGTGACTCTGGAGAAGGGACTTAGCTTCTTACTGAAACTGGTATTTGTGTTTAGAGACTGGGAGACATGCTGGCAGAGACCCGAGGACCGGGGCTTGGGAAAGGAGAACAAGCATGCCTCTAAGAAGTATTTGTAACTTGAGGTTTGAAATGAGTTTAAAACCCGTGGCATTCTCAAGATGACATGCAAAACTGTTCAGACCAGAGCCCAAAGCCCTCACTGGGATCAGTGGGATCAGAATCCTGAAAGCTCCTTAAAACATGGCATCTCTCACAAATGACAAGTTTCTTTGACAAAATGTGGAAATACAGGCTTTCCGAGGGAGTATACGGCATATTGAGTACTTTATTTCCAATTAAAACCCAGATAATTCTTTTCATTTATGTTTTCTTTTAATTGACAAAGGATCCAATGAAGCATCATGGCATTATTTTTTAAGACAAACTTCCAAAGAGATTTGGAGGACTGTGTCACATGTCCTCGGAAGGAACAAATGAAGCTCATGGATATTCTCTACTCTGAAATCAGTTTCAGAAGTGTTTTTTTTTTCTAGAAATATGTCAAGTGGGTACTTACTTGATACCAAATGTTACTTTTTAAAAACAATTTTATATAAAAACTAGTCTTTAACGAGAGTCGAGCTATATTTAAGAAGCCTCTCTGAAAAGAAGGGAATGAATTCAGTTTACAGTTTTAAATTTATCAGAGATCTCAGTATTGGCTAAACCTGTCTATGTGGGAGCTGCAATGCTAAGATTGAAGACTGAGCCATCCCACTTATAACTGGTCTTAATGAGTGCAACCCTGCCACTGTTTAGTATTCAACATGTAGATCTTAGCAACCTGCACTTTATTCGTCAGTACTGATATTATTTTCCCAAATTACTTGTAATCTTTAATGTTTCTAAGATTTGTCTCTATTTTATGGTTGTGTCTGTGTCAGTATGTGCCCATGTTAGTGTAGGTATCCCCAGAGTATTGGGGATCACATTCCCTGGAGCTGAAGGTATAGACAGTTGTGGAATGCAAAAATATATGCTGGGAACCAAACTACAATCTTCTGCAAGAACAGTGAATATTTTTAATCAATAAGACTTCTACCCAGCCCCATAGTCTTTAACTTTTACCTTAGATTTGTAGTTCAGACACATGTTCTATTACTATTTGTTCAATAGGCATTCTGGTGCCCAAGTGACATTCATGAAACCTATCTGCCCATAAGGAACCATTGAATCCAGGACTGGAAAACAAATAGAAATGATGCCACATCTTAAACCATTTAGCAAAGTGAAGTCTGGGAATAGATTTCTGAGCCTCACCTAACCTCACAAGATGGCTGTTCTCCACCCATCACATGTGTTGATCAGAGCATGTTGGAAACAGCTTAGTGACTGCACACCACCTGGTTTTGCTTTACACAGTCTTAAACAGAAATATGCATTGGGTTTCTTTGTCTAAGTGAGACAATAGTTGAGGGACTTCTGTTTCTGTCTTGCATGATAAAACTAGCTTGTATAGTAAAGCTACTAAAATGATGCTCAGTTGCCCTGGTGACATCAGCAGCAGGTGAGGCTGTGCTCTATGGACGCTGTTCCCAGGTGGGGGAGACTGCATGGGATGCCGTGTACCAGGGTGTGTCTCCTCCAGAGCTGGATAGAGGATCAGGCTGAGAACTTGATATCAGTAGATAAGTGCATCAAGAAGCAATAACATTACTAGGCTCCCTGATATGATGTTGATCAAAGGCAAAGTCATGCTGTGCCTCTCAGCAAAGGGATGGCAGGTTTACCCCACACATCAAGGACTAAGAGAGCTGACCACCCCATCAAAAGTATTTCTACCACAGGCGTGTTTAAATTAGAAGGCAAAAGCACTGTTTCAAGAAAGGAGGTAAGTTTATGTCAGCCTTCTGTTTCCACCTCAAATAACTTCATTACACTTAACATAAAAGTGAGCATTAATTCACTCCACTCACTCATATTACGTCTATAGAAAATGTGTATATTTGTGTAAGTCCTGAGCTCAAACCAGTCTTGAATGGGCCACGTAAATGGGTAGGCATACTTAGATGTAAATTCACCTCTGTCTGGCGTCCCATCCAAAGCAAAGATAAATGTTTACTGTGGTTTTTATTTTAGCTCAAATCCTATTAGTATCTGTGAGGCTGAAATTCAGTGTATGCTATACACTGTGTTCAACGGTCGAGAAGACAAATGTAAAGGATGTTAAGCTGACTCTTCTATCTTCTAAGGTGATAAGGCAAACGCATTTTAAAAATTGCTGTTTAAAGTTCTGCTTTCTACGTGTATATTCACACAGTGTACTGCAGCCTGGTAACCTTCTTTTATTTCAGATTAAAAATTAGCTGCTATTATCTGCAATACAAATGACCTATAAAGTGATACCTGCAGTAGGGAATATTAATGTTTTGGGACTTGGCAGGAACTAGTCAGTGGGAAGACAGGTGATAAACGTAACAGTGTTCTCTTCCTTGCCAATCATAGTAGGGGATCCTAAACCGGCTGAAACGTGTGCTGGTGTGACTTGTTGGCTCTCTCAGCTGAACAGTCCAGGCCAGTGTCTCTGAGTTTCCGCACAGCCATGAAGGGTAAACTCATAAATTAGAAGAATGTCAAGTTTCTCTTTATGGTCTCTTTATTCCATGATTGTGTTTGTGTCTCGTGGAGTTTGTTCAGGTTCATATACTCATTGAACAAACACTTCTAAAACCCTGCTGTCTGTCAATTCCAGAAATTGGAGATGCATAAGTGACAGATATAGTGTGACAGATACAGACTCCTTTCTCTTTGTTCAGAGTACATAACGACTGAATGATCGCGGAGGTCTATGTAGATGGTAGTAAGTATATACCTGAGTACACAGATATGGTATTCTCTTCAAAGGGCTGTGTTGTGTTGGGACCCTGGTGGTCTGGTGACCTCTTGGAGAAAAAGTCTAGGGCATGCAGATGTCAGAAGTTGAAGGATGCACTCTGAAGATCTGGAGCTGTCCACAGCTACAGAGGCACAGCAGAGAGAGAAGAGGAGGGGATTCCAGTAATGAAGTTCAGCAAATGTGGCAGTCAGTTGCCTATTCCTGTGGGAAACGAGACAGGAAGCATTATTTGGGCTTAGGATGTCAAGTATGTCAGTTCATGGTTATTTCAGGCCTGTTTCTGGAGACAGAACATTATAGAAGAGATTACATGACAACAGAGATGTTCACCTCATGGTGGCCAGGATAGAAAATTATAAGAAAGAAGCAGAAATCTTAGCCTAGGGATCCCCTTCAAACCTGTACCCCAAAGATCTCAACTACTACTGTCCTTACAAGTTCGATTACTCCAGTTTATAACAGGTTGATGAAGAAGTCTTCAACTTAAGACTTTTCAGAAATGTTTGGGACAGACCTTGTAAGGGTATCGGGAGCAGAGCCAAGTTGAGTATCATTTGCACAATTGGAAGAGTTTTCCTTTTTCCCCTGGAAACATTGGTAACTGGGAATTTTCTAGTACAGTTGCATTTGAAGGAATCACTGTTGGAGTTACCTAGATATTGTCTATCAGAATGTTCTCATTCTGGTGAGAATGTGATGGACTGAAATGGCCCAAGAGTTCTGGGAAATTTCAGCCTGCACTGAGGGCCACTCTGGCATTACAGGTCAGAAGATTTGATGGGGAACAGTTTGAATGTCAGAAGTAGGAGCTCATGGTGGTTAGGATGTTTAAGGAGACACATGCCTGCTGTCTGTCTGCACTGATGTCTCATCTGGCACTATTTGTACTTCCAATATCATGCCCTTGACCTGAATCTTCACTGCTATTTACCTGGCTGAAATAAGAGTGGGCTTCACTAGCTGTTTCTCCCTACCCAGGACAGCCTGATACAAATTCAAGATCATTATGAAAAGTGTAGCTCTATGTGATACCCACATTCTTTAGTGGTTGATATTCGGATAAAGGACTGACATCACAGATGGATGGGCATCCAAGCAGCCTTGATCCCAGCAGCTGAGGTCCTCAGGCCCACATGAGCATCCGATACTCTAGGATGCTGACAGTTCTATGTGCTCACAATAGGATTTACTATGTACTGCATTTAAAGCAAATGGTATGGTTCCATTTGAGGCTTCACCAAAAGGCATAATAAGTATGTGTTTCCTGGTACTGTAGGAAGAAAATAGCCTAGTTTGTTGCTGGATATTTTCTTTGTTTTAAAACTTTGTTTAGGGTCTATGTGAATGGTTCACAAGTCAATTTAAACAAATATTTGTTCACCATGTCAAAAACAGGAAAAAGCTGAAAATTTACTGATAACAAAGTATTCAAGTAGATTTATAGACCTTTCTAGAGAACAACGCTAGGCTAATCATGGACCAGTAGGACATAGACAGCACAGATGGGGGGGTGGATAAATGTGGTGTGGATAAAACAATGTTCAATGTAGACTGCAAAATCCCCATAGGTTGTTGGTGCTAGGTAAGACAAAACGAACAAACCATCACCATCATCAATGACAACAACAGCAACAAACCAGGGTACCTGCAATATATATAATTTTACAAGGGATTTAAGAATTGGGAAGCATATACCTTCCTAATTTTACATTTTGATGTATTTCCTATAACATCTTCAACACTCCTTGCTATTATATTTTGTTTTATTTTAATTGTGTGTATGTGTTCGAGTGTTTTGTATTTGTATGTAAAAGGCAATGAGAAAGATGTGTGATTTCTCATGCTCTGGATCTGGATTTAAAGGTGGTTGTGATCTTTACAACTAGGATGCTAGGAATAGAAATCTTGGATGTCCTAACCACTGAACCATCTCTATAGCCCGACTATCACTTCTTTACCAAAGTAAATCATTTAACAGATATACAGAAGGTGACTAGAGCTGATACATCAAATATTATATGCGGTGTTGAGACTTCCCAAGTTCCTAGGGGATCTGGCTGAGACACTAAGGTGAGAGAATTGCCTAGTCAAATGTGTAGATTTTTCAAATAGAGAAAATACGGTCAGATAAAAAGCTTATGACATAGTCAGAGGAAAGGATATTACAGCAAATGATGGGTATTTTATTACCCCTCTACTCAAGGCCATAAAACATTCATGTTTATATCTGATATATCCATTTATTCATTTCTCCACAAGAAAAAAATGTGATAGCAGTTTGTTTTCTTATCCTGCAATTTAAATATTTCAAACGTGATGTGCTGGGATGTCTTTTGGAGTTCTGACATGACAGTCTCATGAATATCAGCTTTAATATCATAAAGCATCATTTAAAGAAAACTCATGAGCTGACGTTCCCTTCCAAAACACACATTTGTTTGTTTGTTTGCTTGCTTGCTTGTTTATTTAGATGCATTTATTAGCTCTCTTGCTTCGGCTTGAGAAGTCTTGTCTGTAAAGAGTAAACAACTGGAAATGTACTAGCATACAAATATGAACCTTTGGTGTCAATGCATAAATACATAGAAATAAAATGTGTGTGTTTGTATGTGCTTGTTTGTGTATGTGTGTGTGTGAATATGTGTGTATATTGTGTGTATGCTGGGTGTAACAGGTCTCCCTTCCTCATATAATGTTAGAAAGAACATAAGACTAGAAGTCACTGATTAAAACACTGTAGTAGATTTTTAAATCATTGAAATTAATTTCTGTAAGATATATATATATATATATATATTATACATATATATATGGGTATCTCTATCTATCTCAATTTTATATCCTCTCTCTCTCTCTCTCTCTCTCTCTCTCTCTCTCTCTCTCTCTCTCTCTTTCTCTCTCTCTCTCTCTGTGTGTGTATACTCAAAGATAACCCTGAGCTCCTGGTGATCCTCCTGCTTCTACCTTCTAAAGTACATGATTATATCCACATATCACCATTCCTGCTTTATGCAGTGCTAAGTATCAACCCAAGGATTCCTGTAATCACTTTCTCAACTGAGGTCCATCTGTAGCCTAGAAGAATATATTTTAGATGTTTACTTTTCTGCCTAAGTATTAATCTAATTATACATGAAATATCATAGTAAACAGAAATCACATAACTATGAATACCTAAGATTAAGTTATACATGGCATGCTCCCAGCTGGAAACTAAGGCTTACTTTGACATGAGCCATTCTCATAATAAAAGTCAGATCACACTGAATTACACATCACAAACTGTCAGTGTTCAAGTGTTTTCATTCTCTGAGGAAGCCATCTTGGGGCTTTTTTTTCATGATCCAAAGTTCAGAGATTAAACAAATGCAAACTGGCAAGCCAGTGTGCTGTTTGGATTAGATTGAAACTTGGGATCATAGTTTAGGAACAGGAGGTATTGCATAACATTTGAAAATCAGCCAATACACTTCCTGTATATAATCACTCATGTCATTCATTATGCAAAGATATTTAAAGGATTTGTCTAGCATTCACAGTTTGATAGGTGTAAAGACCATCACATTCCATGATGCAGAGCGGGTGTGATTTTCAGAGAAGAGCTGGGTCAGTTTCTTTATTATGTCTGCTGCTGTGTGTAAAAACATGTGAGAAATTATCTTTTTCCATACGTTTAAGAATTTTGGTGTGGGGAAGATGATTTCAGTTAATAAAATGCTTACCACACATATTTGAAACCTTAAGGTTACATTCCCAACACCACTTGCAAAGCCAGACATGTAAACCTGTGTCTGTAATCCCAGCACCCAGAAGCAGAGACAAGTAGGTACCAGCAGCTCACTGAACAACCATTCTATCTACAAGGAAGAGCTCCAGGTTCACTGGGAATCTTGGCAAATAAGGTGGAGGCAGACATTGGATGACACTCATTTCTGACTTCCACACGTTCACATGTGTGCACAGATGTGCAACATGCATACAAATCCTAAAATATGAAACCTGGTGAACATAGTGGAAAATGAGTGATTCTCAGATAACATTCCATTCATGGAAGTTCTATGTGGATTTCCCATTTGACATGTCTTTTATACAAGACTCCATCGAGTCCAATCTCTAGCAAAACAAAAATGGCATGGAAGCTTCTCAAATCTTTAATAGGAAAACTCTGTTTACCCAAGAGAGTTAAGATTTTTAGATGGGATATTTTGATTAAATTACCTTATAAAGTGTTTGCAATTTTCTTAGTCATATAAAGATAAATAAAACATGTAAATCAGAAAAGAAATTATGTCTCATATTTGCATTAACAGAGCATATCAAATCCTGGTAGGCGTACAAACTGCTGCACGCTTTATCCTGTATAGGACTGGCTACTAGCTCAGCTCAGATGCACTGGGGGCAAAAGTGGCTTCTTTCAGGAACACACCACACCTCACATAGTGACGTCTATTTCAAATGAACTTTGGTATAGAAAGAGGAAGAAAATAAAGAATATTCCAAACATCTCTGAAATTATCATTGCTTTCAAGGTCCAGTGTGGCTTGCTAGCTGCTGGACTTCCAAACCTGAGGTACCTGTGCAAGGTAATAGATTGTATTCAACAAGGTTCATGACTAGCACTATTGCTCCACCCAATTTATTATTACAAATGTCCACTTCCTTAGTTACTGTTGTCTTCCTTAGAGCTTTTGAGAGTGCAATGGCTTCTTCCTCAGGGCAGCCACTTGAATTCCTGAGATGGTCTGAACCATGATGTTCTTGTGGAAGCTTTTTCCTTGTGCTTAAAAAGGATATATGGGTGTGGAAGCTATACAGAATGAAAGCCCGCAGTCCACAGCCTTATCCTGCCCACAACTACATTAAAAGAGGATTTGTTCTAACTATCTACCAGTTTTGTACTAATTATGTAAGGGAGTTCATTTGTTAATGGGATATATCTATTCGTTCTGTATTGTGAATATGCTACTCAATCACAATATTGTGTAACTGCAAGAAGAAACTATGCGACCAATTAAGATTGCTACTAAGTAGAAGGAGGTGAGTGGTATTGCAAAGAAATAGGATGAAGAGGAAGAGGGGGAAAAGGAGAATGGGAGAAATGGGAGGAAAAGAAGATAAGAAAGAGGATGAGGAGGAAGAGGGTGATGAGGATGAGAAGAAGGGGAGGAAGAAGAAAAGAAAGGGAAAATGCAATGTAAAGAGGTTTCAGGCACAGTTAAACCCCATTTTGAGACACTAATCCAAATCCATCCCAGCACAGCTGATATTTTCTAATTCAGTTCCATTTAAGATATTCTCCCAAGTTCCGAATCTCTTACAAGTGTGTCTCCACAGAATCTCTCCATTTAACTCTGAGAAATGGTCAGGAAGAGTGATGGATGCAACCGCACTGGGGTAACAGAAAGTCCTTGTTCCCACATGGAGGAATACTTAGATTAAGAGGAAGATTAAAGAGAAGAAGCTTCTAGTTGCAGGGAGGACTTGAGTAGCTAACAGCTCACATTGTTGCTTTATATATTATGGAGAAACTTCCTGGAGATTCCTTGGTGATGTTTGGCAGCCTTCTGGAGATGCCAGAACAAGTACAGAAGAGCTCTAGGCTCTCATGCTGCACATAACTGTTACTTAAGGATTTGAAGGTGTTTCTGGAATGCTATTTCCTGTACTCTGCAAAATGTTGGTGAAGACACCCCTCCCTATGAGTGCACACACATTTATACAAAATACTATATATTTAGAGGACAGTATAGGGAGATCCTTGTGTTTTTTAAAGAATCATCTTAAAGAAGGTAAAAATACTATAAATACTATCACAATCTGTATCACATTTCATGCAAAATAATCATTACTTTTGAGGTAGTTTCAGAAGACTGAACTAGATCTTAAGATATAATTACGTTTTCCCCAGCATTTCTACATAATAGGCCACTGTGTTCCATCCTCCCATTGTGGAGTGGGGGCAGACAGCACATTTAATTTAGCCATTGCCAGAAGCCCCCACATACACATGACATAGAACTGGATAGGTTCCTCATAAGCTGGAAGGCTCTATTCCTAGGCCACAAACACAGTATCTGAAAGGCAGTTGTAAGTAACTCTATCCATGACCATTATGTGAAATAATCTCATGGAAGAGTGGCACTTCTCTCTACAAATTAATCTTATCAGACTTAATTTTAAGAAACAGTATATTTTAAACTTATAATTCTGTAAGTTAGCCTTTCTGTGATGCATTTCATTTCCTCTTTAAGACTTCATTATTCACGTTCTAATTTTCTCAGTGAAGAAGTACGAAATCTATTTCTCAGGGAAGTTGGTTGAAACAACCATGAGAATATTTTGCAACCACAGATTTATTAGAGAAAGACACAGACCCATTGTGTAAAAGTATGTTGAAACACATACAGCAACAGCAACTTCTCAGGAAATAGTCCATCTTACCTTTGAAACACTTCAGGTATGGGTGGCCACCTGCATGGTAAACAACCTTCACTCAGTCCAACAGTTCTGATTTATTATTCCCTTTTCTTTACTGCTTTATTATTTATAGGATGCATTAGAGGGTTGCAGAGAGTGCTCAGCTATGAAAGGTCTTGCTCCATTAGGCTGCACACTTGAGTCTGAACCTCCAGCACCATCGGAAAAGCCAAGAATGGAGTCCTGGGACTATCACTCCACAACTAGGGACATGGAGACACTGATCATCCCAAGAAGTAAAATGCCCTCCGAGTTCTGTAGAGTACATGATAACACTTTCAATATTAATTTAGAGCTGTGGTTCTCAATATGTGGGTTGTGATCACTTTGGGGGGGTATCAGGTGACTCTTTCACAGGGGTCATAGTTCAGATATCCTGCATATTTGATATTTACATTACAGTTCATAGAAGTTGCAAAATTGCAGTTGTGAAGTAGCAAAAAAAATAATAATTTTGTGACCGGAAGTCACCATAACATGAGGAACTGTAGCAAAGGATCACAGCTTTGGAAGGTTGAAGACCACTGCTCAAGAGATTAGTTACACCCCAGGTTCTCGTAAGCCTTTCACTTTACATAATGTCTCAGCAGCCTTACTTGCATAGAAGATGTGCTTAAATAACATTACCCTTAAAGACAGTTCTCAGACCTCTTATGCAAGGTATTAGCCGTGGAGGTGACGACCAAAGAGTTTTAAAGCACGAGAATCTGTGTGCGTTCAACTTCTCCAGTTCCTGTTCTGCTGTGAAGGAAAATATTGAATTCCACATGCATTAAATGTATTACCTTACAAAGGATTTTTGTTATGGAGATTTCTTTAAAAAAATTGCTTTTTGTCATTTTTCTTCTGCTACTCCCCACTCCCCTCTTCAGCTCCCCACATATCCTCTCCAAGAGTCCCACATTTACTTTCATGTCATGTAGGACTTCAGCCTCTACTCCCCTTACCAATACCCTTTTCTCCTCTTGTGGTCTTTTCTCAATGTTGATAGTCCCCTGCAACTCATCTTTACACATTTACAAATGTTGAAAGTCAGGCCCCACCGATGAGAGAAAATATGTGATTTGTGTTCGTCTGAGACTACAACACCTCTCGGCGTGCCTCCAGAGAGACACCCACCGTCGCTGTTCATTGTTCATAACAGCACGAAAATGGAAGTAGCCTAGATGTCAGCCAACAGAAGAAAGAATAAAGAAAATGTGGCCTATATACACGGCAGGATCTAAGTCATCTGTTAGGGGGAATGAGATTATGAAATTTTCAGGCCACAGGAGCATTTGCTATGCCTAAACAACTGCCGTCAGCCTTTGGATTTCAATGCAAAAACGGGAACATGAACTCTGATTGAACAAAACCATCTTTACCAGCACACAGCTGACCTGAAGACTGGACAGGGCATTTGGGATTCCAATGCATGCAGTTCTGTCACCAGGACATGCTTTACAAAAGACTGTGCCTTATTTTTAAGTCACCCCTGAGCACTGCCAACAATATCTGCTGATGCTGAGAACAAGTCCTTAATTCGGAATTAGCCCATGTTCTTGCAACCCAAATGTGCTAACATTCGATTTAGCTCCATAATTGTGGCCATAGACAGAATGCCCTCAAAGTGTTCCTGTGGAGAGTACTCTACTTTCTTTTATAAAAACATTTTTATGCCCTGAGTTATCTTCCTGACTTCATCAGATGCCTGCTGAACACCACCTGTCTTTTTGGCATTGGGACATCCTTTGAAGTGCTGGCTTTGCCTTTCCAGGGCAAATGGAGCTCATTCTGTACTCCAGCGGCCACAGGTGTGCTTCATTTAAGACTGGGCAGGGATAGGTGGAAGGAGGAAAGAGCCACCCATGGAAGGGATCACATTGGACATTCTATACTGACTCCCTGAAAAGATCCACTTCTACATGGTACCTAGAATTTGCTGAAAAGATTCAAGCAACTTTGAAATCGGCAGGATGCCACTGTGACAGATGGGTCTCCATGTGGCCACGGTGCCAAGTCTTCTATGCATCAAGTGTCTCTGCTGAAAGTTTGAGCCTTCGCCAGTCATACCCAAATGGATGTCTGTCTCCAGACCTGGAGAGGGTGTTCGAGGCTCCATGATCTTCTCAGTCCCACAGCCCAAGGCTCTAATCCACCCCCTCTTGGGTCTGCTCAGGAAGCCTGGGAGCTCATAATTGAGAGTTAAATTGATGCAGTCATCATCCCTGCTTTCTGCTTCACCTTCTGCTGCAGACAGCCTGGGAAACCTCAGCACTGTCTCCTCTGCGTGTGCTGGTTCATGAAAACTCTAGGAAGAAAACACATGCTGGGACCAGGCCCGAGCGAGGAAGATAGCATGCAGATTCTCCTAAATTGGATGTTTCAGTGCAAACACTTCAGTGTCTAAATGTATATCAGAATCTGTGGTTGTTAGTCTACATGTAAATGTTTCCTTAAGACACATAGCTACTTATAAACAAAATAAATCCATGGAGGAAACTCTGTTACTAGGATGTGAGTTAATAAATGACAGTATATTGCATTTTCTTTCATGTGCGCATATGCATTAAACATAATTGTGTATGTGTATATAATATATGAATGTGTGTATGCTTATATGCATACACTATATATTTATATGTATATTTAAAAATCTCATATGTGTGATGATGAGCTTTTGATCCTATGCCCTTCATTTGGCAGCCACAATCTGTAAGACCTAATTTAGCATGACCTTATTAGACCAAGGAGCTAAATAGCCTTTAGGATGGTTCTGAAATGAATTTCAGTGGCTCCTGCCCAGCATTTTGACATCAGAGAGAAAGTATCCCACTTTCTTGCAGAGAGTACCGTCCATCTGTCTGGAGGAATATCCCTTGTCTAACTTGGGATGTCAGTCAAGGCCTGTGGAATGGCAGTGGTCCAAGTTATGAATGTCCATGAGTCTGTCTTGTAGAATTTCTCTACTGCTAGTCTTGTACATGAACTTTTTTTTTTAGCTTGTAATATAAGTTGAGAAAATCCACAGTGCTCTTGAAGACGAGAACATCTAATTTTTATTACATTCTGCCTCTCCAGGTTTATTGGTAAGGATTGGATCCTAGCAGAAGATCTGCCAGGAAATTTATAGATGGAAGGAAGTCTCTGACATTTTTATCTTATAGTGTGTGAGGATAAAATCCTTTGTGCCCCCTACAATATGCTTACCTCACTTGCATTAAGTCTCCCCACCTCCTTCTTTTCCTATCTGTAAGTGTCACAATATTATATTTTTTTCTCTTTGCCTTCAACATGTTTGAAGAAGAAACCATTCTCAGAATTGACCTTGAAGTTAAATGTGTTAAATATAAGCGTACATTTTTTTATGTGCATATATGTAGACATGCATGTGTATGCATTACATATTTATATATTTGTAAATAATTCTCATATGTGTGATAGTGAGCTTTTACAACCCATGACCTTCATTTACTGGCCATGATTTTTTAAGAACGAATTTAATATCCATACGTTCAACATCTTTCTTTCTGCTGTTTAAGGTGCCAAATTGCTATTTGCCTCATATAGAAGTATTTCTCATGAATTGCAATATCATACCTAATACAAGAAATTATAATCACCGGATTTATAATTTTAAATCTTAATTGGATACAATTAATTAGAGCCCTATTTTTATAGATTCCTTTGATAATTACATTAATTAAGAAGGATGCGCCATAATTGGGTTCTGTCCAAACAGTAATATCTCTGGCAGCTGCTGTCTAGAGAAACCCTCCTCATTATGATGCCCTGAAGAATATGGTGGAAGGGTTAGTGTGTGACTTGGCATTGGGTACACAATTCTGGAAACACGTGGACAATTCCCTTGGTTAGTGGGTTGTCAGTGGCTCTTTCTAAGATTAATTATAGTCAGAAAATGTCTGAGAATGGAATCCTAATCTACAGTGTGCATCTGGTGAGAAAGAACTTGTTCTGGTTGCTGAAACCATGTAGGTATGACCCGTAGACACATGTTGGAAACTTGCCCATGTAGTATCCTCTGATGGCATAGGTTTATATTAGAAATGAAGCTCTGGGAATTTGTATTCTCTAGTGATGCCCTAGGGTAATGTTTTTCATCCTTATCAGTGACACAGTATTCATGCACCCTTTATGCAGACATTGTGTAGGGTTCTGAAGTCTGTAAAGGCAAGGAGCCGTTCAGAGCCACCAGTCTGTAGTAAGAAGAGCTGTGTTGTATTAAATGCTGGTGTTGCTCTCTGTGCGTTATAACAGACACAGCCATGGGGTTCAAGGGCCTTCAGATTCTGGACATAGAAACAAGGAAGAAGCTGGAGGCGTTTCTCATAAAAACACTTTCTACAAAATCTTCTTCCGCAGCCCTGTCTGAAACTCCAGCTCTTTTCCTGTCTCCCACATTTCTCCTAGAGAGGCTACTGTGCAAATCTTAGGGCCTGCAAATCTTTCAAACTATTTGAAATCTGCTGGCAGTTATTCTGTTTATCTTGAATGGGAACAAAAGTCACTAGAAGAAAGTGAAAAAAAAAAAGAAAAGTGTGGTTCTAGGCCTAAATGTCGTCAGCATTTCAGCTGGAAACAAATGGAAGCTGAGCTAGCACCGAGCATGCAGCTGGGGAGTACAGGGCTGGGATGCTGAAGATGGACTGGGACATGCTTGTCACTTGGTATGAGGGTTTTGATGTTGAGCTCATTGGATGAGAGTCTATGACTGTCTTTCACGTTGCTATCAACTCCAAACTAATGGTCTTCCTCCTTTATAACCTAATGTCATTTTAGTTTAGTCAGCTGCTTCCGCGTGTTTTCCTCAGCAATGTCAGCTTTAGCTTGGAAAGCAGGCCTCCCCCTTGCTTGGTGAGAGAATAAGCTAATTTTAAGCTCTCTCCTTTTATTCTCCAAGGCTGCGTTAAGTACTAGAAAAGCACAGGCTTTGTGAGTGTACAGTGCAGGGATTCGGTCTTCTCTAACTAATTATCTCATTTTTGGCAAGCTTCATTACCTTTTTGGAAGCTCGATTTCCTCATCTAGAATCTTCAGAGATTAAACTATTTTTGCATGTTGGATGGGATCTAGGGATCTCAGATGGTGTTGCTATATGGATGGCCTAGAACACTATAGAAGCTCAAAAGGAGCATGTCTTATTCCTGCTGGTCAGGGGGATCATTGCTTCTTCCTCTTGCACATTGTAGATTAAGGGGCTATTGTTATAATTTATTTAACTGAGGCAAAGACAGTCATCAAATATCTGTTGTAGTTAATTGCCTCAATATAGAACCACTTGGCCTAGAAGGCTTATTCATGCACTTATTATAAATAACAATAATGACTCTAACATCTCAGTAAGTGACAAGTATCTGGCAATATATATATATATATATATATATATATATATATATATATATAATCTCCAACTTAATGTGATATATACAGATACAGATATATCCCATCAATGACAGTCATACAAAAATGGAACAGTCATCACTTATCCTGATATATTTGTATTTTTACACCAAGTTGAAATCTGTGTTGTGCCCAGAACACTGAAAAACACTTTTTTAAATAGATAAAGCTAAATTAAAAAACTGAGAACCATAAATTAGCCCTCCTATTTTTCAAATTGAACTAGATGAAGAATTCAAGCATGTAGTCACCTTAGAGTCACCTCGTTCCAAACACCAACTGCTTTCAGATGTACCTTGCACAACAGTGCTGTCTAAAGGTGGAAGTTAGTAAAGGGGAGTCTTCAAAATCAAATTGATTTCTATCCACATGTTGCTGTCTATCTATAGAGAGATTCATATACACAGTTTTTTACTCAGTAGAAGAGTTGATTCAGGACTTGATTAAAAATCACACCACACTCCATCTCCAGGGTTGACTCAACTTCAAGGTGGTTTGGTGATTTGCCAGCTCAACCTACTTCTGGAGGCTTTGAAGATTTATTTATTCTAAGAATTATATAATCACTTCCCCACAGGAGTTCAAAAATGCTTCTGTCAGGAGGCCCCTGCCATCCCTGGAGGCAGCTAAGGGCAGGTGTTGGTCATAGAATTTTACTGACTTGATATTAAGGAAAATTATTATGGACTGCTGGTAACAGTGACATAGGCCTAAATATTAATCTTGTAAAATCATGGAGGACTATTTCTGGGAAACAGATACTTATGCTGTGTCTGAAGTCATCAAATTATCTAAAAATCCTGCAGAGCATCCAGCAGGAGTCTCCCTGGTGACTTTCAGGAATAGCTGCCATCCACCTGCAGGTCTGTGTAGTCACTCCCAGCACCTGGGACTTTATCCAGATATTAACAGAGGCAGGTTGACAGGAGCAGTTGGAAATGATTTAAAGACAGAGCTTGACAATAACCAAGTACCTTTAATTATCAATCAGATAACTGAGTTATTAACCAAATGGCTAGATTTTACTGTTTCATAAAGAATGGATTCATTAACACCCATAAAGTTACATTTCGAATTAATTGCCAGAAAACCCTAAATGAATGTACATTTCCTCCTCAAACTTACACATTGAAATCTAGATTCCAAGGTGACAGTATTTGGGAGGATACTGGGAAAGAGTTAGGGTGCAACATGTGTGCATGGAAAACATGTACACAGACTGAAGGTTGAGAACCTTCCACCATTTGATGGTGTAGAAATAAGATGTGATCTATGAAATGACAAATGACCTGCCTCAGGCACAGACCTCCCAGCATCCTGAGAATGGACTTGTAGCTCCTGGAACTGTGTGCTGTGTTTAAGTGACCTGGTAGTCAAAGTTAAATTTTTATAAACACCTGCATAGATTAATGGGTAATGCATAAACTTCATAATATTTTATAAATCTTACTATAAATGGTGATTTCTAACTGTTGCCAGCCATTCCATATAGTACAAAATAACTTGAAATACATTTCAAAAACTGAGCCAAACACTGTCCAATCTAATATGGAGCATATTTATCTAAATGGAATGGCCCGTAACATTACAGCTAACATTGAAACATGGGAATTTGAGAGTTCTGTGTTTAATATTACTTCTTAACTGATACCTGAATTTGTTAGTCATAAAAAGTACCAGTTATCTTTCAATTGTAAATATTTTTAAAATTGGTAACGCTCAAGAGAGAATGTAGTCATCAAATTAAAATCAATCATCACAATCAAGATGTCATTTCACTTTGACAATAAAAAGCTAAATGAAGTAGAAAAAAATCCACAGCTTCTCATCATCCATCAGAGAAATGGGTTCTCAGATAAAAAATATACCCGAAAAAGAAGAGAGACATACATGTTCCCTAAGTCATAGCCATCATAGCTTACCTAGATAATCAGCCACTAACCACATGTGGAGGGGACATTAAAATAAGGATTTTGCATTAATTGCTTAGAATAGTTTGAATGCATTAGAAGACCGTAAAAGCACACAATTATTGCTTTTCCTTTTAGGCATCCCTACAGGTGCTAAATAGAGAAAATTTACAGAGATCCCTCTTTTCTATTAAAATTTTAAATAATTATTTTATTTATTTAAATTACAAATGTTGCATCCCTCCTGGTTCCCCCTCCCAGTTCTTCACCCTGTTCCCTCTCTCCTTTGCCTCTGAGCTCCAAGAGACTAAGCCACCATCCAAGAGATCCTTTTCTTATCTTTGGCTTATCAAGTACACGATGGACCAGTGTGAAGTTTTCCAGATCTCTCTCAATAAGAAACACATTCTTCAGGTGAAAATACTTGATGGAAGGAATATAAGGGGAAGAGGTCTTCCTCAAGGGGAAAGATGTTAGGGGTTATTCTGTCTCACAAGTGGAAAAGTCATAGGAAATAAATGTGAGGACTATAGACAATAAAGGGTAATAGACTAATAAACAGAAGCAGTTTAAGAACATTACAACAGAGACAACATTAGGGGAAAAAGAACTAATAACTAGAAAAATAAATGATCACAGGCAGATGAGAGAGACAGAGTCGCTAACACACTATCTTATTGGACGACACTAAAACTCTGCCACCTTTCACCCCACACCAAGAGGCTCACGTACAGTGTGCATGGAGTGCACATGAAAATTTTAGCAACACAGCTTTTTCTGTGAGGGTGGAGTCTAAACATTGTCACCTGTAGTTATAGACATCTTCAAACATAGCCAGTCCCTAGCCAGATGAACAAAAATATCTACACCTGGGTTTTATTTCCTTCAGGTCTTATTAATCAGTACAGACCAAGCTAGAATAATCATGGAAAAACACAACAAAATAAACAAATGAAAATCAACCCAAACAAAGAAACCAAAGAAACAATGTATCAATATGTCCCAATTTGGCAGACACTGGCATTGCTGGAGTGGGACTTTAGATTGAGTAATTTATTTGACAGGACACTTTAGAGTAGTCACGATTGGTGTATGAATAGTATAGATGTGAAAGGTAGACACTGTAGAAGACAGACAGGTGGACATAGCTGAGTGATAAACACTTTACAAAAACAGTGAACTGGGAGGCTAGAATTAACGTGTTGCAAATGAAATGTAAACCACATTTATTGGGAGTAACCAGTAGATGGGTCATGGATGTAAATGAAGGAACGAACTTGGCATTTGTTAGCTGGAAATGTCCAAGCAGAAGTACAAACAAATGAAAAGAGAAATACAAGCAACCTCCAACCCCCCAAACACACACACACACAAACAAAAATAACAAAAAAGAAAAAATGATTCTTAATTTTTATAGAATGAAGAAAAATTTAGTCATTCTGCATTCTCAACTGAAAGCAGAGGTCAGAAAAGATCAAGAAAAAAATAGATATAATGACTTCAAAAGAATTACAAGTCCAGAGGCCAAGAGTCTATCCAAATAAACAATTATGTATGAAAAGCAGAAATGAATCAAGCACAAGACAGAGAAGCCCACCGTACATAAAGAGAACAGACTACGAGTGCATTAACAATTGGGTGGAGGGTAAGAAAATAGGGAAAGATTGACTGTGTCTCCTTTGGTTAAAGAGATCTGGTAGAAGGTAAGTAGAGCCTGGCCATGAATGAGTTTATTCTTTGAAAAAGCTAATAAATATTAACTACAAAGCATCAAATTATGGTGAAATGAAAAATACATGTATTCATTGTGGAGTGGAGAAGTTGAAAGTGTTGATTATTGGTAGGCCAGTAAGTCCTCAAGGCTAAAGTCTGAGCATCAGTGCATCAGTGTCAGCTCTCTGTGCCCATTTCTCCCTTGTGGATTACCATTGTCATGGCCAGGGGTCTTAATTTCCTAAGCTCTCAGGGAATATTCATCAGGGGAGGTTTCCATCTAGGTCACAAAACAAATACTCAAAACTTAATAATAAAAAATTGTATAAATCAAGTATATTCTGAAACCACAAAAAAAAAATATTAGAGCAAATGACAAAAAGGCAGCTGCTAAAGCAGAGAAAGAAAAATCCACCAAAACCTCTGAAATGTTCAATTTAGAAACAAAAATTCTAAATGGAAGGAAATCAGTCTCCATAGAAGTTAGAAAACACTGAGACAATTGAACATTAAATCCAAGTAAACATTTGTAAGATGCAGGAGAAAATATTTACAGAGAAACATACATATTATATATAGTAAAAATAATCTAATATCTGTACTGGCCTCTGAACTTTTGTATCTAGAGAACAGTAACTGAGGCTCAGCCAAGAATAGTTGAAGTGGTCACAGTCAGAGCAGCTACCACTGATCCTGTAAACTGAGACGGCATTGGGACATCTGTGGAACCCGATGTGAGAGTCTGAGTGAGAATTTAAAACTGACAAAACTCTAGCTAGGTAAATGAAAAGGAGGAGAAGGAATTGCCACTACGAGACATTCAGGGGATCACTGTTACTACCACATGGACACTACACTAGTCTGTGCCTGCAAGATTTGATAATGTGCATGACATGGACGTGTGAATCTGAAAGATTTAAAAGAGTCACACTCATACATGAAGAAGCATATAGAGACTGTCTGCCTAGTCCTCTTATGAATAGTGTGTACTCAGCTTACAGCCTACAGAGGATTTACATAGATAGCTATTATGCAACATCTGTGGACTGGCACGGAAGCATGTGTCTCTTCCTGCTTACGTGTGTGAACTGGCATGGAAGCATGTAGCCTTTCCTGCTGTAGTACCTCATTCATCAGAACTGAACCTACGAAAACGATTGCAAGGATCCATTCAACCCTTCATTCAACACAACCTTGAATTTTGACTTGTGAGAATTGAAACTCAGTTTGAAGATATATTTTAGGGATTTTTTTCCTTAAGACACTCTGCTGTCTGCTCTATCAATGTCAATAAAAGATGTATTATTTGATTGTATACCCAATGAGTGAGGAGATTAATTTTTGGAGAGGGAAGTTTATAGCAAAGAGCTAGGCTATGATTCACATACTTGAACACCGCACACCCTATATCTTAGGGTTAGCCTAGGGTTCACATACTTGAAAAACATATACCCTTCACCTTAAGTCAAAAGTTACTATTACAAATTCACAAAAAATCCACTTTTTCAAAGGTAATAATTTCCAAATACCATTCCATTGCTTTCCTAAACTCTTGGTAAATATATGAATCCAGTACCTGGGGCATACTTAAATTTTCTAGCAAATGTTTTTAACTCACTATTTTTTTAAAAGGATCATTGTTATTGTTGGCTGTAAATATAATTAAAATCCATGGATACACTCAATATTGTAAGAGCACCAGAAGGGTAGAACTGTTTTAATGTTTATTTTACAGCTGAGGATATTGAGAAACGGGGTCATCATATACCTTACTTATATCATATATACAGTAATTGGTGCAAGAGGAATTTGAGCTTGAGACCTTCCAATTTAAAAAAGAAAGAGTTCAATTTTGCCTGAACGTTAACTGTGGGTGGAAGGAGATTTTCTCTCTGACTTTTGTGACAGAAATCAACACCAAAGTCACATCAAGAAGTGGATAATAATCTATCCTTAAAAAAAAATAGAAGAAATATTTCACTCAAAAGATTTCAAAGCAGAGCTGTGGGACAAAGCCAGCATCCTAGGGACATGGTCTAAGGAGGTGCACCTTGCCTTTGTGCTAACAGCCTCCATAACGAGAGCAGCAGTTGGGTCTCAGTAGCATTGTGTTATATGCTAAACCTCAAACATGATAGAAGTATTTCACTTCTGTGCTAAATCTCGCCATCAGGAGAGGCATAGAGATAATGGAGATTTGAATAAATGCAACTGTTGCTTTATGTAGCCAGAAACCCATTTACAAAAGACAGATAGGAAAATGCCTGCTGATAAAAACCAGTTTCACATTAACTCGTGTGTGGACCTGAAGGTGGACTCATCAAAGAAACCTTAAGTGGAATATTATTCTAAAATGACATGATTGACAATAAATAGAATGACAAATAACAGGAAATACATGAAGCCTTCTGAGAGGATCCTCTTCATTGATAGATTAAGCAAAATGGTTCTGGGCTAGGGAAATGGCTCAGAAGGTAAAGGACCTGCCCAGACAGCCTGAGAACTAGAGTTTAGATCCTCAGCCACACAGAAAAATGGCCAGGCCTAGTGGCACATGCATACAATCCCCAGTACTGGGGTGGTTAATATCAAGCATCCCCAGATATTGCTGGCTAGCTAGTCCTTCCTGATCAATGAACTCCAGGTTCAGTGATAAACCCTGTCTCAGAGAAATAAGACAGAGAGTGGTAAAGGAAGACACCAATGCCTGGAGTCCACACACTCACACACACACACACACACACACACACACACACACACACACACAAACTGACATGTATACATATCCATGTAAACATTATTATAACACCCCCCACATACATGGATGTACATGTACATTCATGTAAACATGGTTATAATGCTACACCTACTTACCCCCCCAAACACACGTGCACTCATGCGCAATGTGCATGTACATTCATGTAAACATGGCTATAATACACCCTCCCCCCACACACATACACTCACACAATATGACACTTGGCCTATTAAGTCTCTGAGCCCATTTTACCTCTCTCAGCTTCGCTGATGTTTAAATAGTAAAGCCCCAGAAACCATGGCACTAGGAAGAATGTATGTATAACCAAAAGCAATCACACAAAAAGTAATAAGTGTTCATTCGATGCAAACATTTTTCTCTAGCGGCATTCATGGAAACAGGTGAAACTTAACATGAGCAGATCCCTGAGGTACTTACTACTCTGTCATCTTTTAGACACAGAAAATTCTACAGGAGGTTTTCATCCAGTAGATCGGTGCAGGTCAAACCTAGAAAACTCTTACGTGAGCTGCCACAATCTGCTTGCTGTGAAGCTCTGGGAAGCAATCTCAGTACTTTCATAGGATGGGATTTTAAATATTAGAGAATTTTCATTTGCAAATAAGACTTCAATTCAGCACACATTTTTGTTAGTGTTTTTTTTTTTCTGAAGCTGTTTAGATGGAATAATTGAAGAGGTGATAAAGGGTGGATCTGAGGAAGGGGGTGAGAAGTAATATAGTTCTATTTTAAAGGACATGGGAAGATTTGTTTGTAGAGTTACCAGGATTGAAATGTATGTGGAAACAACTTGTACCTCATGTGGGAAAGTCTACATCAGAAAGTGGGAGCCCTTGACATCAAAGTTCTAATTTTTATTCCTCTCTGCCACAACCCCTGTCTCATAGTCATCTCAGTCTATGAACCAATGTGGTAGTAACATGAGAAAAAGTCACAGCTTTCATGGATTTTATGACTTTCTGAGTATTTTTATAATCTGACTACGTTGAAATGTTCCTGGAGCTGTGGAAACCAGAGGCAAGAGTCTTGATGGGCTGAATACTCACCACACCACCTCTGACAGTGTTATCCCAAACTTCAGTTAATGTCCATGATAGCTGGATAAATTACTCACCTATGTAATAAGACCTGACTCTCAGACACAGATGAGATATCAAACAGTGCTTTTCTTTGGGGTATGCATTGAGATTATACCTTCAAGATAGCATTGCTTATGATACTTAGAAGCCAAGTATATAGGATATTAGAAATACAGAGCAGAGCAATCCTATCATGGCAAGAAAGTGCTGGAAAGACTCAAGACATCCTTATTATTTTTAATAGTTATCTCTCACTAACATATCTCTCAAGCATTCCTCAAAGTTGGTTGAAGTAGAAGCAAAAGACCATGGCCCAAGGGAATCCTGGGCAACATTCTAGGGTTCCTGCTTCTGGGGAGAAAGAGTTTCTTCAGTAAAGAAGTTAGGCATGTGGTACTGATACAGACTTGCCTGCTCAGACTGCGCTTGCCAGTCTCTATAGATTTAGGCTAAAACCACTCACAATCACTACTGAGGATTTTATGCATCAGAATAATTTTTCTAGGAATGTTTTTGGAGACTACCATCTTACATTTCATTTTGAGTGTCTACTATATAGGATGTATGACTGGCCACATTTAGCCGTTCAGTTGCTTACTCTCTTATGTGTTTGCAGAGGCTCTGATCGTCCTCAAGGGCCCCCAGAAGAATAGTATAGTATCAAGAGAGGTACCACTCTTTGCCCAAGACACCTGGGGTTTCCTACATGCTTCAATTTTGGGGTCTCTATGCTTCAAATAATCAAAGCCATGTGTATGAGATGCTGGCTCTACTTCTGTGCAGAGTGTGGTTTGGGAATAAAACTGTAAAGCAAATGTTTTTCTCCATGTCCTTGTGTGCTGTGATTATAACAAGCTATTGTCAGTATTTTGTGGGAAGTATTTACTGTACTTTCAGTGCCTCTAAAACTAAAGACTCCAAAGCCTTTGGGATTGGTGCTTGGTATTCTGCCTAAACTTAATTGACTGCTAATTGTCATTTGGCTAGAATTAGAGACTCAGAGAGAATGGAGATTACCCCACAAACAATTCGAGTGTGTTTCCCATCAAATTAGGGCCGATTCTCGCAGCCTTTTCTCTTGTGAAGTCTCTTCCCCTGTCTTACAATTTTGCCAGTCTTCTGAAAATTAACACAAAATGAGGAATCAAAACCTGAAACCATGTGGTTTGATTATTTCTGGAACTATCATTTAGCGTTTGATGGAAATTCATAGACTAGAGAAGTCCATTGTCAGGCATTGACACAACTGAAGGGGTCAGCAAAGGGCTGAGAGGAACTTCTTCTTTTTGCTTCTAAGAGCCCACCCAATCCAAAATCCCACATCTGAGGCTCTAGTTACTCTCAAACTCTTCTGTCTGTTCTTGGTGCTCATTGCTCCTTAGAGATGCAGGGACAAGTTGGCCCCCTTTCAATGAAACATTTAGTACCCTAAGACTCCTCCAGAAATGAAGAGGTTGTCTTTAAGGTTACTTTATAGTACGACATCCTTTGACAACCTGATATATGTAAGCATTTTATTTGCCACAGAACAGCTTCTGAGCTTCTAAATGTATCTCCTGTTGGGGTATTTGTATTTAAGTACTACTAAACAAAATGGCTCATAAATAATTAAAGGCATCCATCTCCACCATTGCTGTGTGCTTTAGCGATCTATCATTCTCTAGTGGGAAGGCATCACCAGGCTACAGAGACATTAAGCTTGAGGAACTGGAATGACAGACATGCTCTTAAGAGCTAAGTAACAAAAGCAGTATTGGAGCTGCAGAGCAGTAACTCAATGGAAATCAAAAAAGGTTGGGTTTCCCCCAGGAAAATAAGCATCCTTTAGAGCAGTGATTTTCAACATTCCTGAGGCTGTGACTCTAGGAGACAGTTCCTCTTATTGTAGTGACTCTCAACCATATGTTACTTTGCTAATGTTATTAATCATAAAGTACATACTTGTGTTTCTTGATGGTTTGAGGTGATACCTGTGAAAAGCTCATTCCACCCCAGAAGGGGTCTGTGACCCACAGGTTGAGAACCTTTGACTTAGGTTTCCTTAATTACAGTTATTAATATCAATAAATGATTGAAATAGTATCTAATACTCTAATAGATTGTATATCTTTAAAAGAAAATTTCTATTTAGTGAACTATAAATTCTAATGCAGTTATGTGTGTGTGTCTGGGCTAACCTCACCTACACAGCAAGTTCAGGGCCACCTGAGATTCTCTCTTAAATCTGGAATTAAAATAAGCATTGTTTAACTAACGTCAAAACACAATTTAGCTAGCTCCAAAATTCCTTGCAATCATATAATTTCCCATTAACTTTCGTGGGAACACATATTATGGAATTTGTACAGAGTATGATGGATTTTTACAGTTAATATTTTTGATAGCTAAGTTGACCACTAAGATTTTGCTTCAATGAGGAAGATTTTGAACATGATAAATATTATTTTGATTTAGATGCTATTTAATTCTTTTCTTAGGGAAAGGAAATTGTTTGGCTAGGTCACACACAGGCTTGTGTTTTAATTTCTGAAATTCATATTAAAGTTTAAATGTGCATTGTAATCACTTAAATGCTACTGAAGAGTTGTTGATGTAGAGCTTTTGCCATGTAAATCTGTAACTAATGATGCTTAAATCCCATTTCGTTAACAATATACAAGACTAGAATAATGTTTGTGATTATCTGTGTTATTCAGGCTAGTGCAAGTACTAAGAAGCTATCTTTTTTGTGTCATAGTGCCTCTTCTTTCTTGTTTTTAAATCTCCCCTGCATTTGCATTTACAGCAATGCCACTTTAATCAAGTCTACATGTGTGGAATTCATATTTGCTGTTTTTACGTTGTCTGTGTAACTTACTTAGTGGCTCTCGTATCAACAATAATTGAAACATGTACTTCCTCAAGTACTCACATATTCAAGCAATCGAAGCGCTGTATGCTTATTGCCCTCAGAAAGTGGAATAATTAAAAAATATTTGAAAGGGGCCACAAAGATGACTCAGTACATTAGACTGTTTGTGGTTCATGCATGAGGAACTGAATTCAAATTCCCAGAACCCATACAGAAAGTTTGGCATTTTGGGAGTTACCTGTCATCCGAGCATTCTTTAGAAAGATGTTGGAGCTTTCTGCATGATAGCTTAGTGTAACATTTAGTGAGAAATCCTATTTCCAGGCTGTAAGAGGGACACTGATAGTGCAGGATTGAGCACTTTCCTCTGGATATGCATGGGCACAAGCACACACACAAACGTACATATGCCTGATACAAATGTACACAAACAGTGAAATGCAAAATTTCTATTCACTAAGAAGGCAAGGCTGAACGCCTGTGTAAAGTGAAACATACTAAGTCTGTTTACTGTAGTCTGTTGCTTGCACAAAATGTATGTCTGATTGTCCATGCCTAAAAGTGCAAGTGATAATTAAGATATCACACTATTGATGCCTACTCCACAGAGGATACATGGGGCGAGTCACTGTCTGTCCTGGAAAGTCAGAGAATTCAGATATGAACATATCCATTTGTATTTTACAAGATGTTGACTTTCATACCATGTGCATGTCCCGACTTTTCCTAAGTTAAATAATGTAAAACATAAAGTGAGAAAGAATCAAAAGACAATAGAAACCCAGCAAGGAAGAAAGATAATGAACACTTTTTGAAAGCATTCACTCAAAAGGCAGACACATATACAACTCCACAGTAAGCTGCTATTTGCATTAAAAATCAGATTATATTTTCATTTCTTCAGTGATAGCGGAGTAATTCCCTTTAACATAGTTCAATATGTAATTTCTAGTCTTATGCAAATAAGTAAAAATACAAATTCAGTCATATGGATCCATATTTTACATGCAGGACCACATACCCACAGCTTAAATATCTCCATGCTTCACATTGGTTTATGCCTCGGGAATGATGTCCAAAGTTGAAATTATGGCTTTGCTTTCACCTCCGTTCATGAAGATCCTCATTGACTGACCAAGCTTTTGATACATCCAGGCAAAGTGTGAATGGTCAAATAGCACTTAACAGTATGGGGGAGTGCAAGGATGGTTCCTCTTACCATTCACCTGCTGTTTTTATTCCAACATGGCTGCCAGTGTATGTAGCAGCATCTTAAGAATTTTCATGGAGCTCTGAGAAAATGCTCACTCTGAATTACAACAGTGGTTAAAAAGCCCTTAGAATCTTCCAGTAAGAAGAAGAAATAATGGATGTTTTTTTTCACATTTTCTTATGGGGATTCCTGGAAGGGAGGGTGAGTAATAGCTAGACAGTACCTGCCTGTTGGCTGGGTTCTACTGAAGGAGATATGCACACACCAAACAGAAGGAAGAAGACACACTCCTGTCACCCTGTAATAATGTATTAACTGGGAACCTGATGAAATCTGGTTAAGGAATATGGCTTCTGATCAGAAACTAGAAAGATGCACTTGATCTAAAAATGTATATAGTCATATTTTTTGGGATGATTGTCTGAACAAGTGAGCATGGGGTGGTGTCAAGACTATGTGAATTACTGTGTTGAGAGCAGCAACCAGAAACTCCTGAGACTAGGGTGTCAAAATAGAGAAGGAAGAGAAGAAAGTAGAACACCACTTAGGAAGTAAGCCTTTACAAGTAGGCAACAGATATAACAGAGGTTCTGTAGAGTAAAGGATCAATGATGAAGACCACATTTCTTGCATGAACACTGGCTACCAATGTAACTATTCAGACATGGGAAGGGCTGCTTCCAATTACACTAACATTTCTGGAGGAGGTTGCTAATTGGTAGGTGAAACTTTGAGAGACCTAGTGTGGGAAGTACCCATCACTGAGTGCCTTTATATCAGGTAAATGTTGTGCTTTTCCTCTGTGAGATATTTCTGTAAGAAAAGAAGATGAGACAAAAACCATGTAGTTAGATTCAGAAACAGGAGATTCAGAGATGTGCTGCAGACAGCAGGGTGTGCTTTGAAGAGGAGAGGACATTGTAAGAAGACAGTATGGATCCATAGAAAACATGTCTTATGAGTTTACCTGACGACAATCTGCTGAAGGTCTTTGATGCGCAGAAACCTAAAACTAGGTAAACACTATTGGGTGAGATGTCCTTGTCTGGTGGAGGAGGGCATTGTCAGTACTACACAAATTACACCTTAATTCTAATTAATTGTGTGTTTGACTACCTCTTCTCTTCCTGAATCTATTCATATGACAAACTATAATTTATACCATGCTTGTTTGTAACCCAAGAAGAGAAAGCTTTTCTGAGATACTATACTGATGATGAAAAACATATATTAAAATTTCAATTAAAAGTCCATTCAACACATGGCTATCTCAAATTTTTTAAGCAAAGGAAAACCTCATGCTTCACATACCCAGAGGCGACTGGACTGATGTTAAGTAAATAGTGGATTGCGTCTTAGTGCTCAGACAGCCACAGCAATAGAGGCGGCTAAAGCAGATGTAGGACTACTTTACAGTCCCAGCAGGACAGGCTGAGGTGAATTGCAGGCTTATAGTGGCCTCTGAAAAACAGTGACAACATTGACAGAGCTGGCAAAGTCTCAAAAGCTAATGGGCGACAAACGTTACTGTTCCATGTATTGACTGTGGATGCACGTTTCAAAGACAATGGGTAACAGAAAGTTACTCTTCTGCATATCGACTATATGCACATCTCAATTAATTTTCCAAACATATAGAATTCCTCTTGAGATAAAAGTTTTTCATATTCTTCAAATAAGTCTGCAAAATCTATCATCTCTATTTGGAACAGCCCAAACTTAGGCTATTAAAACTCACCTATAGTTTTGGAAGGGGATAAAAAGATGTGTGTTGCCACTAAGTTTTAGCTGTATATCTGTGAGGGGCAGTCGTGCCCTCAAGGAAACGTTCCTAAATGAAGAATTTACTTAAAATTTGTTTTTTTTTTAATTCCAAGGTACACACCCATATGTATGTATATATATACA
Source organism: Rhabdomys pumilio (assembly GCA_030674055.1). NCBI lineage: Eukaryota > Metazoa > Chordata > Mammalia > Rodentia > Muridae > Rhabdomys > Rhabdomys pumilio. The sequence continues at coordinate 11,691,091 of JANHMN010000015.1, read as the reverse complement.
CACACATACGTATCAAGTCAGACAAGAAAAAGCCCTTTATCCTGTACAGCTTCTCAGCACAGCTAAAACCCTGACAGATGTCTAATGACTAAGCTGTTTAAATCAGGCAGAACCAAAAACCACCCAACCAAACTCTCCCCAAAGGCCAGACTTGCCTTTAGCACAAAACTATGACTAGTCTAATTTCAGAAGATATGGTTCACTCCATGATTAAAGATAGTTTTATATCCTAATCTTAAAAGGAAATATATCATTTCTAAGTGTAATCTCATCAAATCACGAGTCATGTGTCTTATGTTCTTCTTCAACTTTTAAAGGGACACCACCTATCACTTTCCTGTCCGAACTTTTAATTTATATAAAATATAAATTTATTCTTCAATTTTATTGGGTAAATAACACCCACCTTCTGACATTCTGCTGAATTAGCATTGCTTTCAAAGGGATTTTTCTGGAGGACTGTCATAAAATTGATTCTGTTTCAGTTTTCTCATGCTCACCGGCCTGTATAATTTGGCAATTTTCATAAAACTTTTCATTAAAAAAAATTCATCTTACATTCATGTTTATGAGCCACTCCAAGCAGTCTGATAAGCTTTGTGAGCCATGGTCAACTTAGAGTCAAAAGAAGAGATGCATTGAAACATGTATTACTATCCTGTGTTGGGACAAAAGAGGCACAGCCTATGTTGGAGCTGCTGTCAACTCCTCAGGCTGTCAGAGCTGCTGTCAATACCTCAGGCCTACAGGGTACCTCAGTGATGATCTTCAGTCACCTTGGTATCACAACATTGAAATGCATAAATAACAGGTGTAGCATATAAATCACAACTAAAAAAATCTCAAATCAATCAGATGCTGCCAAAGGTAAATTTAATCTCTGAGAACTAAGAAATGGACATTTTGTTCCTTGAGAAGACTATAGCATCCTCCAAGTAAGCACCTGCCCTCTTTCAGCATGTGCCACCATCACCATTCCATAAGCATTAGAGAGCCATGTGTTTTCCAACTCAGCAGGCAAGACGTGCAAGCATACGTGCATATCTTACCGATATTTTGTGTTACAATTAATTTGTTCCTGAACATTCCTTAGTAATTAAGTCACCCACTTAAATGATTTCCTCTAACATTGGGGCAGTTGTTCCAAAACAAGGCAAAAGCAAAAACCCTATCTCTTGGAATGAGATGTAGACTTCAAATACCAAGCTCTGTGCTCTTCTCTGGCCATGTTCCCAACCCTGCAAGACGAAGATGAGGAAGCAGAGCAGAGGTGCAGGGTTGTGCCAAGAAGTAGAACACCCATCGTTGTAATAATATCACATTTTGTTACTGTTTCTAGAAGGTCTCAATGATGAAGCTGATGAGTGGAATCCTGTGGAAAGTGAGGGTGAGATGCAGACGCTGTGAGAGCTTGTGTCCTTGGTTTTAATTTCACTGTCAGAAAAAAAATAATCTAAAACTATTATCCCGCCCCCCCACACACACACTACATACACACACATTTTTCCTTTCTTCTTCTATCTGCTCACTGTCTCCCTCAAATTGAATTCCCTAAATTAATAAAAAAAAAAACCATAAAATATAAATAAGACTTACGTAGAAATGTGTTTCTATTTTTTATGTATAGACCGATATTGGTAAGTAAAACAGAAAAGTCATTCTGCCAGCAAAGCCGTGTTATTATTGTGGACAGGAGCTTTTCCCTGTACTTGTGACTGACGATTTCTGTACTCCAGTAACAAATGTACTTTTTTCAATATTACCAAGTAAACAATTTGGTGAGTAAAGATATTGGGGGTGGCGGATAGCATTTAGAATATCTCATTGCAGCTTTTAAAGGTTTTGTTATCAGTCAGTGGAAAGGAACAGTTTATTTTCTCAGCAGGTCTCATTCATTGTGAATCTCCCTTGTTCAAACTGATTCAATCACCATCTCCCTAGATCACGGCCTATACAAATAGCCTGCATTAGCAAGCTTGGCAAGAATCTCCTTACCTTTACTTCACCTTCTTTTCTGTTCCTTTTATAGTTCCTAAATGAATACTTTAAAAGTGTACTTACTATAATCGAAGGAGAGCTGACACAGTGGAAGCAGGGCCTGGCTTTCCTCAGCCTCCACTGAATCTGCAGTTTTCTCTTCACTGCATGGATGGGAGGATATGCTTTTAATACTGTACGTACAGTTGAGGAGATAGTCAAAGGCAAACCATAAATAACAGATGCTCCGTAAGATCCACCCATGATTTTGCCATGTCTAACCTCTAAATTTGATCAAACAATCATGCCAATAAGTAGGTCAAATTGTGAGAGATGGAAAAGAGAAGTTCAGGACAGGAGGTAAGAGCCTTGAGTCAGGCCTTGAGTTCCAAGGTAGAAAAGACGAAAGCATGAAGAACCCAAACTTATTGTTATAGTTCTTCTCTGCCTTACTCCAAGGGCTTCCACCCTCAGATTCTCATGATATCCCTGTTAATAGTTTATCATTAGGCACTTTCCATACTGTAGAATCTTGGGTAGGCTTATGGCTGTGAAGCAGGTGGGAGTCTCACCATCCCTGAATGAGAGACTTGTGTCTTTCGTTGCATATGGACTCAATCCCCCGTGACTAGTTCCTGATGTTTAAGCAGTGGGGGAGGGGCAAAGGGGGTAAATCTATTCTTTATGGGATGAAGAGTGAATGGTTAATACAGTTGAATGTGGAGGAGAGACCGTTTCCTCAGTGCTAAGATGTTTATGCTTCTGTCAATAACCTGTTATCCTTGACTCTCTAAGAAGCCATTATGAAACTCATTGGATCAAGAAAAACATCATGAAAGGGGCTAGTTTGTAGAAGAAATTATTATGGAGGTAGAAGGGAGCTAGTTGGGAGAGGAAAAGAGAATGAGAAGGTCTGTGAGAGATAAAAGCATTGTGGGGAATGGGTATTTTGACATACATTATACACGTGTATAAAAAAGTCACATTAAAACCAATCCTGTGTACTTAATGGGCACTATGAAAAACACTACAAATACTGTGAAAGAACAGAGGATGGAGGAAGGCAGCAAGCTACACAGAAATTGCCAGCATCAGGGCTCAGTGGGATGCTGATCTCACATCTGGACAACTTCTGCCTTGGACCTTTCAGTGAGGAAGCTGGAACCATTGTGTGTGCTGCCATCATACCCCAGCAGCTGAAACTGAGGAAGAATTAAAGAGGCATAGATGTGCAAAGACCTGACATGCTATAGCAACAAAATGTCTAGGAAGACTGTGTAAAGTATAAGAACATAACTGAGAATCAATGAGAATATGGTGTTTGCTGTAGACGAAGGTAAGAACTAGTAATTACAAAATGTATATGGGATGTTCAAGGCAGGGTTCCCTGGGGAGTCAAGTCAGAGACAACACACTGCACTTAACATTTAAAGCTACAGGTCATGAGCTCTGGTGTAAAATACCCAGGTGATAACATAGGCTGATATTTATCTTAATTGTGTATAGACACTGAGACTTTTCCTGCAGTTGTTGACACTTCTAACAATTGTCAAATAAATCAAATTTATTTTAAGTAAAAGCCCTTCAGAAATCAGTCCATGAGAGAGAAGCCATACAGACCATTTTGTAAACAGTGCTAAGTTGAGTATGTTTTCCAATGCAAAAGCAAAGGTCAGGAGTTGTACAGCAGCTTGCCAAAGCTCACAGGGGGGTAAAGAACTCACTGGGGGGAGGTGCCCTGTGTGCTGTGGCTCCTGACCCTGTGTTCTAAGTCCACTGTTTTGGAAATGTGTGTTCTCAGCAGGGGTTCATGGCCAATAACATGAAAGGTCATGGATAGAATCTTAATACAATTCAAAAGCAAACTGGCATAGGGCCGGTTATCTGTGATAGAATAGAAAGAAAATCCATTGACAAAGATAGCTCCTTAATTTTTGTGTACCTGCATACAGTGCACATGCACACAAGAACCTAGAGTGCAAGCTGACATTAAAATTCACATTCATGCTTGGGATACTGCCCAGCGGTAGTAGGCCTGCCTAGCATGTACAAAATCCTATGTTCAGCTGTCAGCATTGCAAAATGATATCCTCTTGCAATGAATAATAATTAATGGTTACGGTATTATTTCATAAGGGGTATTGTTGAAAATGCCATTTATAATCCAAATATGAAGCCCAGGACAGTACAAGAACAAGACAGGACTGTGAAGTTTGGTAGAACCCACATAGAGCAATCAGAGGAAAAAGGAAGAATGCAAATTACATCGAAATATTTCCTTAAAAATAAAATTAAATGAAAAGTTAACATGTAAAAAAAACTAAAAGCTTATTTTTCACACATTCAGAAAAGTACTTTGATATGTTGAAAAGTAAGTGGAAATAGAAGAGAGAAAGAGACAGAATCTGTTTCTACCCAGAAAAGGAACAGAAATATTATCCATAGGAAGACTTAGTTTATGTATATGACACTGTAAATAGTTTATGCAAAGAAACCTGGAAACTATATAAAATGCTTGACTCTCTTAAAAAAAAACACACAATACAAATAGGGGAGAAAATACTAGAGAGAGAAAAAAAGGTAAAATGTGTCACACAGGTCAATGACACTGAAAATTGGACTTTTGATGATATTAAATAACCTTCTCTTGGCACTAGAGGGAACCTGTGTGAGCACTGAGATAGACCACAGATGCCAGACTGTATTAACATAACACAGGATTAAACTCTGCAGCACTGTCTCTGAAAGGAGCAGAGAAGCGCTGAGCGATAAGCAGCTACCCAGATTCACACCTGCATGGCAAGTGCACCTGCCCCATGATGCAAACAGTTGAAGCCACTGGAGAAAGACAGCTCCCCTCTTTATAGAAAGCAGTATAGAAAGAATTAGCATGCCAACAGACACATAGCCACATTCATAGAGTAATTGGCATCTGTGTGGTGGCTTTTAGTGAAAGTCAAACTTACTTATCAATATGATAAGAGAGTATAAATGTGTGTTTATATAATATTTGATTAGGAGATTATCCTGGGTTCTAGAAAGATACTCTAGCATATCCTAGGCAAGTCCAATATTGGTACAGGTTTATACTGAAAACAACAAAATACAATTAAAAACAACTCGAGGAACAAATTAAAAACTCATAACAGAAGATTATTTTGGAATACATATGTAATAAGTTCATAAACCCCATTGGATAAAAAGGCTAGAAATACATGAAATAGTCAGACATGATTAAAGAAGAAGTACGAGCACTATTGCAACTATTTAGTTGTTTAATACAGTCAATTAAATCTTTTTAAACTATTGAGTAAAAAGAAATAGCAATAAAATACCATTTCTAGACACTATGTAGCAAAGGAGGAATACTGGCCTGTGCTGAAAAAGACGGAGTAACTGGTAGTATGTTCATTCATTTTCATTAAGTTTTTTTCATACAATATATTTTGGTCATTTTTCCCTCCTCTAATCCCTCCCAGTTCCTCCCCACTCCCATACCCACTCAATATTGTTCCTTCTTCCTTTTTTTAAAACTACAAACCAGAACAAAAAAACAATTAAAAACAAAAACTCAAATATAAATGAAATTAACATCCAAAGCACAATAAACAACAAAACATAGGTTCTTGCAGGTCTGTCTGTCTGGAACTGCAGATTCCAAGGTCTGATGTCATGCTACACAATTACAAACAGAAACTAACACTTCATAGAGCAAAGGGGACAGTGTCACCTCAGGTCCTGACAGATGGCTACTGTGCTTCCTCTCACAGACAGAGCAGCACACAACAATCCCATCTCACACTGCTGCTGACTGATATTCAGTGATAAAACAGGAAATGAGTCAAATTTTAAAATAGTAAAAGCAATAAATCAACGATAGGCAAAATACCTGTGTAAATGCAAAGAGGCAATAAGCCTAAGGAAGAGAACACTGGAGTTCATTACTCACGCAGTGAAAGAAGCAGGAATGGCCAGTGGGGACTGGTCAGTAGATGTGGTCAGAGGGGGCTGGTCAGAAGGAGTGGTCAGCAGGGGTTTGTTAGACAGGGTTGGTCAGTAGGGGTAGTCAGAGGGGGGCTAGTCAGAAGGGGCTGGTCAATAGAATAGTTAGAGGAGGCTGGTCATTAGGGTTGGCCAGAGGGGACTAGTCAGGTTGTGTGGTCTGTGGGGACTGGTCAGTGGGGACTGATCATTAGAGATGGTCAGTCCTAGTAGATAGTCAGAGGGTATTAGTCAGGAGGGGTGGTCAGTGGGGGCTGCTAAGTGCTGGTTATTAGGGATGGTGAGAGAGTTGTGATCAGTGAGGGATGGCCAGTGAAACCTGGTCAGAGGGTCATGTCAGTAGGGGTGATCAATGAGAGCTGGACTTCAGAGGTGTTCAGCAGAGATTAGTCATGGTAAGTAGGGTGGTCGGTGGGGGCCAGTCGGTGGAAGCTAGTTAGTAGGGCTGGGCAATAGGCTCAAACTCAATGTATGACTTACTTATTTCTTTAATTACACTGTGTCCTCAGATCAGATAATACCTAACGCTTTAGCAAATATTAGTGATGCGATGTAGTCCTGATGACCCTGAAAATATTTGTCATGTTCTGAAGTTAGGAAAATAGGACTCATGGATCTTTCGATGGTATTTCTAAGCTACATCTTCAGGAGCAGGAAACAGGCTGAGTTAAGTCTGGACTCTTGGTCACCCATCTACCATGCTTGTACTATCTTAGTTCCTGGCACGTCCTTACAAAGTTAGGGCAGAGTTAAATGCCAGCATGTGTGCCCGATATCTTATTAAAATAGTGAGGCAGACAAATAAGCAGAAAGCAATTATCTAATAGCAGCCATATGTTAATGCTTCAAAGAGATCTTGTAAAGTCCTGTCATGTATCGAAATGAAGTGACTTTGTTCAATGGCAGGTGATTGTTGGCAAGAAAAATGTGTTCACAAGGGAGAAAGGGAGAGGTCTGTGATCCTCCCTTCTTCACTTCCACTGAGTCACAGTGTTGACATGCATATGGCAGTGGGAGAGTGCCCGCTTCAGTGGTAGCAGCTATTTTGGTCCCCCCACCCCCTTTCGCATACATGTCTCTAAAGGCCTTCTTGCAACTCCCATCCTCAATGATCTGCCATCTGTTTGTTTGCTAAAACAGGAGACAAAGGAGTGGATGGCAAAGGGTGTAATCAGCGGATGAAGCAAGGTGGTGTCTGAACAAATAATGTAAACGCATTTAATTAAGGCGGTCTTCACGGCTGCTAATTAATTGCTTGACTAAAATAACGAGGGAGCATCAGGAAACAACTTGGTGTTTCTTTGAAAACTATTAAAGTGATTTGTGTGCATTGATACAAGCCCTGAAGGAGCGCTGTATCATGCTTCCAATTTTAAGAAATCTGTTTCAGCAGCTTCTAATGAAACATTTGAAACTGTGCTTAAGACATCCCCTAAAAGATATTTAAAATCATGAGATGCTGTGGCTTTGAAGGCAAAATCCCCAAAGAAAAAGATTTTTAGTAATGCATCGCTTTAATGAATTAACAAACTTTAAGTTGCAAAAAATAAATCTTTAATATTTAGTCATTTCTTCAAAGATGCATTACATCTTTGGAAGTCCAGCTTAGTGATATAACCAGTGTTAATTTATTCTCTGAGATGGATCTGCCCCAGTCTCTGTCTCCTAAATAAGGCTACAATTATGAGCTTGATGAGATTAGTGTTATTTATCAGAGTTGTGGTTTTGAATATAGAAATTTACCCTCATATAACTATTAGAGTAAAATGTAACTGCGACACATTTAGATCACAGGGATATTTTCAGAACTTTACAGATTGTTCCTCAGATGGAGTAGGGGTTTGTGCAGAAGGAAGGCTGCTAAGCTTCTGCCTCCTGATATTCTCTTAAGTGCACTCTGGTAAGCACAGCTATTTCATGTCTCTATTTGTTTGGAAGTGCCTTAGTTTATGACTTGCTTTCTTAATATCAAAAAAAAAATTGGCAAAATCTCCAAAGAAAGAGATTTTTAGTAATGCATCGCTTTAATGCATTAACAAACTTTAAGTTACAAAGAAATCTTTAATATTTAGTTGTTTCTTCAAAGATGCATCACATCTTTAAAAGTCCAGCTTGGTGATATAAGCAATGTTAATTTATTCTCTGAGATAGATCTGCCCCAAACAGTCTCTGTCTCCTAAATAAGGCTGCAACTGTGAGCACAATCACAGAGCAAGACCAACCTTAACCCTTTGCCTTACTTACTATTGCCTATGATTGTGCTGGAGGCCAGGAGAAGAGCTGGGGCTGTAGCTCACAGTTTCAAGAGCTCAGTATGCTCCAAAATAGAATACTCATCTCACTGGTGCTGAAAACATTACCCTTGGAGGAGCCATACAGACCTGGAGGGAACGTGCAGGCATACTCTGTCTGTCCAGCACTCTGATCAATAGCTACACATATCGTGTCACCAAGTTGTAACCTCCTTCCACTCACAGACAACTGTTGTCTCTCCTTTCACTACAAGGCTCTTGACACACTTTGGTGTTCCCAAGTATTCCTAAATACAAAAATTCAACCTGTACTGTCTGCTTCTGTGTACAATTTCAACACTGTCCACTTGTTATTAGAGAACCAATTGATGTGCTCTTGAAGATTTCTTCCACTCTTAACATTCATTACTTTTATAATTTTTTAGTTGCTTTGTAGTTATTTATCTAGAGTTGAGGCCTCATGAGCCTTCCCTCTCATGTTAGTATGTATATTGGTCTTATCCTTTTTCAGATTGCATTTAGTCAGACATATTGTTAAGACTTCATGGATGTAGTTTCTGACATTTCGAGGAAACACAGTCTCACAGAAAACTCCCTGGTCCTCTGGATCTTACAATCTTTCCATCCACTCTTCTGTGATAATTCCTGAGTCTTAAATGCAGGACATGTGTTATAGATGGATCAGTTGGACCAGACTCTACAGCTCTGTACTGTAATGAGATGTCATATAAATAATGAAAAAGGAGGCCATGAATTGGAAAGGAATGAGATACCTGAGAGGGTTTGAAGAAAGGGAGAAGGAAATAGAATAATTATATTATAGTCTCAGTAAAACATACATGAAGAAAGAAAGAAAAAACAAAAGAGAAGGAAAGAAAGAAAGAAAGAAAAAAGAGAAAGAAAGAAGGAAGGAAGATAGGAAGGAAGGAAGGGAAGGAAGAAAGGGAAGGACAGAAGGAAGGAAAAAAGAAAGGCAGAAAGAAGGGAAGGGAGAGAGAGAGAGAGAGAGAGAGAGAGAGAGAGAGAGAGCGCAAAGTCAGGATTAGAGAGAGCTGAGATAGTAACCATGACCCATGACTACCTGAGCTAAAAGTAAGATGTAGGAGTCAGAGAGTAAGCAGCTGTAAAAAGTGGTTGCAAAGATTGGTAAGGACATAAGAGTGGGTAACAGGGGTGAGCATGACCAAGGACATATTATACATGTGAGAAATTTCAAAAATGTAACAAATGCAAGAAGTTACAGCATCAGGAACCTGAGTTAAAGGCAGGGCCTATATTCTAGTTCAGTGTGAGAAACCATGTATATACATGACATGTTCAGGCATCCAAATGATTTCCTTAATCAAATGTTAGAGGAAAATGTTGATTATATGCAGGCAGTATAAAATGATCATTTTGTTCTGCAGAACTAGTTTCTGATTCATGAAATTGCTGTAGATCACACATACACAATACAACATGTATATATATATATATATATATATATATATATACATTTATATATACATATATGTATACATATACATACACACCCAAACACACACACACACACACACACACACATGCACACGCACACACACACACACACACACACACACACACACACACACAGAGTTTGTGGGGCCTCATGGTCTTCCAGTAATTACAGAGCCAAATACAATGCTGATATGCAGGCAGGATATGATGACGATGACAAGATGTACATTCTGAGGTTCGGTGGATTCCTGAGCTGGGACTACAGACTTCTGCAGAGTCTGTACTCTGATTGCCTGTGTGGTCGCTGAGCTTCTGATCCTGTTTGCACTTATGAGCACTAGTAAGTCCTACTCTGGCTGATGGCCTAGGAGTGTTGAGTGTGTTAAGTATGTCTGAACAAGCCAAGGTCTTAGCTAAGGCTGTTTTTCTTTCTTTTCCCTTCTTTTTATGCATCCTTTTATCTCCTAAACTTATTTGTAGATCCCTTCCAACCATACCCTGACAGCTGTCATTTTTCTTTCAGTTAAAACAAAAACAACTTACAAATGGTTACCAAGCTTACAGAATCTATGCAGCTCCCTCAGTTAGCTTCCTGCAATGATAACATGGATAACCATGTCTCAGTGTAGAGAACTTGGAAAACAATACAATACTAATAAATGATGTCTGCATCATCTTCAAAATATGTTCAAAATTTGGACACTTTTCCATAGCAGATGCCATCATTCTCTGCACTGAGATGGTGGCACATCTTGCCAAGAGCCTTCTGCCTGGAGAGGGTAGTGGTGGTGGCACAGGGTAGGACTCTGGTGATGGTTTTAAGGTCTGAGGGTTTCAGGACATTCTAGTTCTCTGTGCTGAAAAGCTGATAACTTCTAAAAAAATCCTAAAAACTGTCTTGCTCTTTCTGAGGGTAAAAGGCTGCTGGCTTAGGCACTTAACACCTGTAGCCTAACAATGGAGGATTAAGTAATGTGGCCTTTGTTCTATCTCAGCAGGAACTGCATGGCTGCTTGTCAGAAGTGGCAGGAAGAAAAAGGGACCCTTAGAAAAGTGATTATGGCATTTATTACTAAACTGTAAAAAGTTTCCTATAAAAGCTATCTAATGGGAAAAGCAGAAAGAACCCCCCTTCTCTTTCTCCCTCTCATCTCTTTGTCCTCAGTACTTATACATCTTTCAGAATACATGATCACATGTTACAAACTTCATCACAAGTTCACACAAAAAAATCAAATCATAAATTGAAATAGAAGTTTACAACAGATAATGTTTACATGCATATCCATTAGGAGTAATTATCTGGCCAAAACTCCATCACCTGTCACAGCTCCACAGGTTCACTGAAGGCTGAAAACCATAACTATGTTATTAGTGAAGTTTTGTATAGATAAACCCAGTCAATATTTTATCCTCTGTCCTAGCACCCATAACAAATCATTAGTTCCCTATTTATGATTTTTGGTTAATTGTTTTACAACCTCTTGGAATGTGCTCTGAGTATGAGAAAGTCTGGTTACTAAGAGCAATTAATTGGTGACACTTGGGAAACTGGCAGAGTTCTCATTGCAGTTTTGACTATCAGAAAAAGATCTAATAAGCTGGGCAGTGGTGATGTATGCCTTTAATCCCAGCACTTGAGAGACAGAGGCAGGTGGATTTCTGAGTTCAAGGCCAGCCTGGTCTACAGAATGAGTTCCAGGACAGCCAGAGCTATACAGAGAGACCTTGTCTCAAAAAAACAAACAAACAAAACAAACAAACAAACAAACAAACAAAAAGGATCTAATAGCTGTCTCACTATAAAAGAGCTTAATAATCACAGATATAATTTTAGGAATTCTGATAGGATAATCTTTAAGACATAAAAAATCATCTATTTGTATAGTGTCATTACAAGGAAGTACATCTTTGTGGAGCTCTGCTTTAAAGGGGTGGGCTAGTACCTAGTGATTGTTACATATGTTTAATAATAACAGAAAAAGCATATTAATAGCAGGAATCTTTCCTAAATTGAACCCCCTTATGACCTTGTCAAATAAGAACAAACTTGTTGCAGATTTTATAATAATCTGAAGCAGGCTATCTCAGGAAGATCATTTGCTAGTTATTAGCTTGTTCCATTATGGCTCCTCACACACATCTGTCTTGTCTAGTCTGAAGCAATCTTTGTATGTCATGGCTGGACTGTGCTTTGTTTGTTCATGATTAAGGTGGCCCTGAACCTATGTCATCATAGTAGCAGGCTGTCCCTAGTGTTAGGGTGTGTACTTTCATTACTGTCTTCAGTAGGCAGTGAATTTTATTTTATTGTTTTAAAGGTTTGTTTATTTTACATGTATATGTATTTTGCCTACATGTGTGTTTCTGTGTCATGTGCATACAGTGTCTATGGAGTCCAGAAGAGGGCATCAGATCCCCTGGAACTAGAGTTACAGATGGTTCTGAGTCCCTGTGTGTGTGCCACGAACTGAACCCAGGTTCTGTATAAGAATAGATCCTAACTCCTGAGTCATTTACAGCCCCAGTAAAGGGTTTTGCCTGACACAGTTAGCACCATTATTTGTGAAATGGTGACACTGTCTTTCCATTATCTGTGGAATCATAACATTGCTTTTTCTTTCCTACATTCAACAGTAACATTGTGGTCACCAAGTGTTTTTTTGTTTTTTTGTTTGTTTTTTGTTTTTTTGTTTTTTTTTTTTCTATTTTCATCGAGTCTTTCATGGTTAGTATTTGGAATTCCATTTTAGGTGGGGCCCTTTTTCTTTCTGTCTTCCATTCACGTGTTCTTTTTCATGTCAGAGCATAGGTTTTAAACTGTCATTGATAATTAATTTGTTGTTGAAATTGTTGCAGTTTGGTCTCTCCTGGATCCCTTTAGTTTGGACACTGTAACTGTCGATCTGTCCCACAAGTTTTTGAAAACATCCTTACCCCCTCCCCAAATTATCTCTAGGCCTCTTCTGTTCCTGCCTCATGGTCATAGTTTTGCTCCAACTACTCCGGCCCCTTTGTTGGAGAAAAGATCCTCCTGCTGACTTTGCCATTTGCTATCCATGCCTTGATGCCCCCGATCCTCTCAGAGGACTGATTTGGGAACAGGCATTACTAATCTTGCACATGCATATCCTCCAACCCTGAGTTTGTATGAAACCTCTGACTTCAACTGACTGTCCTGAGTTTCATTCTTCACCCTCCATCCTTTATCCAAAGAGAAATAGGGCTCTTGTTATCCAAAATGTGTTTATTAATGATTCTCTAAAAATTGGAAATGCAAACTCATGTAAGATTTCTAATCCTTAAAACCATGAGAACAAACTGTGATTCAAAATACAGTATTTGCATTTTTCATCTTCAATCTTACTTAGTCTAAATATTCCCAAAGTTTTGGGGTTTTTTTTTGTTTTGTTTTGTTTTTCAAGACAAGGTTTCTCTGTGTAGTCCTGGCTGTCCTGGAACTCACTCTGTAGACCAGGCTGGCCTTGAACTCAGAAATCCGCCTGCCTCTGCCTCCCAAGTGCTGGGATTAAAGGCCTGTGCCACCACTGCCTGACTCCCAAAGTTTTTACACTCTGTATTTACGTTCTTTTTGTTCCTTTCCATCCGCCTATGCCATGCTCATCTACTCTTGCAATATTGATCACTACTGTTTGTGTGTCTATTTGGCTTACACACATAGTATCCTGGTTGGCTCTGTTTCTTTTTGAGTCCATTACAGGTGCACATTACAACAAGCATGCACCATTCTGAAAGGAGCACACTAGATCTTTAGTCTCTTTAATCCCTTCTCTATTAACCCAGCCTTTCTGACTGCTTTTCCATCTGCCTTCTGGAGGCACTCATTCTTTTAGTTATCGACTTCATAGTTTGATTTTCACTGAGTAAGGAGTCACCCTTATTTCTCTTACCTCCACTCCTCATACATCAATGTCAGCGTTCCTCTGTGTTGGGATGCATCACACACTCATAGTCAGCGCTACATGCAAGTGCTTTCCTGTCAGCTTCTAGAGAATTTCTTCATTTATTTTAGTAAATAGTGCCTTAACTTACAGGTGCTAAAGGAATTGTTCATAAATCATAATTTGTTCACTTAAATTTTAAGTGTACAATTGAAGATGTTTTCAACATTTTACAGTTTCGAAGTATAGTTATGTTTGTGTACTTATATTGTTAGATATTTGTCTTCCAGGAAGTTCCTAGAAGTAGTTACTGGGCTAAAGGAAGGGGAATGCTAATTTTAGTTATCTGCCTTAATCCTAGCATAAAAGGGGTGTTTTAAATTCAATTTCTTTCTTAAAGATAATATCTCACTAGACACAAAATAATTTCTTCATAGGTTCAGCAAACCCAGCGATAAGTTTTTCTTTTTTCACCTGAAGGTCTTCTATAGGTTGATTTAATTGAATAATGTAAAGGTCATGTTTATGTAACTGTCATTTATGTAATTGTGCTTAGTTATGCAATTGAAAACTAAGCATCCCATCAGCTTCAAAGGTCCATTTTCTCTCTCTCCTAAGTTCATTATGGAAAATGTCAATTTATGATGTCAGAGTTGTATGGTGTCCATGGATACAGTTGCCAAGCACCTGTCAAAACACTCCAAACCCACTCACTTGCGAAGTTAAACTTTCCCATTTTATTTATTTTGTTTCATGCAACTATACTGATAATTTATTTCAACTAATATTTAATCATCACACATCATTATTCTATTCAATGTATTTATAAGAAAAGGATTTTTTTTTTTTTTTTACTTAATAGTACGAGGACAAACCATAAAATCACAAATAATGCCACTAAAAAATGGGGCAAAAACACTAAAGGGTCTCCTTTTCAGGGAAGGAGCTGATAGAAAATACACATTTCAGAAGGTGAAATATTGTAAGTTGTTAGGGAAATGTGAGCAAAAACCCTGACAGACACATTTGTCAGGGGAACCAAGACGCAGAACCTGACAACAGCAAGCTCTGGCACACAAGCTCTGGCACTTGCTGTGATAGAGAGGCCAATCAACAACCCTTGGGAAGACTCTATCAACGTCAGACACAAGTAATATACTCTTGTGATCTACCAGTTGTACTTTGCAGTATGGACTTAAATGAACTGCAAAAATACACACACATGTACACACACACACACACACACACACACACACACAAGTACTGCACACTTGTATTAGGTAGAATCATTCTTTAAAATTACCAAAAATATGTAATCAATTAGCATGCCCTTACCTACATGAGTAGTTAAAAAACTGTAGAGGACCAAAGAGAACTCATCTATGGAATAACTGGCGGACAGCAGAACATCATCATTTAACTCAAAGAAAGTCAGAAGAAGATGCGAGGCAAACCAGGAATAAACAGAAGTGAAATGAGAGGCTTAACTGCAACTGTGGTGTTAACTTGCTAAATGGAATTGGATTGATCAATTCAGTTAAAAAGCAGAAATGGGATGATGGTATCAAATCACACCCTCTGTTAAGAGGGGACAAAAATTAGATAGAAATTACATATCCAGTTATAAAGGATGAAATAAATTGCATTTTGTAAATAGCAAGATAAGTCTTTACTAATATTGACCAAAATAGAGTGTAAAGTAAAAATGAGATGTTTTAAAGCTATAAAATTGCCCATTCATCACATACATTGTATACATGATCAAAATAAATGTCCCTTTGGTATCAGTGACAGAAAAATACAGCTAAACCTTCTAATTAGATAGAGATTAGATTGTAAATTCATTAAATTGATAATGAAAAAGGGAATCACATTAAAAATTAATTACAAAATTAAAATATTATAAAATAATAGCTTAAGAGCCAATGAGACTGATCAGCAAGTAATGTCACTGAGATCAGAAGCCTGATGACCCAGTCTGCTTCAGTCCCTGGCACACATGTAATGGAAATAAAAAAAAAATCAATTACACAAAGTTTGTCTCTGGTCACCTTTTGCACCTACAAAAATTCTTCACAAATGAACACAAAAAAACCCAACATTTTAAAAATTGGTCTAAGTGAGTTATAAAAATAAAGATGACATAAAGTTGTAAAAGATTGTGTGGGGAGACATCAGGAGCCATTATTCAGAAGAGGAAGGGGAAGGGGAGGGGTTAGATATGACCAAGATACAGTGTGAACATGCATAAAAATTTCAATAAATGAATAAATTATAATATGGATTTAAAATTCTTATCACTATATCAGCAAGACCAACTCAGCAACATGAAAAAGAAATAGTTAGATCGGAAACAAAAAAAAAAAGCCAGATGGAATTCATATCTGAGGTCGCTCAATGTGATAAAATCAGGCATATCTGATTTCCAGGATATTTGGAGAAGTGAATAAATTATTGCATTGCTTTGTGGATGACAGAAGTGTGGTGACACTAGTTTTCTTTTTTTCTTTTTTTTTTTTTTACAGTCACATGTGACTTTTACTTTATAGAAGGTCTGCCCCTGACTAAATAGTCTATGGAAGGGGCCATCTGTGAGTCTCATTAATAAACGGATGGGCTGGCATGATGGCACAGCAGGGGAAGACACTTGCCACATGAGCCTGGCAACTTGAGCTTTTTCTCTGGAACCCATATAAAGATGGAAAGAGAAAACTAACTCCAAAACTTTGTCTTCTGACTTCCACACCCATGATGCTGTGGGAAGTACATATAATCCTTCATACTGATAATGATAATAAAGACTGAAGTCATGCCATCACCATCATCATCATCATCATTATTATCATGACCATCATCATAGTGCAGAGAAAAGATTAGGCAAAATGCAGAAGCTTTTATAATCAGATTCTCTCAACCAACTGTAAGAATGTTCAGCGATTTAATGAAGAACATTTCCTCCAAAATGCAGTTAATCCATTGTTAATGTTGAGAGTCTGGGAGAGTTCATTTTAAGATAGGTAACAAGGCAAGGAATCAATACTATGTGAGAGATTCTGGTAGTAGGTTGGATAAAAAAAATTGGAGTCATCCAGAGGGAGGGAGACAGAGAGAGAAGGAGAGAGAGATAGAGATAGATAGATAGATAGATAGAGAGAGAGAGAGAGAGAGAGAGAGAGAGAGAGAGAGAGAGATAGAGAGAGAGAGGGAAAGAAAGAGAGGAGACAAAGCGAGACAGAGACACAGAGAGAGTTCTTATCTCTTATTGCATACTACATTTATGTGTTTATAGCAAACGTTAAGATATTTGGGTAAAAATCTATTGTCAAAAACCAAGTTAAAGAGTTCTGTTACTAGACCTATACAAGGACCAAACCCAGCTATACAGTGTCGAAGTGCTGTTTTAGTGAGCTAAGGATAGAAATATTGATTCAAGGAGGAAACTGAGAGTCTAAAAATAACTCCTCACATTCACAATCAATTGATATTTAATAAGATTGCAAAGATATCTAATGAAGGAAGCAATGTTCTTTTCAACAAATGGACCTGAAGCAAGTTGAGTTTAAAGGCAAAGAAAAACTTGGATTCCAGTGCTGACAAAATGGCGCAGAATGTAGATACCCTCATCACAGAACCTTTAAAACCTGAAGTCTGTCCCCATGATGAAAGGATGAAAAAGACTCTCAAAAGTTGTTCCCTGACCCTCCACTCATGACCCTGTGCACATATCCCAACTCTCATTTCTTTTGTCTCTTTCTTTTTCTTACCCTAATACTCTCTCACAGAAATAACAATAATCAAAAATTCATTAAAAATAAACTTGGATAACACCCAAACTCAATATCACAATGTTAGGCACAATGCCCAAAGAGTTAAAAACAGTAAAACTCTCATAAAAAGAATGAAAGCACTCAATTTTATGACCATGAGTAAAATGACTCTATTGTTTTTGGTTTTAATTTCAGGCAAGACAGCAACAACAAACCACAAATAAAAGTACACATTAACTGGATTTTGTCAAAACTGAAAATGTTGGGAATCAGAGAATTCACCAGGAAATTAAAAAAAAATGAGGTCCAAAATGGAGACTAACCTTTCCAAATCATGTATCTGATAAGACAGTGTGTTTAGACTAGTTTTAAACTTATGTATCAATAATTAAAAGTGAAAAATTCGAATTATTATTCCATAGAAACCCTTAAACATTTCCACAGGATTCCAGAATTATATATACTCCAAATCCTGAGAGACTACAACTGTCATTCTGAATTTTTATAGCCAGAAAAGCTACCCATGATTAAATAACAGATTAAAAGAAATTTTCTTTTTTATTTAAAGTTTTTATACAATATTTCTATCATAATCTTTTTTCTCTAACTCTTCTAATATCCTCCCCACCTCCCTACCCAGCCAACATAGTGTTCATTTTGCCCCTAAAATAACACAATATGACAAATATTATAATTATAGTAAAGAAAAAGCAGTAAGACAAAGCAAAACAAACACATAAACCTCCAATCAAAACAAAACAAGATCTTTCTCTCTGACAGACATGAATATATGTGAAGTCCATTTTGTATTAGTCACCTACTTTTAGCCATGGAGTCTTCCCTGAGGTGTGGTTGATATACCCAGTGATACTCCATTGGAGAAAATTGATATTTTTCCTTTTCCAGCAGGTATCAATTTATGACTTGAAAACTGTCTCTATTAAGGATAGTAGAAGCAATACTTCAGTTTGGAGAGAAGGCTAAAAATGCCCAATAATGTCACAGGAAACATATAGGCAATGCAGTAGCATGTCATCAAAACAGATTTGAGAATCCATCAACAAAGTTACAGGATTTAATATATATCTTTTAATAATCTCTCTGAGTGAGTAAAGAACTGAGTAGATATTTTCTGATGAGAAAGCCTGTCTGATTTTGGCGATTGTTCAATGCTATTGGTCAGTGGAGAAATGTAAATCAAAACTTGTGATGGTTGTTATCAAAATAGAGACAGTCATGAGTTTGGTAAAAAATATAGATGCTTGGTATGTTAACTAACTAGTGGATATGCAAAATTCACCCTTTGACAAGTGGGCAGTTTGGGAATTTTGCATGATGAAAAGCACTAGGTCACCCTAGGGATTCAACAACCCCATTCCTATGTAAAAACAAAAGGAAAAAAATCTATAAAATCTATTAAATGCTCACCTCTAAATGAGTTATCTGTATCCTGGCTCCAATACTTGAGACATTGCAAGAATTAGGACTAGAAAGAAGGTAAAGGCTAGAGGATTGCTCTCAAACAGTGTCTTCTGGAAAGGCCATGCTGGGTATGAGGGTTAAGTGATTCTCAGAAACACTACCCATGTATCTATTATCTACCTTTCAACTATTCATGTGTCTAACATCTATCATCTATTGATGTACTGATCTCATTGTTTATCTGTCTGTCTGTCTGTCTGTCTGTCTGTCTGTCTATCTATCTATCTATCTATCTATCTATCTATCTATCTATCTACCTACCTACCTACCTACCTATCTATCTATCATCTATCATCTATTTTCTATCTTCTATCATCTAACACCACAATTCATCTATTTCTACAACCTACATACTACATTTTCTGCCATCTACCAATTTATCTTTCATTCATTGATCTTTTTACCCATCTCTGTGTCATCTACCTACCTATCTATAAATCCATCCATATGTCCATATATCTATCATCAATCTACCTATTTCTCTATAAAACTACCTATTATCATTCTTCTATCATTGATCTATCTTTTCCTATGATTTATCATCTATCTCTCATTCATGCAGATAGGTTTCAACTTTCCTTTTTAGATGTTCCCTGGTAGTAATCCATTGTCTTTTCTGGTCCCTTCTCATTTGGTTTGTATTCTTCAGGACACAACAATACATTGTTGTTAAGAAAAATGCTAATGTGCATTTTGACAATGAATGCATGATTTTTTAGGTAAAAAGATTAACATTGTATTGAATCTCTAACCTCAGGGAGCCTTACACCACAGGTAAGATCCTACTCTAAGTAGAGAGACAGACACATTTAGACAAATATACAATGGACAGGTTCTTATACAGAAAAAAGTACAATCATCATCTATTGCAAATAATTGTTCAACTATTATCTATTCACTTCCTCACCAAGTAGTTGCTTAATAGCTAGAATCTATTGACCTCTACAGAGTCAAAGGGGAAAAATGTGGTGTGGTCACTTACAGACACAATCTGATAATGAGGTAATGCATGACACATACATTGGTACCTGCAGCAGACAATGTATAATGCATTATTCATCTACACACTAGATAAGCCACTCAATATAGAAAGAAAATGTCAAATACAATGGCTATAAAATATAAGTGACACTTTTGAGAGGTACCAGGCCATTGTGGGTGGTGGAGTTTGGTCATGCCATCTAGAAGAGGCAAGGGGGAACCCTGAAAATGAGAATGAAAAGACAGAGGGAAGGAAGGCTACAGAAGAAGAGAAAACATGAACTCCTGGCTCATGGTGGAAGCTGGAGGGATTAAGAGGTATGGTTTGCCTTCAATTTTCTGTTTTATGAAATAATTCTGATTAGCTTTGATCAGAGCTCTTTTGTGTAAAAGATGACAGGGGGAAAACCCTTTATTCCTAGCTTAAGAAAGAAATGTTCAGAGAAGAGAATGCATTAAAGGGAGAAGATTTGTTTCACATTATCTTGCTGTGTATACATGGGGATATTTATAGAATACACAAGGCCAACCCCAGGCACAGCAGAGAAGCAACTTTCCATCTTCATCCAATTACTGTGCTAGAACACTTCAAAGTGAGTAAATCTAAAATCCAATATAGGCTGTGGGAGCTGCGAACACAAGAGATGTGTCTATTTAATAAAGAGGATTTCAGAGACTAGGGCCATGAGGAGAAGTGGCATTTAAAGGCAATTGTTCTGTCCAGAGAACAATCTATGGGGAAAGTGGCATCTGGGGAAATCACTCGTTCATGCAACATCATCAACTCTCCTGACACCTTTAAGGGTCTCCCATATTGTTCTGTCCTTACTCTAGGAAGAGACAAGTGACTCGAGAGCTCACATTTCAAGGTAAATTTGGATATCCTTGCTGTAGCTGGTAAGATTTCATTTGGATCAATGGGGTGTGTGAGGTCCCCAAACCACCTCATCTTTTCCTTCATCCGCAGTGAACCACTTCACGGAATGAAAATCTCTGAATGATGACAGTGTGCTCGTCCTTTCAATTTCTTTCAAAAGAAGAATTCGATTACATGCCCAAGAACTCTCTTGTACCGTCTTCAAGGAGGAGGAAGCAGAATTTCTTAGACCTTAATAATAAGATTACAACTGTCAAAAATAAATTCAAACGAAAGTGAGGAGATATTTTTCAGAGCCCAGGTGCATTGGTGTGGATGATAGAGATAGTCTGCTGGTGTTTACCAGTCTCTTCCCAGAGTCTATGTTACTACGGCCCCTGTATGACCTTGATTTTGACCTTCAAAGCTCACTCTTTCTTATTGCTGTTTTCTCAGGTGTGTAAAGTCTCCCTGGGTATTACATTAATTTACTTATCTTTTACATTATTTTGCTTTTCTGAGATAAGGTCTTTCTATAGAGCCCTGGCCAAAATGGAACCCACAAAGTTTCCTAGCCTCCCCATGCCTTTTTTTGGCCTCTATGATCTCTCTCTCTTATCTATCTATCTATCATCTATCTATCTATCTATCTCCCTCTTCTTCCCTCCCTCCCTCCCCCCTCTCTGTCTCTGTCTCTGTCTCTGTCTCTGTCTCTGTCTCTGTCTCTCTGTCTCTCTCTCTCTCTCTCACACACACACACACACTTGAATATAATATGTCTAAAAATTAAGATATCATGGGCTAGAGAGATAGCTCAGCAGTTAAAAGCTCTGGTTACTCTTGCAGAGGGTCCAGGATTGGCAACCATGTGTAACTCCAGTCCCAGGGGTTCTAGCATCTCTCCTGACCTGACCACATGGGCACTGCATGCACATAATGCATATACATACATGCACTCAAAAGCACTCACACAGTGTTTTTGTTTGTTTCATGATGCTTTACTATTTTCAGGGCAGTCTCTCTCTCACTCTTATCTTACCAATCTTTGTTTATCTATTATGAGTTCAGATTTTCTTTTTATGTGGCTTGTGTGTTTGCAAATGTGTTTGTCTCAGTGTCTATATGTATTTCTGCTGCTGTTTTTGCTTGTTCTCTCTTGGGCTTTCTCTTTTTCTGTTTGTTTTGCTCTTCTTCTTCCTCTTCCTCTTCCTCTTCCTCTTCCTCTCCCTCTCCCTCTCCCTCTCCCTCTCCCTCTCCCTCTCCCTCT
>JANHMN010000015.1:11632343-11669119 GCA_030674055.1 Rhabdomys pumilio | reverse complement strand
CCTCTCCCTCTCCCTCTCCCTCTCCCTCTCCCTCTCCCTCTCCCTCTTCTTCTTCTTCTTCTTCTTCTTCTTCTTCTTCTTCTTCTTCTTCTTCTTCTTTTTCTTCTTCTTTTCCTCCTCTTCCTACTTTGATGATGATGATGATGATGATGATGATGATGATGATAGATGCATGTTTAGTTTCTAATCAGAGAGAAAAACAATGAATTTGGGGATGGGAAGTGCAAGAATCAGGGGGCTTGGGGAAATGAAGATACCATAATCAGAATATAGTATATATAAGAATATCTATTTTTAATGAAAAAACCATTATACACAAAAATAAAATAAACGATTTTATAAAAGTAAAATTAATATTCTGTGTGTGAAGAGAGTGACATCATCTTTGGATGGGTGTCTGTCCCTTCCTCCTCATCCTTTCTAGTGTTGCTGTAGCTTATTGCTCCTAGCTTCCAAAAATTGGAATCACTGAGGTCCAAGAAACTAAATAAATACTCCCATAACATTCCAAAATGACACCAAATATCAACTGAGCTGAGAACACAGTAAAGAGGTCACAGTTGTCTTAGAAATCAGCATAATCAGGCAGGAAGAGATACCTCATTGTTGAAGAACAGTTTCTCCTCTTACCAAAGACAAGGGTTCAGTTTCCAGCACCCACATGCTACCTCTCAACCCCAGTTACTCCAGTTCCAGGGGACCAACACGGCCTGCACACATGCGGTACATATGACACATGCAGACAGACATGCATACACATATACATACACACATGCACACACAAATCATGTCAGTGATTTTATGAAAAAACAAATCAACCAAAGAAGAGACCACACATACATGACTGTGCTTTAACTACGAGACAAATGAGACACTTTGTTGCGTTTTGCCAAATAACCAACTTTCAACTGATGGGCAAGTTCTAAAAGAATATTGTATGAATGAGTGTCTTGATATAGCTGGATTTGAAGATGTGCAGAAATATTCCTACTGGTTTAAATGATTGTACAGAACCTAGTAAAAAGCAATCTAACTGAAAGCTGAAATGTCACATTATTAAAGGTTCCCAAACTGTAGGAAACAGAGATCTTTTTAAAGGCAGCTTACTTGCGTATTCCTAGTAATTTGTTATATGTTTTAAAGGGGCATAAACTCGTGTATGATCAGTTTAAAGATGCTAAATTGATTCTGTTGCTTAGAAATGCAACTCTCTTTGAAACAGGCATGATCACAGTATATGAATTATCTTGTCATGCAGGGTAACATTATATCATAGTAACAGATGAGGGTAAGTCTGAGTTCTTTAAAGTGCCCTACATATTTAGTTAAATCCGTGTTATTACCCAGCAGGGGACTAGACCATAAGCCATCTGTATCTTCCATTTTTGCTCTTGTTCCAGCCATGCTGAACTTACTGTACCTTTGTTATAACCATTAATGTCCTAGAAGATCTGAATGTTGAGGTTTTTATACTGAAATTCTGAATTTGTATTCTTATAATGGGAACAATATATTTTAGAAAAAAATATACTTGACCTTGGTAATGAAGTAATCTCTTGAGTTGATTTTGCAAAGAAGTAAGATATCTGATTATATTGTTATTGAGACAGTAGCTGGATATAGAGGCTCAGACCTGTAGTTCCAATACTTGGGAATCTACAATAGATGTGTGTGTGGGGGGGGGGGAGGGGAAGTGTTGCCACAAGTTCAGGATAAGTCTCGATACATAGTGAGTTCTAGGTATCGCTGGGCTCACTGTGAGATCCTGACTCACAGGTGAAACTAGATTAAAGTATTAAGCAGTGCTCGTACGTTAGTAACTTTTAAGTCTTCGCCTGTTGGTGTGTATCTTCTTATGGGACACTGTTTCCCACAGTTTTTAATATCCACTTAAGTGTTTACATTGCTTATTTTTTCGGAATTTGTATTTTCTGTTTGGTTGTGGTGGTTGTGGTTGGTTGTTTCTGCTTTTTCCAGATTGATGGCAAGGCCAACTTCTGATTTTGGAAACCAGGCTCATGCATCTGCTTGGTTCGAACAGCAGATGGCGCTAGACAAATGCCAATGCTTTGTCTATGGCAAAGCTCAAGGGAAATGCCTCAAAATCGATCTAAATGGCTCTGCAATTTTATTCAAATTTAAAATAAAACCAATGATTAATAATTCATTCTGGAGAAATGGTAGCTCTGGAAGAAGAAAATAGGTTATTTGTCAATTCCAAAATATTAGGTGACTATCATGTATTACAAGGCCTGATCATATTTTCAAAGTATGAGTCTGCAAGCTTGTGGATTGTGAGGTAACTTCAGTATCACATTTGTTTGTTTATACTTTGTTTACAATACCTTATGCTTATTTTAATCATGACTTTTAAAACAGTATGGTATGTTGAAAGGAAAGAGAATTGTTCAAAATATGTAGGTAGAATACATATCAACCTACAAGAAGGAAGACAGACAACTTGTCTTGCTCTGAATTTTAATTTATAGGGCAGACTTGATAGAGAAAAAAATTGAAGATGGAGAGGGAGAACCAGAACAGATAAAATGGAGAGAAAAAAGGGAAAAAATGAATATAAAGATAAGGAAAATAAAACCTTAGAAATATGAGTTTATTAAAATCCATACTGTGTGTGGGCTGGGCAGCTGACTACATATAAGTGTGTAATACATCAGCACAGCCATGTGCGAAGGCATTCACATTTATGTCACTAAAATGTTAGCCACTCCATAGTGAATGAGGCACATGGTAACAAATCTCACGTCATCCCCAACGTCATTCTGTGTTAACAGATATTGGGATCTATAATGAGCCATTTTGTAAACCGAACAAATAAAATTTCAGATTACAGGCTATGACATCAGACTAGCATATTTTCTCCAGTGAAAATATGTGGCTGTGTAAGCTTTGACTGCTGTCATGTGACAGATCTCATGTGTTTAGGGCTCATTTGTCTCTAAGTATCACCATTACTATGTGGAGAATGGCAATATCTACTAATGGATGAGTTTACAGAATGCTTTGATCAAGGCTTCTGCAATGCTTGACTGCATTGAAGGCTAAGGTGGATGATGATTATGTATA
The DNA here is from genome assembly GCA_030674055.1 of Rhabdomys pumilio. Taxonomy (NCBI): domain Eukaryota; kingdom Metazoa; phylum Chordata; class Mammalia; order Rodentia; family Muridae; genus Rhabdomys; species Rhabdomys pumilio. Next base: position 11,666,035 of record JANHMN010000015.1, on the reverse strand, counting down.
GAGAATAGTCGATGGGTTATTGATGAATAGAGAAAAGGTAGATTTTATAGGTGATTGGTAGATAATAGGTAACTAGGTAGTAGATGATGGATCAATAGATAATAGATGATGGACAGCTAATAAGTATATAGATGATGAACGCCTAGTTAGATAATAGGTAGGTAATAAATAGGTGAGTAATAAGTAGGTGATTGATAATAGATAGATTATAGACAGGTGATAGCCTGGCCAATGATAATAAGTTCATGCATGATATGTAGGCAGGTAGCTTGGTGACAAGGTAATCAATACATAGATAGATAAGAGGTAAGTAAATAGAAGATACGTAGATGATGCATAGGTAGGTAGCTAGGTGGTGAACACGGATTCCTAGATGATACGTAGGTAGGTAGAAGATAGATGGATAATGGATGGCACACGAGGTGGTCCTTTCTGCACAGAGATTTCCCTTCATTTCCTTGGTCTGGACTGTTTTTCTTATACTACATTTCCTTCTTTCTTTTTAACTATAATTTCTAAAAGGCTGTTGTAGCTATGAGGGTTTCTACAGCAACCACTGGGAACACAGGGCCAACTCTTTGTTTTCCCTAAAGCAGATGGCCTATAGTGCTCTAGGCATATACTTCCTGACCACAGGATCTCACACAGCAGGGCTGATGAGTCCTCTCTGCACTGTCAATGAGTGCTGATTGAGTAGGTGGGTGGGATGGTGTATGAGCAGGCAAGGCCTTCCCTGATTACTTACTGAGAATTCTTGCCTATATAAATGCTGTGTCTTGTCATCAACTTGGAGACAAAATGTGAGGACAGCACACAAAAATGGCATTGCTTCCTGCCAGAGGCCACCTCAAGACATAAAATTTCTTAAAACTTTTCTTAAGAATTAAAAGTTGCCTGGATTAAATTAAATTCTGCAGTTTTATTTTCTTTCCTTCAATGCATCTTAGAATTGCTCCCTTGCCATCATGTATGAGGACACACTTAGTACAGCACATATATTATACACATAGAGAGTACACCTACGTACAATACGCAGATACACAGCACACACACATCCAACATTCATGTTACATATCTACACACATACACACTACCAACATGCACAGCATATACTTGCATACACAGCACACATAGTCACAGAGCATTCTTATTCACAGAGACTACAACCATGGACAGTACATATAAGTGCCACAAGAACACAATGCACACAGATACCACCTGTATACACAGGGCACATGTATCCTTCACAGACCCACATATACACAGATGACAAACATGTAGGCACATGATCGCATGTGCATAAGCATATACTACATATGGTCCGCACATTTGTATATATGCACACTATGTACACATACACATATTCATGCAGGAATCACACACAGACACACCATAGATATAAATACTATTTTAGAAACTGATGTTGTGACTGAAAAAAAGATTTTCTGGATATTTTTAAAAAGCTTTCAATCTGAGTGATTTTTCAAGCATATACAAAATACTCAAGACCCAGCATAATTACCGACCATTGGTATCCAGGCTGTGCCCAGTCATTTTAAAGCAAATCACAGCTAACAAGAGTGAGTAAGTCTAGTTCTTATGTGTTCACTGCCCTAACAATGATAACATAACTGAAAAAAACTACAGCATAATCCCCAAATGACCATATTATACATCTAATCTAAACATTTTTTATTAATTAAACATTCCATAATAAAGCTAGAAAAAGTACAGTATGCCATTTAAAATTCAAATATTAATATTTACTAATTGTCTGTAAAACATTCAATATCCTTAATTGTTCAAATTCTATCTTGTGGAAGGGATCCGTAAGTTATAAATGTTGTGAGACTTTGTTAAAGTCTTAATACAGACTCTTCTACCATCATCTATTCATCTTTCTCTTCTCTGTCACCCCATTTATCTCTATTTCTCTCTTTTCATTGTTTATGAAGGAAACATGTTAAGATGAACTATGGAAACCCACGTGTTTTTGTTGTTCATAGAGAGAATGCGCTCACTGGAGAGTTTATAAAGAAGGGGGAGGGGACTTTAACACTGTCTTTTAATTCTGACTTTTAATTCTGTCAGATTCTGTTTGGCCTTGGAGTAGCCCACAGTGTAACATCATTCATCTTCTTGTTTTGCTGGCAGGATTAGATAAATAACGATGTTGGAATCAGAGAATAGCCTGGCATACCTAGGCCATTTTGTCATATTGCAAATGTTGATTATTGATACTGTTCTTTTGACAAGAGACACTTGGCAAAGATGTGTCTGTACCAATTGTTGTTTGTGAGACTCTGAAAGCCCAGCCTGCAGTCAGCAGAGGAGGGAAAGTGGCCCATTAGGAGATCAGTGTCTTCTGTGAACAAGGATTAGGCAGAAACCATCAACCCTCCATCTCTCCCAGGGTGACTTTCAGGAGGAGAAAATAAGGAGGCAGAAAGCAGCATGGACCATTAATATTGTTTCTCCTGATCTTTACAATAAAAGCAGATCACTGTTACATTACTCACATTTGATCATCGTGTTAAAGACTCCATGTGTATCTGTGCAGAATATTTGGCTTTCCAGCTACTCCACAGAGACATTGGACTTTTTTTCAGCAAAGAAATGGTAACAACAGAGACAAATGACCCCACTGTACAGTGGTGCTTGGAGAGAACGCTTCTTTATGGACCCGTGGACCTCCATTCAACCAGGTTATGTTTACACACATTCTCCTGTTGTGTGTGAAGTCTTATCTGAAGCTACCTGATGAGCTTTAGAAAGGCAGTTTACATCCTAGTTTATCTGGGAACATTTAAAAGTCTATGAAAAATAGCTAAGGGTGAAGTGGTACACAGCTATTATCTCAGCACTTCCCAAAGCAGAAGAAGTAGAAACAGTCTTATCAGGAGTTCAAGGCCAGGCTTTAACAACATAGTAAGTTTGAGGTTAGCCTCAAACTACATGAGACCCTATATAAGTCAGACAATCCACCTATCCATCCATCCATCCATCCATCCATCCATCCATCCATCCATCCATCCATCATAAATACATGGATCTATAAAGGACTCCATTTGTATATTGGAATGGTTATTTAACTTTCATGACACGATGGATAGAAAACTATAGTTTCACTAGCTTTGTGCTCTGGACTGTGGGTCTCTTCTAAGACACAGTCCTATGGAAACAGTCACATATGTTGTCCCCCACCATATTTGTCTTTTGATTGCTATCCATGTCATCTGCTTCCCAGAACCAGCTGTTCTCTCTTCCTACAGCTCTAACCATAGCATTTGCCACCGGCATCTATAACTGTCCTGGTTCCCTGCAGTGCATGTAGTCTCTGATATTTAGGCTGACCCTGATGTATTCAATATCTCTTGGAATCTTCTCACCATGGTAGCTTCAGAGAAGACTTCATAGTCATCTATAGTCTGTGGTATCTCCCTCCTTCCACAGCCTAAAGGGGCCAGGTGAGGCAATGAGGAACTAAGAGACAAATGAAGACATAAGGGAGTTGCCATCCATGGCTGCTCTCCTCTGTCTCCTTGGAGGAGTGTGCTAAGCACTAGGTTATGCACAGCCTGGGTGGTGCAGTTCAATAGACACTCATGAGAAATCAGGAAAAGGCACCAGGCTTACCCCACCTTTACTGAGTCTTCCCATTCTTTATTATATTTCCCTCTTCCCTGGGTTCACTGACTGTGAACCCTAATAGACCTCCAGCATTGAGCACTCATCTTCTGCTTTCTTCTTTGTAGAAGGCTGGTGAGAGCACACCCCAGCAGGTAGATGCATGGGTAAGTGCATGGGTACCTTTTGATTAACAGGAAATCTGGATGGGGGCTCTGATTGAGCACTGGCTTCATGAAAGTGGGAGTTTGACTGTGTCCCACTATTCATCCTTAAGAAAACAGAGGAAGGTATCCTTTGAAGAGTTTCTGGGCTAAGTTGTAAATGAGAAAAGTCAGTGCATAGGAACGTAACAAATCATGTTGCCTTTTGGAATTTCTGAGTCTATGCTAGCTGTTGCTATTAAAAAGAAAATATTTGATTAATACAAATAATCACAGTCAAAAATGTACATATGTATTTTCACTCGTATGTTTGATCTTGGTCTGTGGCACCATTGTAAAAGTAAAATTGATGAGAAAAAAGAGCTGCCCTACTTTCCAAAAATATCTATGTAATCATCAAAGGAAAACGAGAGAGAGAGAGAGAGAGAGAGAGAGAGAGAGAGAGAGAGAGAGAGAATAGATGCCAGTTCTACTATCACATCCAGCTTGTTCCAATCCAAAGTGGATGTTTTCAACTGAGTGCCACACAGGCCTTGCATTTTCATCCCCAGGTAAGCATTTTCACTAGTTTTGGAAGGAAGTAGAGCATTTCACACTTGATCCTTCCTCGACTTTGTTTAATCATAGCCATAGGAGGTCAAGTAATGTCTTATACATGACAATACCAACCACAGTAATAATACAATACCATACCAACAGTAATAACATAATACTGTATCAACATTAATAATACAATAGTCTATCAACAGTAATAACACAATACCATATTAAGAGTAATGATACAATATTTTATTAATGGTAATAACACAATACCAAAACAAAACCAACATCACAAAGGAAAACTCAGAACTCGTTTTCAGTTGTTGTCAGTGTGTGTGTGTGTGTGTGTGTGTGTGTGTGTGTGTGTGTGTGTGCATTTGCACATGCATAAGCCACAGCATGCATGTGGAGGCCAAAGCATCTCTTTTGGGAGTTGGTTCTCTCCTTCCTCCATGGATTCAGGGGATGGAAGTCAAACCATCCAGTTTCTAAGAAAACCGATTTACTCCCTGATACTTCTCCCTGACTCAGAGCCAGTACTTTTATGATCAGTGTTTCTTTATGATCAGATGTGAATTTATTTAATTCTTTCGCCAACCATGATTTCCCATTTGCTGCCAAGGAAACCATAGTAGTTTGTAGGAGAACCTTGCTGCCAAGGAAACCATAGTAGTTTGTAGGAGAACCTTGGTGTGGTCTGTGTCATTGAGTTCCTGGATCTGGAAGACAAAAAAGAAAAGGGCAGCAGAGTAGAGTGACATGCTTCTTCATGTCACTTTAATTTAGGAATATGTAGAATACCTGTAGAGTATTTCATGTAGACATGATGGTATGTAGGAAAGCCTTGACTAAAGTTTTTACCTGCTCTTTTCAATAATTTATTTAATATGTAGAAGTACAATGACACAATACATTGAGCACGTGCCGTCCCTTAGAGGCTCCCATGCATATCAGAATGCCTGTGTTTGTTGCTGAGATCAATGACGTGTGTGCCTGAAAGACAAGTTGCATTTGTAGGACACTTTCATTATCATCAGAAATATGACAAATACAGCAAGTCAATGTTGTCCAGTACACACTCGGCACCATCACCACCTCTCCAGGCTTGAAGACGGAGAATTCATATACACACTGTGATAATTAGCTTTCATTGTCAGTCTTACACAATCTGTAGTCGTCTGGGAAGAGATTGTCTTCTCTTTGTGTAGACAATGAAGGATTGGCTACAATGGGAAAGTCTGTGATCCTGTCTATGGAGTGTCCTAAGTTACTTGATGTAGAAGGACCCAGTCCACTGTGTCCATGCCATTCCTTAGACAAGAGGTCCTTAACTATGACACAGTGCAGAAATCAAACTGAGAACAAGCAAGCAAGCAGGCAGGCAGGCAAGCAAGCAAGCAAGCAAGCAAGCAGCCGGGCAGTGGTGGCACACGCCTTTAATCTCAGCACTTGGGAGGCAGAGGCAGGTGGATTTCTGAGTTTGAGATCAGCCTGGTCTACAGAGTGAGTTCCAGGACAGCCAAGGCTACACAGAGAAACCCTGTCTCGAGAAACAAACAACAAACAACAACAACAACAACAAAACAAGCAAAAAAGCAAGCAAGCAAGCATGTATGCATTCTTCTTCCTGCTCTGCTCTTGGATGGTGTGTTTCTAGCTATTTCAAGCTGAGGCTCTGCCTTCCTTGTTGGTTGAAAGGTGGACTAGCATACCAAATAGATACTTTCTCCTCTAAGTTGCCTTTCAGCAAGATATTTTATCACAGCAACTAAAAGGAAATCAGGACACAAACACACACTTCAGGTGTGTCTACTGCAGGACATATCTCAGCCCCCTCATATCTTTCAAATCTGCAGATTTGAAGAGTGCCATAAAAAAGTTAAAAACAAGTTGATTTTTTTAAAAAAAATGCAACTATCTGTGGTAAAAGCCTGATTATGGCTATCTTGGACCCTACCTGACAATTTGGTTTGTAAAAGTGGAAAATTTTGGAATATTTAAGTTTTACTTAGACAGAAACAATGGAGTCAGACAACCACTGTCTATAAATAACCACCCCTTACTGGAATGTCCTCATTTCCATAGGATATATTTAGGTTCTTCATCTCAGTAAAACCTTTAAAATAATTAAGTGTTAGTCAACTATGCAGAGGAAAGAAGTTAATCAAATGCTCTCCTTTGACAAGATGTCAACAGTGGGGCCATTCATTTTCTGAAAGCAAATTGATGAGTAGGGAGTAGCCTCCAATTTGCATAATGTTTAAGGGACTAAGGCTTGGCACCTTTCAGCCTGGCCAACCACAGAAAGGCATACCACCCATTTCAGATGGTCAATGCACATATTAACAAAAGAAAGCAAATGATGAATGCTTAGTTAGTATCACATGGGTCATTTTTTAAAATCCATTCCATGATAAACATTATTTCTGGGTGGTTCATTTTGAGCAAAACCCACAAGTTTTAACAACTAAAGCTTTTAGGGAACTGAAGATTAGCAGTGAACCATCCCAGAAGTTTCCTCACATCAATTCATGGTGCATAATATATAGAATGGATCCAACATTCAGATGTTCTGTCCCAAAGGTATGGTTACAAGTAACAGGAACAGGAAACCATGAAGCATCTATGCTGTTATGATGAAACTTCTCTGATTTTCATCTCTCATCTTAGGCTCCCAGCGAGTTATGGTGAATTTGGAAATGTAACAGAGGGTGCACTGAAACCAGCAAACTAGGCCAGTCCTTGGTGGAAAGAGGTTTATTTGGGGAAGTTCAAAACTGCCATGGTTTTCTGGGTGTACAGAAAAAAAATGGTGAAAGGTGGGAAAAGCCTTGACAGTTTTAAAGGGAAACTTTGAGAAGGAGAAATGTAAGCTGCAACAACTTGTAGTTAGGGCACAACAGCAGGGTTGTGGGTCAGAACGTCCCAGGAGGCAGTGAGCTAGTGTGGGGAATTTGATATGTGTTATGGGTATTTGCTAATAGAGAACTAGATGCTCCATTTGCTACAGGTAGTCAGCTGTAAGAGGAGGCAGGATGGGAAGCTGGGTGTCTGCTTGAAGCTCCTATTCATTTAGTAGTCTAAAAAATTGATACTACTCTCTTGTGGAGAATAAAGATGTCTAGCCTGAAGTACGTGATAAAATGTATATTATATAAAAGGAAAAAAAGCACAATACAGACAAATATCCTTTATCAATATTACCTCAGAGAAACAACGAGAAAAATATTACTTGCGGGAAGTTGCTCTTTAGAGATAGTGGTTCATAGTTTCATCTCATCTTTTGAGAATAAATTTCTAGAGAAGCTAATGAATTTGTGTGTGTGTGTGTGTGTGTGTGTGTGTAGGTATGTATATGTGTGTATATGTGTGTGTGTGTAGGTATGTATATATGTTTATATGTGTATGTGTGGGTATATATGTCTTTGTGTGAGTGTATGGTGATTTATAATATTTATAATTGGATAAAATATCAAAGAAAGAAAATTTTTATGCAAAGATTGGCTAGTGTTTGGTGATTTTTTTCTCGAAAGCTTTCTGCCAAATTAGAACAGTGGCCACTGACCTGACCCCCTGATGTCATAGACTTTGTTGTTTAGTAGGACATAATTGAAGTCACTTTGAATTAATGGTACAGTTGGAATAGTGTTCGAGCAGGCACAGATCCATTATGGTGTCAAGAGCTGAACCACTCCATATGCCATAATCCCAGCCTTTACATTTAAGTCCTGCTGTCAGGTTAGTCTCAAGGATTCCGTCATACACACACTGACAGAAATGAGCTTTCACAAAGACTTTCAAAGTAGCTGCCCAGAAAGATTAACGCTTTTCATTACTTTCTGAGTCATTATTGACATTCACTAAAATTAAGCAGAGACAGGGAGCCTCTCGAATGTGCATAGGTGAAGAGTGGCCATTCAGGGAATGTTTTGCTACAACAGATAACTTAGGCTCTGTCTTTGCTGGGTTACAGTTGTCTTCTAGCATGTTGAAAACACATGCATGCATACATTGTGCCGGAGAGCAGTATTGGTGCCAGAAAGCAGCTGTCATAGACAGGGAGTTCTGTAAGACAGAGAGCACAGAGCTTCGAATCTGTAAGAGGATGGGCTCCTGAGCCCCGTGAAGCAGTGGGGTGAGGACACCATTCCTTCCAAAGGATCCACTGGTCTGTAAGGTCAGAGCATCTTTAACAAAGTGGAAATGACAACGGGCCGAGGCTACACACAATACCTCAAAGTCATCAGTTGACAACATCAGGGAAGTGAAGTGACTGATTTCAGTTTTCTATTTCAATCAAGTAAATGAAATTTTTCTCTTCATTCAATCTGGGGCCGTAATTATTACTTTTATAAGATCGCTGAGCTGTCTTTTCAAAATGAAGAGCCCCTCACAATGTTTGAAGATCATTTTGCTATATGTTATTAAGATAAAAGAGAAATCTCATTACTAAAATTAAAGGAGGAATGGAGGAGTATTGTTAACTTCGAAGCTGTGACAGCAACTTTGCTCACGTAAAACATAGTATTTGCAGAAGCCAAATGAAAATTAAATCATGTTCTAAAATTTCTTGCCAATGCCAGACCATGAACATAGATGATTAAGGTAAAATTTATAGATAGAATGGTAAAATATATATAAAATGGAAAGGTAAATCCATTTTAAAATATCATTCCTTAATTTGCTGTACTCAGTTTTTAGTTTTGTCTGTGCACATGTGTGCTTATTTATGTAATACTTAATTTATGTAATTAAGTGACAAAGTGGCCATTTTTTGAACTTTAGAAGTAATTTTGAGATTTATTTTTTTGTATACATATTCATGTAATAAAACAGATTTCCTGAAAAATAATCCATTAAGTAACAGTTTCAGATAAAGCTATACTTGTATGGACTGCGCTCTATGGACACATCACCATTTCATAGGTAACATGGAATTAGGGTGGATTAATGGATGAAGAGATAACAGTGCTACTAGTCTAATGTTAGAGAAGATTACCAAATATAGATACTCATTGGGTCAAGTGTAAGTCACATTTGAATAATGCATTCATATCTATTTTAGGCTCTTTTATGGAAGAAAAGTCACATCTCACTCACTCTAGATTTATTTTAATTTATAACATTTTAGAAAGGCAGTTAAAATCAAAGATTTTTGTGCACAAATCTGTCTTGACTAATCTGCAGATTCATTTTGATTTTCATGTAAAGAATAAAAAGAAATACAAAGCAGTCGATATCCATCAAACATCAAAGTCTATGTGGATGTCTGTGGTCTGTGCTGCAGACTGAAGCCACTTTCATGTCTATGGGATTTGCTGCTGCTGGGGGCCATGTTGATGTGGGTGGCCTATGCTGGTACCTGGGGCTATGGTGATGTACAGGCCTGCGCTGTTGCTGAGGGCCATGTCTGGGTCTGTGGTCCTACTACAGCCTAGGTTTGTGCTGATGTCCGTGGTCCATGCTGCCAGAGAGCCATGCAGGTATCTGTGGTCTGTGTGCGCTCCCATCTGAAGCTATGCTGGTGTCCATTGGCCATGCTACCGCTAGGGGTCGTACTGATTTAATTGGCCTGTGCTGCTGCCTGAGGTCATGTACTTATCTGTGGTTCAGGCTGCCTCTGAGGACCTTGTCTGCGTCCATGGTCCCATTGCAGCTGGGAGCTGTGTTCACAATCTGACCTATAGCCAGACACTTCCATCCGGAGGCTGGTGATCCGTGCCACCACTAGCTGCAAAGAGCAAGGAGGCTGCTTTTGGCTGTGCTATCAGTGACTACAGATGAAGCTGTGAAGAATTGCTCTTGAGCATCCCCATAGCACTTATGAGTTCTCTTCGGTGTCTGTTTAGGCTGGTTGAGATGGTTGGGTTAGCAGTTGTCTTAGAAACCTTCCATACCCCTCCTTCTCAACTGTGCATCTGCCAGGGATAGGGGAAGGGAAGAAGGGCTCATTTCTATTTAAGGGGCAAGCCACTAAGCATTTGGCCGTGCTCCAGCGAGTATATAGATAACACATATTGGACATGTTGTTTTCATTTTTAGTTTTACTTCTTTTGTCCCCTGTGTGTGCGGAAGGGGGAGTGTCACAAGGGTAGGGGAGGCAGACATGGAAACACTGGGAAGTGGGTATGATCTCAACGCATGATGTGAAATTCCCAGAGAAACAATATAAACATTCTTCTTAAAAGTACAAAGTAAAGTATTTCTCAAAAATATAGACTATATTGACACTCCCAAATCAAACACTCGTTTTTAAAATAGAAAGTTGTTAAGGCTTTTGGATTAATTAATTTGATTTGATAAATGCATATAGTTAAACCCAAATTTAAGCTCTGTTGTCTACTGTTGATGGTTCTGGACTGATGCTCCGGTAAGAACATGAAATTGTGTACACAACGTTCCCTAAAGGAAATTCAAGAGTGAGTACCAGGTAAAAGTAGCAACAGTCACCATTTTCACACAAATGTTCAGCACAGAACTGAATGTTACTTAAAAACATATAGACAGTTTAAGAACTCCTGTTCTAGACTATGGATGGCTCTGCTGGTTGTCACAGACTAGGGACAAACGTTTCCTCAGTTCAGTCATGTATTCATATCAAAGCTGAACATGGACTCCGTTGACGTCAGCTTATCAGCGAGCCAATCACTGGCAGTGGTTGAACAGTGCATTACAGCTCCTGTCTGAATTTGTTTGTAGTAAAATTTCATTTTGCAGACATTCTTCTAATAATCTATAACATTGCTTTTTTCTGTATTTGAATATTAAATACTAAGGCAATGAATATACATTACTCACTGACTGCATAAACCCAATATCCACTTCTTTTCTATCACTTATTATACCAGCAGATCTAACTAACACTAGCTCATGGATACCCTCGCTCTCCATCCATGGGAGGCTGGGTAGCTCTTCCCTCTTCCCTCTGACTTGATTTCGATGCTGCTGTGGTTCTGAGTTCCAATCCAGACTTTTCAGCCCAATGGTGGCCCTCAACTCTTCTCCTTGCTTCCATGTTCCTGCCTTCTCAATGCCCTAAGTCCCTGGAATTCGACCAGGAGGCTAAAATTTTTTCTCTATCTCCACTATAACACGTGTGTTTTTGATCCTTGTCTCTAGGCTACTTGTGAGGTGTCAGAGACAGGTGTTCTCTATAAAGAGTCCCTCCTCATGTTCTTTCTCCTGTCTGTTAGAGGCCATTCTGGTGTTTTAAAAACAAAAACCACAAAATCAAAAAAAAACAAAAACAAAAACAAAAACAAAAACAAAACAAATAAACCAACAAAAACTCACAGACTTTATTATTTATAATTTTTTTACTTGAAAGTTTACCTCCAATCCTTTATCTTTATTACTGGTTCTAATATCAGAATAAATCTCTTTTCTTCTCTCCTCTCCTCTCACAGCATAGTATTTTATATGGTTATTTTTCTCTTTCCCCTTTTACCTAATTGTGAAGAATGAATATAATAGAAGCACACACTCTTTCTCTACCCTCCTTGTCCTCCTCCTATTCCCCCTTAGGTTCTCCTAATGTTACTAACTCTATACCTATATCATAAATGAAATAAAAGCACTTCAACAAATGTTGGGGGAAAGAAACTATAGAACTTTATAGTCCAGACATTTTGTTCAAAATACATACCCAGAAATCTGTAACTTATGCAGGATTAAAAGCCAGCTAGTCTAGTGTTTGGAATAACTGTGTGGTCGTGTGTTAGGTAATGCATAGAGGTTGGGGTGGATACGAACCTGCTTTAATTCCTTGTGCCCTCTATTCAGAAAATTTCCACTGACAACGCTGAGCCCTATTCATTTTCCCCTCATGACCATCAGTTGTATTTTTCAGTTTTCTGTGAATGTGACACTCATTGCATGTGCACACTGAGAGGATTTCCTAATTCCATACAAGCAGGTTTAAGAGTCTCTCCTTCCATTTGTGTGTGTGTGTGTGTGTGTGTGTGTGTGTGTGTGTGTGAGCGTGTGCGCGCGCAGGATTCTGATTGGATAATGAAACAATCTCTTGGACTTACAACCTGGCATGTTAACTTTTACCTGCTGCTTGAATATATGTGTTAAGTTCATAACTACATCCTAGGTACTGAACATTTCGTCTTTCTTGATGGGTAGTTGCAATGTGGGTATTAGCGTACATAAAAATACTAGATTAGACTGTGAAAATCTTTGAAATAAAAGGAAGAGAATGTGTTTAACTTTGATTTATACCTGGGTTCTGCAAATATTTTCTAAATGACTGGTAAGTGCTCACCCTGGTGAACAAGATTGCATCTTGAAGCAGCTTCCATGAACAAGGTGAATAAGCATCAGATTATACATCCAAACATAGCAAACATGTCTCTGGTAGGAGCACAGGCTTTTTCTTCTGAACCTCTGAGCTCTGGAGCTTCTATCAGAAGGATCCTGGGTGTCACACTGAAGAAGAGACCACTTTCCTCAGACACAGCAATGGCTGAGGCTCGAGGCCATGCTGGGTGACTGCCCTTCACAGGGATGAAGGAAGCTGCCTTCTGGTATCATTAGGGTCATGTTGACAAATGAGTCATGGTGGAGCAATTTTATAAAGGATTTCAGACTGTGACATGCAGGTGTTTGCCTTGTTTCTGGTAGAAGTGTGGAGTGGTTAGACACCTTAAGTACATGAGTGGTTTGGTCATATCTTCTATGTAAGTAGTGTTTTTAGCAACAGTAAACTGAAGGAAATATACATATACACGTACACGTACACGTACACACACATGCACACACACACATACACGTACACATACACAGTGCCTACTGTGGACAAGAAGTTGCTCAGGTAGAGATTCAGTGGCAGAATGAGAGGAAGCCTAAGGGAAGAAAATCCATTCCTAGTTAGCTAAGGGATGGGGTGACAGGGCTGGAGGTGTGGGAGGTTGGGGGTTGAAGATATAGAGGCAGAGACTGGAAGGCAGCAGCAAAGGGTGGCAGGGTTCTTTAGGGGCTGGAGAAAATGTTTTTAGGCTGTGTCATGGTCATGGGCCTCCAGCTGCATATAGTAGGACAAACAGCAACACAAACAACATGTCACTATATCTGTTAACAGGAGGTATCACAAAATAAAACTACTCTGCTCACAAAACGTGTGCATTGAGTGGCTGCTACTGCTGTCTTTGTTTTACTGCTGTCGCAGCCCAGGAAAGCAAGGGCAATGGCACCTTGGGCTCTAAGAGATTCAGGGTGGTGTTGAAGATCCTAAGTGCCAGTGCCACAGGCAGCACTTCCTGTTTATTTTTAATTGTTTTTTAGGTCTCCATCTACTAATATGTCAATGCAAAGTTAATTAATTCTCAAACTAATAATATATCTTCTTTCCTCAACTATTCACGTTTAACCTGCCTTTTCCAGGTGGACTCTATCAATTTAGGACACATAAAATTAATTAAAATCACACTGTTTAATAATATTGCCTATGTGATGTTGCCGTATTTCTTAGTATCCAAAATTTTAAAGTCTGATTTAACTTGTTATGGAAATCCGAGAACACTTTGTTAGTGGATTTGTCTGCGGAAGTGATCACACTCCCACTGTGGTGATTTTTAAGTAGTAATATGAATTCATAGTGTTCTGATGGGTCCTCTATTCTCTAGAAAAATAATGAATTGATTCGATTCATTTTTATCTCTTTTTCAGCCCTTAAAAGGAGAACTTCTGTATAGACTGTTTAGCAGGGAGGCTTATTAAATAGAGAAACTCGAAGAGCAATCAGAAGCCACTTAATTTCACACACACTCCCCTTATGGTTGCTTATTGAATTGCAAGACCCTCTCAGCAGGCAGTCCTGACCTTGAGGCAGCAAAGAGTGCTGATTGAGGCTATTATGAGCAAAAGAAGGCATTATGCTGAGTAAATAAGAATCCAAAATAAAAGGAGTGGGTGGGAAGCAGCATCCACACTGGATCAGTTAATTTCCTTGGGGATGGTTTCAGTCCTTTCCCATGATCTTGTCTGCAAAAGTTATCCAATCAAGGGCTAGTCTTCTGGTGCTTATAGATGATCAAGAAAAGACCAGCACATGTACAAAGTTGTCACAATGAGTAGAAGGACAGTCTTAGGGTACTACTTGAAATTACGAGGTGGCTGCATCTCTTCCAGCTTCTTGTCCTCTGCAGAGTAAAACGCTATTCATAGTTGGTGTAAATCCCAACTGTGTTATGTATTACATAAGCTCCATGTAAAATAACAAATTCTGTCTAAAGGATAGTCATCTAAAGAGGTTAACATCCATGCAGAGAGCATTGCTTCGATGCTAAAACCATATGATCACATGGTGATAAGTATACTGCTGGTCTCTGAGACTTGTATATGAGTCAGGAGAGCAACATCTTCCTTCCAGCTGGAACTTCTCTGTGCAAGCCAGAAGACAGCTGGCTGCATGTGGGAGTCATGTTACAGCTCTGTCAAATCATGGCTGGCTCTATGTAAACATCACATGTCTAGCGTGTCTATGAGCATACACCCCATACATCATATATATCATATCTATCATATGTGAACTTTTGAAGATGCTTGACATTTTACATGCAAACTCAGGAAACAGCAGAATGCTGTGGAGACAAACTTTCTTATTAGAAGATTAAATCAGATATGTCAATAAGTATAGGATGCAGTGGACTGTTAAACCGCCTTACAACACACGGAAGGTACTGTGGGGACCCTGAGGAGCTTGGGGACTGGGGTGGTTTTCTGCATATGATATCCCCTCAAAGTAGGTCTTGCAGAAATGAAGGAACTGGTAGGGGAAACATTTGTTATTTTCTTTGTGTTCATAGATTTTTCTTTTTTTTTCAGTTTCACAAAAGGGCTGATTGGGAGGATTAATTCTTAAATCCCAGCCTTCCCCCTAATCTAGATTGTAGTAAACCACTACTTCCTGTCCTCAGAAGTGACTCTGCTGGCAGTTCCTCCACATGTCATAAGCCTTAAATGAGACATGGTTGACTAGGAAGACTATTTCATCATCCATACAGTTAAAAGCCTTTTCTATCATCTATGCTGTGGCATGGAGTATCTCTACCCACAATCAGATGGGTACTGCGACTCATTTCTTTTCAACTCTCAACTACCCTTACGTAGCGATGCAGTTGTGTAGTGTTAGGACAGTGAGTTTGTATCTTCTCTCCTGACTCCACTCATTTGTAGGAACTTGCCATGGCAGCACGCAACTGCTTCTAAAGACAGAGCAAAGGAGAATCCTGCCAGATTCTCTCATCTGTTCCTCTGCTGCCTGCCTAATTTTCTAACCTCATCAGCAAGCCATGTGATGTAAGCTTTGAGTTCAGAGTGACTCCAGTCTCTGCCTTGAATAAGTTAAGTTTTCATTAGTGACTTATAGACAGCTGTGATTTCTCCTTATCCATGATATTGCTGTAAACACTGTAGTGGCAACACAAGCAACAACAACAAGCAACAACCACACACAAGCAACAACAATTCCAGATATAGAAGTAGTTCCAGCCATGTAACTAACTATAAGGGGACACTTGATATTCCTTTTAGTAATTTTTTTCTCTCCAATTATCAGTTGCATATGGCAAAAAATGCCAAAGGATAATGGAACAGTAATTCCAGAGATACATTTTTTAAAGACATTAAAACTAGGCTTGTATTTTAAGTTCTATAGACTGCATAAAGGAAACATAAATAATGAAAAGAGCGGATGGGGAAGGTTAATTTGAGTGAAAGTCAAATATGAGAAGTTTTCCAGTGGAAGTCAAAATTAGTTCTCTTGTGTGGTATACATTTATGTCCCATCACAGTTGACTGTGTGGTACACATTTATGTCCCATCACAGTTGATCTCCTTCCCCCACTTAAGTCCCATGCTTGACAGTTCATCTTTTGCCCTTACTCATCTGTCTGTATGTTTATGGTTGGACTTTTCATTGCAATTGGGAGTTGTAAGACCTGGCTAGTGAGTTCACCTTGTATAATCTTCAGAGAGAGAGAGAGAGAGAGAGAAGAGAGAGAGAGAGAGAGAGAGAGAGAGAGAGAGAGAACACAGAGAGACAGAGACATATATACATACACATGCACAGAGAGAGAGAGACAGAGACACATACACAGAGGTAGGGATGGAGGAAGGGGGAAGGAGGGAGGGAGAGAGAAGGGGAGGGAAAGAGAGAGGAAGGGAGGGAAGAAGGGAGGGATAGAGGGAGGGAGAAAGAGATGCTATTTTAGAAAACATGCATGTTGATCACAATCTTCCTCTCTGCCAAGTCTCCATTCAGCCATTCCTTCTAAGGTTTTTCCATACTGCAGTGTCATCCTCACTTCCAGAGAGAGAACACAGAAAAAGAAAGCAAAGAGGGTGGTTGAGGGTTGTCTAGCTTTGAACTTCAAGTTTAGGTATTGTGTAGCCAGCTGTTAACTCCTTTAGTCATGTTACACAGTAACAGTCAGAGACTTAGGATAGAACTGTCTCTTACTCCAATCTAGGGATGATGACCCAGTGACTCGCCTCTTGTTCTTATTTTCTTGCTGATTCATGCAGCCTGGCTAAATGGTGACATCTGGTAGGCACTCAGTATAAAGGTGCAGTTCCTGTCCTGAGTAGCTCCAGGGGATCCAACAGTAACCAGAGCAGGAAAGAGCCATGATGACGGTACTAATATTTCATAAAAGCTTCCGGAAAGCAATCCAGGAATCAATGACCAAAGACCATATCACCTCATGTTTCCCTTTGCTGGGATCATATCACTGCGGGATGCACTATCTGTTGGTGCAAAAGGAAGAAAAGCCATTTCATTACTCATTTATGTGTTTGGTAATGAGGGTGATGATTCTCATTGCTTCAAAGTGCCATTTGTGCCAGGAGCATTAGTCATTCACAACAGACACTCTGTTCATTGCTCTTGGGCTGAGCCAGCTTATCAAAGAAACTGGGAGTGGTACCTGTGTGGAGCCAGAGAGGTACTTAGTAACTTCCAATGAACAGATTTTTCTGATTAGCAGCCTAGCTAGGGCTTCAGTTAACTTGTTTGTGTATGGGGACATGAGTGTCCATCACTACTGGTTGGGTACCTTGTGTAATATTAGACATTCAGTAAAACGCACAAAGTATTTAATGTGTGGTCTGTGATCACTCATGTTTCTCCACCATGCAAACATTCTTGATGGGACATTTTTAGATGTGTGAGACATGGACTTTGCAGTAGTTCAGTTTGCTTGCCCACAAAGAGAACATAATGTACACTAACTGTACCATAAGCAGTTGTCTTTTATTAACTCAATAAAATTCAAAAGCCACAATGAAGTTCATTCTTAGAAAGTGGGAGAGTATTTGTTTTTCTGAAATTCTGTTTGTTTCTAGCCACATTCTATACATTTACAATATTTCTTTGAATGCTCTTTCCAGGAATTTATCTTGGAAAATCCAGGCTGTCCTGTCCCAGTCCCGAAACCTAACTAGAAATTTCGTTTTTGATACATAATGTAGAGGACACACATGCACATTATGTGTGTCTTTGATACGGACTGATTCTAATAATTCTTAGTGAGGATGAAATGTGTGTCGAGAGCTATGAAGGAGCTATGTTCAGTCATCATGATCACAGTGAGAATAGTACTTTAATAGAAACCTTGAATGCTGGCTAATGTAGCAATAAAGTATTTATATTCCAAAGTACTTCCAGAGTTTCTCACCCAGACCATCTGTGAAACTAATTTTTGTCTGTAGTTTTCTTTTCTATATTTCTCTGTGGGTCACCCTTGGTCAACCATCTTGCTAACCATTTTGGTTAGCAGGATGCTGGGAGCTTTTGATCTCAGTGCTTTCCAGTGTTGTGTCCAGGGATGCTGAAGTGAAACTGGAGTAAAACATTACTTCCCATTACACTGTGGTATACTACAGTATAACACTGGGAATCTGAATTATGTTCTAGATATTGCTCAGCACTTTATTATTAAATGTGATCTGCATCTGCACATTAGCCGTATAGCTTCTATTGTCTCATTTTTGTGTACAAGAAAGCTAAGGCGTGGAGAAATTAACTTGTCCAGTTAACTGTTTAACTACTATATGATTTCAATTAAAGTTGTTAAAGTTACTGAAGACTACAGTTTCTGAGCAGTTCTTTAGAATGTCCTGTCAATCATAAACTTACTTGTACCTAAGACAAGATAACTATTTCAGCACCTTTGCATTAATATAATGTCCAGGACATGAACATCTTCCTCAGAGAACCTGTACCAAGGACCAAGTTCCTGAACATATTTTTGAGCGTGCAAAGACTTGTTCTTTGGAAAAGATGGTTTTGCATTTGTTTCTATAAGACTCTGTAGTGAAGACTGCCTGGCAACACACTGTATTTTAGGCTTAGATTTTTTTTTTTTAAAAAAAAACTGCTTTATTTAAAGTTCTTAAATGCTTCAACCTCTCTTCTAATCCACATACCAGAGGCTGGGGGTAAAGAAGGCTAATAGAAAAATGGGGTGGTGGACCTGTTTCTTAGTGGTTCTTTGGGGGGTAATTCCACTTTTCAGTATCAGGACATCAGCATTCCAGTTCATTGCAAATACCAAACACAAATCAGTAGTGGAGGCATGATACACCAGAAACAATAAGTCCCCCAATCAGCATAAGTCACTGGAAGCAGCCCAAACCAGTTGGAATACCATAAGTTCTTTGGCACATTTCTCTCTATGAAGTGAAGACTAGTGAAAACCAGCAAAGAAGCAAGACCAGTGAAGAGTTTCAAGGCCAGGGAAGTTCAGCAAAAGCCTAGTGAAGCCCAGCAAAGCCCTGTGAGTCCCAGAAAAACATTGCATAGCACCACAAGAGCGACCTCTCAATGTTTATGGGGTTCCATTTATATTCTTTCTAAACATAATGCACCCTCCCAAGCATACATGTTAGCAAAACATCACATGCCCTTTCATGTGTGTGCTTCTGCAAAACATCCTCTCACAAGGCAGCTGCCAGAAAGACATCATGTGACACAATTGAGTTTCCAAAGAAATGAGAAATTTCCACTTCACTGTATTCCTATTCTGGTACCCATTCTTTTGAGAGAAAACACAACACACTAGCTCAGGACCACAACCTTAGCACACAGAGGTAGGGTCAGTCTGGGCATGTGTCTGTTGGTTGAAGGGTCTCAGGGGAAGTTGGGGTGTATCTATAACTCATTATGAAGTGATGTTGAGGCAAATAATGCCTACCCTTGCTTGTATGGCCTGCCTGTTTCCTCTGTGTCTCTTCTATTGGACGATCAATGGAGTGACTAACTCATAGCCTGACTGAGGCTGTGGGAGACTACTTGAAAGTTTGCATTTGGAGACTCAAGTCCAAATGGAAGGGTTTCCTTTGCTGAATTTGAGGGGTGGTAGAAATAGTTTTAGTTACACACCACACTTCCAGAAGAGGCTGTAGGCACGTAAGTGAAATGTGTGCCTCAGTGGTACTGAAGCCCAGGTGTGAATGACAAGACTAGAAATCACAAGCAGACAGGCAGCAAATAGGCTTCATGAGGTTCTGATGATTCATGTTGAGATTCTATAAGGACAAGTAGCTGAGCTAATCTCCAGAAAGAACTCATTGTGTATGATGTAGGCGCTCTAACATGATACCTTGTATAACGCTTATGGTGAGTGTAGCATATGCCTCAGAGGAACACTCAAGATAAAGGTTGGGCAATGGAGATATTATGAGGAAAGAGAGAAAGGTCAAAGACCACTGACAGCCCTTCAGTCAGGTGATAATCAGTTTGGAAGACTGGCTTTGTGGGAAAGCAACGGGCTCTCGGCTGATAGTTGAACTTTAAGCTCACAGCACGCTGTGGTTAGAGGGAGGAGCCAAAGAGTCATCCGCTGAGAAGAAAAGCCTCTTGTCAAGGTTTCCCATTCTACCCCCAGCATAATAGGTCTGCAGTGAGTGCGGTTTCACAGCACAGACTGCCAAATCCCACCGATCACTTATGAATGTAGAGTCAGCATGCCCCTGCCGGAGAATAGGCAGCATAGAGTAACATGAAACACTTTGCCCTCTATCCGTGATAACTCAGTAAGGCCTCATTAGCTCACTGAACTACCTAGAGTAGTTTTGGCCACTCTTGTTCCTGTTTAATTATCACAGACACTCCAGAGGATCTATCTTGTCCACGGTTACTGCCTGATGCCTTCTACTAGTGTGAATTTTTTGAGTAACATGGTTGACTATCTTAATGCACCTGGTCCCGGTACAAATTACTCCTTTGAATACTTTGTTCCTAGGCTGCTTGTCATCATTTGCAGCTTCATAGCCTCCTTGGCTTTTAGACACACTTGGTCTCTGACAAGGCTTGTGTTCGTGTCGCCTGCACTTTACTTAACTGTGCCCCAAAACACAGAAGTAATTAGGATGCTTATTTGAATATACTAAAAAGAAACCTGAAGATGTTGCTTTAAGTGTAAAGGGGAAATTGCCTGACTCAACGAGGAAAGGAAACGTTACACTGAGCTATCTAAGCTCACCAATAGAGCAAATTTCTATCTCTAAACTTATGAAAAAGCAAAACTGATGCATGGTAGGTTTGTTCTTATGCCTCACACTGGACACATCAGAGCCACAACACACAGGGGATGCACAGCTAAGGTAGAGTAGAAATAGCAATGTGTGAGATAACTTGGTCTTTCCCACTATTTCACCATCCACATGGGCTGATGCAATAGTTTCCCATGGATAAATACAACTGCTCTACCGCTTCCCAACAACCTATTTCTTTTTCTGGCTTCACTACTTGGTGAGGAAATCTTTAGGCAGATCTACTCTTTCCATTCCATTTCCATGTCAGCATGGTAAGTGGTAGATGCTGACATGTTGATATGACCTCTTTCAGTGAGTTAATAAGATCTAGAAGAGCCTTGAACAAGATCCTATGTGACTCAGGACACAGGGAACTATTATACACTGTGGCAATGTAAAGGTTGTTTCTAGCTTTAAGGCTATTATTTTACCCACTAATTACCACTGATTATTTCCCCAGGAAAGTTGCCTGTACCATCTGTCCTCCTTTTCCTGCAGCTGGATCTTGGGTCGGATGAAGCAGAGAGTGGAGCCACCGTTTCCTAGAACATCTCTGAGACTGCTTTCCTCTCTTCCTCTCACTTTGACATAAGATCGTTGGGTTCTATTGGACATGAGATTGCCTAATTGAAACTCTCAATGATTAACATTTCTTTCTGTCCATGAGCCCCATCCTCTGTGTGAAAATTTCCAGGTTCCCCATTCTTTTCATCTCTCATTGAAAGTGCAAGGTTACAGTGTGAGGAGTGGCTACACAGAAAGCCTCTTCTAAACTGGAGTAAGCTTCCTGCCTCTCTTGGAGAGAGCTCTTCGTGCAGCACCTTCTTCATTCATTTCAGTTATTGATGGTGCCCTCTTTCACTGGTCTGGAAGCCAGCAGGGGGCTGTCTAAGGCAGTGAGTCCCAATAGGAGTCAGAGTTCTTCTTCACATACGTGTTGATATGGAGGCCAAGGAGATGTGACTTGATGGTTCTAAAGATGGGAAGCGGAAGAAGGGAGATGAACAAATTGCTGTAAAATTTCAAAGCATCATTTAGTAATGACTGCCTTTTAAAAACGAAGAACAAAAGCAGGCTATACAGCTGGCGCTGCATACTAATCTCAATTTATTCATAAAGTTCAAGTTCAAACCTCATCATGTCTAAATATTTTCATTATTTATTACAATTAGCATATGCATGATTCTTGTTACCTGTCTGCCTTATTCAGGAGTGCTCGTCCTGCAGAAGAGCACTGAAGAAAACTTGAATAAATCTCTCCTGCTAGTGCTTAGTGCCCAACCCATCCCAGCCCAGCCATGCTGTCATTCAGCCAGGCAGAGCGCTGTGCCACAGATAGGTGCTCATCCCATGTGGAAAGTGTGTGATGCGAATATGCATTAATTAATATCTTAGAGGCAAAAGGTAGGGAAAATTAGCCTTCATGTTATAATTTGAAAAATGAGTCATGGTAGTTAATTAACCTATCTAATACCTCAAGGTAATGAATGCCTGAATCGATTCACAATTAACAATTCAAATAACCCTGCCTTTAAAGTGGCCTTATAATACCTGTATTTAAACCTAGACAGCTGAAGCACTCATTGTTGATCTTTCCTGGCATGCCTTGTGGTAGTATTCCAGTATGTACTGAAGCTACAAATTCATTAACAGGCAAAAGACTTCTGTAGATAATTTTCACACTCGGATTCTGGTTGCCTGTTTGCTTCATATTTAAATCTATCCAGCTCATTCTTAAGAAATGTATTGGATTTGCCTTCTTTGTTCTTGCAATTTGATATGAAAAAAATTAATGGCAGGGACTAAAGACAGAATAATATGCTGTTTAAAGCCATCACAATTTGGTGATTGCCGTGCACACCAGGTCAATCTGTAAATGTGTGGGTGTCTGAATTCCGGCTGGAGCATGCAGGTGAGAGTCCCTCTACTTTCAGCTCTAGTTTAACACATTTGCTGCCACTTAGAAAACACTTGGCAAATATTGAAATAACACAACTGTATCAAAAACAAACATAGTAGACTTTGGCAACTGAAAGAAAAGATATCTCTGTTATATGTAAACTCATGCAAGTTTAGTCAAACTCTGTCATCTTGGAAAATCCACTTATTTGTGTGCAAAATAGCAAGGACATAATTTATGATGCAAAAATTCAGTTGGTGCTATCAAGTTTAACCAGGCCCTGGTATTTAACCCTTACCTGGACTATGTGCCCACATGTTTTGTCAGGATCTTAAGCATAATGTTATTGATCAGACTGAATTCACTGCGTCTCTCTTCCTCATCTGTCAAAAGAATAGCAGTTATAGATTTCATTTACTTTATTAGAGGTTCATGCAGATTCCTAAATTATTTACCCGAGAGTATCCATTCATCCTTAGCTCTGTATTGGTTCCTTTTATGCCCCATCCTCACTGCGTGGAATCCCAGCTCTGTCCTCTTCACCTCCACAGCCAGATCTGTACTTTCCCACGCTATCTCTCCTCTAGTAACATAGGAGAGTTTGCTTGCTGTGCTGGGTTGGTCCTCTCTTGTTCTTCTTTCCTGTAAGATGACTCTTAGTTAATTTCTTAAAAGCACATGGCTCTTAGATTGACACTGTTGGTAGGGCCAGGAATGATATTTTCATTTGTCATAGAAAATACTACATAACTGGTTTTTCGATGGTGTCTCTCCTTGCCCCGCCCCTTTTCACTTTTTATCCACTAATGACATAATCCTCCACCATGAGTGCGTTGAATTTTGTGTGCTTAAAATCATTCCATGTTGCTCTTTTTGGAAGACCATTCATCAGCTTCAGACTGCTCATTCTGATCATGTTTACTGAAATGTCCTTAGAACCTAGCTCATGTGTTACTTCTTTGGTGAATATGTCCACAGATGTTGTAGATATTTGGATGATTCCACTTTTCAGACTTGCATGCCTGTTTCTTTCTAAGCTTTTCTCATAGATAATACGTTGTAACCACAGGAAACATCCTCTGCTTTTGTTCCACCAAAATCTTTCACCTATTCCAAGGACTCGGTAGATACTCACCTTCCTGCTTCCTAATCACGTCTACCCCTTCAAATATGTATTATCTTCTGATGATATAGACTAGAATCAAACATAACTGTATAAACTTGTTTTATATGTGTGGATCATACACTTATAATTTATTTATAATATTTGACAAAATGAGAAATGAGAAATTTTACTTAAACATTTGTAGAAGTCAAATTTTAAATCATATGGTTGATGGTGGCACCTTCTGGCCAACTATGATATTGCATCTGGATCCATTGTTCTGAGGTTAGAAGACACTGTTCTGGGACCTAAGGTCCTGGAGAATAGCCATAGACCATGAAGACTTACACCAAGGTAGGCCCTTAAAGGTCCTTTAAGTTTTGGACACCATCCAAACCTTACTGTTTCTAAATACAAGCCTTACTAGACTAGAGCTGGTGCACATGACCAACTTATGAATATACAGTTTCTATGCTGAGTCCTCAGCATATCTTTCCATGAGATCATATCTTAAGATAATTAATGTTCATTTTATCAACCATTAATCACTTAGATGTGTATGAAGTACCGCCGCCTTTTCAGGAGATATTAAGCACCTAGTATACCCTAATGCTCACATAGCAAGGTCAGCTACACCAAAAGTATGTGAGTGTTTACAATGACCCTTTAATCATTGTCTGTTCGATTTGGAATGTGACAATTACATCTCCATAAGAGCAAAGTGTGGATATATAAAATTTTACATAATATTTAAATTCAAGAAGAATTAGAAAATATTATAAGCCTTTCCTCTAGAATATTTTAAGTGAGTAGATAAGTGATGCAATGAACTTAATGTTTCATGGCAGCTAATGTCCAAGACAGTCAGACCTAGAATGCAGAGAGGGATGCCCGAGTCTTTTTATACTTGGCAGTCTCCACACATTGCTGTAAACACACTTCGATCAGTCACAAGACTCACAAGACTCACCTCATGAGCTCCAAAGGTAAGTGTCTGAATTAGCCCTGTCCCCTGTTCTATACTTGCATGTACTTATCCAGTTAGTAAAGTTTATATTGTTAATCTTCCTAAGAATAAATATGCAGATCTTGGTTCATCCACCCACGGGATGTTATGAAGAAAAAGATAGTCTCTATAGAGTGCTTAGCTCATCGAGCCAATATATGTTCTACAAACTCTACAAATAGAAATTATTTAGATTCTTAACTGGCCGTCATTTTTATAAGACCATGGGCATCTGGTACCTCTGTCCTTTAGTGCACAGTTCCTACTGAGTTAACTAGCCCACACCACTTACCCAGGACTGCATTGTCTCTTCTCTGAAACCTCCTCAGTATTTGAGGACCACAGCTTTTTATTTCATAGTAAGCTGTCTCTATTGCTTATGGTTGTCAGGAAGTAGAGTATTATGATGAGATAGAATGTGCTGGGCCAAAGTGTTTCATCTCAGGGTTGTTAGCACTACAAAGACTAGAGGTCTTGTTACAAGAGCTTCCCCTCAAGGGTGTATTCCTACTGACTTCCTCCTATGAGGCCCCACTATTTGTCTCTACCGTGGTGGAAGGTACTCCTGATAATACCTTGAAATTATGACATAATCAGTGGATTAGTTCTTAGTTACATCACATTCTCATGACATGATCATGTTTCCAAAGCCCCACCTCTGAACATTATGCTGGAGAGGGAGCCTTTGGAGGGATCCTTATATCTGAACAATGACCCCTTTCCATCTCACCAAACACCTCTTCCCAATGCCTCAAATTATGATGAGTCTAACCTGAGATTGCTGACATATGTGGATACCATTGAAAGACAGGGAAAGCAAGGCAAAGATTACTCTAGCACGGCAGCCATGGAGTGTTTTGAATGAGATAGAAAGAGCATCTGCATTTGGTTGTCGCTTTTAGTATTGCTTTTGGGGATTTTCTGTCCATTTCCATGCCTGTGACCACTGGGGTTGAGGACTCCATTTGTTTTGTTCCCACACAAGGAATTTAGGATGCATAGAACTTGCCTGTCTGCTGTGCGAGCTGTCATATCTTTATCTCATGTTACTTTTCCCTAATTGTCCACATATGGGAAGTTGGAAACATCTGCAGTCACTCATGGTATGGATTAGACCAAATCTATAAGTCTAGACCTGGTCATCCAAAGATAAGCACATTATGAATGTTTTTTGACAGTTTCATTGACATGTGAAAACACAGATAGGTCTCATTTAGTAACCCTTACAATGAGGAAGCTAAAGCGTCACTCAGATTTAGCTATGGGATCAGGGATTGGGGGGACCTTGGCTTTGATGGTGAACCACATGCCCTTCGGTATACACTACCTAAACCTTTTGCAGCCTTTTCTCTTCCCCCTGGGAACTGAATACAATGCCTCTTAAAGCTGAGCACAGTGTTAACCCTTGTAAGCATTTAGCAGCAGGCAGACATCATTTGTTATTATTATTTTATTGATAATATGGAGGCCACTCTTTGTCAAAGGTCACATCATTTGGTGAAGGTATAGAAAGATGAGAAGCAAACTGAAGGCTCTGAATGGGGCTCTGATTTCCAGGCCTCCAGGAAGCTGTTTGTCTATGTCTTGCTTGCTTCCCTTTTGTCAGGTATAGAACATAAAAAGATGTCTGCAGACAGTTACGTTCTTCATATTCAAGGTTCTTTGTCCATAGAATTCCTGATGAGTTAATGAACGCTTGACAGCATCTCTTTATTCAGTAAGCACTCAGGAAAAACCCTCCCACTTGAAGACATTGCAAGGCCTGAGTTGAAGGAAAGGCCAGATTACACTTTTCTTCTCCATCTGCCTGAAGCAGCCCTGGGAAGGGAGGAGCTCAAATGCTTTCTTTATTAGCTGCATTTTCCCTTTCAAACAGTAGATAATTTCAGGAAAACATAAGAAGTTGAGTTCATGGCAAGTTTGTTAGACTTCATTCTAGAGACATTTTTCAGTAATTATTTTTCAGAATTTCCCACCCATCTAATTGCTATTCCTCCCTCTTCTGCTTATCCCACATTCATAGTTTATCTCAGAGTAGAGTACTTTCAGCTCTGTAATGAGCTGTGCTTTTATTTCTTACAATGGAGAGATTCTTATTCAACAAAGATACAGACAGAACTAAAGGCTGTGGTGCAAATTTGTTCTTAGCAACAAGTTTCCAATGTGACCTCCTAGCTGAAGGTACCTTTCCTTATTGATGCATGATTATCTATCTATCTATCTATCTATCTATCTATCTATCTATCTATCTTATCTATCTATCTATCTATCTATCTATCTATCTATCTATCTATCTACCTATCTGTCATCTATCATTTTCATCTTATCAATCACATGTGCTTGTATGAATATGCATGTATGTACTTGCCTTTCATTTATACATACACATATATATATATATTATGTATATGTGCCTTTATGTAATTTGATTTTCTTAATATATATCTCCTATGTATCATCTATCACACACATATATATGTATCTCTAAATCTATTCATATATCAGCAATATATATCTATCATCTAACTCTTTTATCTATCATCTATCTTATCTATCTTATCTATCTTATCTATCTATCTGTCTATCTATCTATCTATCTATCTATCTATCTATCTATCTATCTATTGTATATTCATCCATGGATCTGATTTGAAATCTCTTGATTTTCCTTTATTTACTATAACTCCCCATAGTTATTAGCCAGAAGCAGTACCTTGTTGATTCTTAGATGTCAAACACATGGTCCCAAATTAAGTCCCAGATAATTGCTTGAAATGACAATGTTCCTATGTGAGTTAATCCTATATGAGTAAATTGTATCACAGCTAACAACCACATACAATACACAGTTCTTTAGTACTCATGAACTAAATTACATATAATATATATAATATTATATTGTACTAATATGACTATATATTTAAAATTTATATATATTTGATGTATAAATATATTGTTATAAGTTGTGAGAATTGTTTTCTTTTTCTGCATCCCATGTGGAAGAGGATTCTAGTTGACCTACTGGATCGATTAGGGTTGACTCAGTTCTGACAGATTTGAGTTTCTTGAACTATTTTTCTCCAGTGCTTGGATAATAGATAATTCATTCCCAAGCTTGGAACAGAGCACTATAGTGTGAGCTTGCTAAACATGGCTCAAATGCAGCACATCATCTCATAGGGCTGTGAAATCCTTGCTTGTGGGAGTAGTAGAGGTGGTCTCCTCTCGTGGCTAGTTCCCATCCTCCCAGAAGCATCCCCCCTCTCCTGTTCTTCAACCCTTGACATGAGGGAGTATGTAACATTTATATGAATGTGAACTAACAGCTGACTTGAGCTTACTTTGCCTTAAGACTTACAGAGAGTCATTTCTGTATCATGTGTCATCAGAATTTGCACAGTGTGATGGCTTTTACAAGTACTCAGCCTATGAGTATTGTTGGTTAAAAGACAAAGTAGTGTGATTGACTCATCCACCTGGTATTCTTTCTGAAGGCTATGACACACTCTGCAGCTGAAAAGAAATATGAAAAAGGTCAGTAGTAGTTTCAAACATTATGATTTCACCAAGTTGTGAAATCATAATTAAAACATTAAAAGGAGAACTCATATTCATTTTGGTTTATATTATGCACAGTTGGTAGTAAACCAAAGTGACTTAAGACATTTGACCTCTGTTCACCTTTTAGTTAAGTTCAGAACTTTTCCAAGAAAGGCAATCCATTTGCATATCATTGGCTATCTACTTATAGCTCTCTAACAGGGGCCAATATTTCTTGTTTGTAAAATTTGTCCCCACTAAGATGATGTAATAAGAAGGGTTCTCTGATTAAGATTCAGATAAGGTTTCCATTTCTCTGCCTGGTAGCCAGCGCTGTTTCTCCCATTAGAACTTCCCATGTACACGAACAATACACAGCAATGATCATTCTGATTCAGGTAATCTGAAGGCTAAATATTTTAGGTTATTTCTAAATATTATCTGTGCACATGTTAGTGAAGTTGTCTGGAGGCCAAAGGCATCCCCCTGGGGAGGCAAAGCTACAGACAGTTGTGAGCAGCCTGGGGTAGGTGCTGCATACGCTGCAAGAGGAGAGAGTGATCTTAACCACTGAGCTACCTTCCTATCATCTAAAGGTATTCTTAGTAGTAACGTCTTCGAAGCTACTACATCTCACTTTTAGGGTGAGGATACTGAGGCACAAATTTGGATGCTGTTCTGAGGATAGTTTCATAGAGAAAATATTGAATTATTCCTGGCTGACTCTTGGGAATCTGATTCCCAAGAATCAACTCAAGTGATGAAATGGAACTTAAGTAAAGCACTCTATGGGAGGTATCAAGTGCAGTCTCATCTTGGAGAACTCAAGAGATGTTGGGGGCTCAGTAATTAAAAAGTTAACTGCAGGGCTTGGGGGAACAGAACCATAGGCAAAAGTAAAAGAATGAGAAGCTTCTGGTTGAGACAGTAGCAGTCAAGGGACCCACTTTAGAAGACAGTGTTGAATGACATCTTCAACGGCATATACCTGGACAGCTGACTTTTGCCACTCTTGCATTTGCTTGTGCCGGTAAGAATGGCCAGAAAAACATCTGATATAATCTCCAGTGATGTTATCAAAATCCTAAGTGTGTGGACTATATGTTTTATCTTAAGCTACAGCATTACTCTGTAGACTCCTAATTGAAAATTGTAGTTTTTATACACTCAAATGAGTTCTGTATTCATGACATTAAATCATTATGTAATGTGCTAACATACTGTTGGAAAATTAACTTTGCATGATTTTGTCAAAACAAGCTGAAAAATATTGTTCTCACACAAAACAAACAAAAACCCACTAAGCTGCTTTGGCCTGAAACTGGCTTAAGTATTTAATATGCATTTTTATGATGCAAAGATGACTGTTATACAATGGTTAAAATCCCTCCTTCTATAATCACTGTAATTTTAAAACCCATAAAAGCATAGGGATTGCCATTATTCATTGTGTTTCAAACAAACAACAATTTGAGAAGAGGAGAAAATATTAAGTACCAATGGCAAATAAATTAAGAATTAAAT
This sequence comes from Rhabdomys pumilio, assembly GCA_030674055.1. NCBI lineage: Eukaryota > Metazoa > Chordata > Mammalia > Rodentia > Muridae > Rhabdomys > Rhabdomys pumilio. Next base: position 11,636,087 of record JANHMN010000015.1, on the reverse strand, counting down.
AAGTTTGTACCTGTGTATTACAGTCTTATTTCACAATAGGCCTAAGAATGAGTTCTTGCATCAAAAGCTTTGTGTAAGAAGAAACAAAGCTGACATTGTCTGCGTATGTGCAGATAATAAAAAACAAACTTTAGGACAAAAATTTGCAGTAAAATTAAAGTAAAACCAAGCTGGAATTTCATACGACATAACATTCAATTTGTCTGTGAATGAATATCCTAAAAATTTGGCTACATTTCCAAGTTAAGAAAAGCCTTCCTATGGTTAGCAGGAAGTCCATAAAAAGTCTAGTTAAAATGCTGTGGAACTATTTGAATGAAACATAGAGCTTACCTGAGGTGTATTCATTTTTCTTGACTGAAGAAACCTGTGCAAACATGGAGAATTTCTGGGGTTTCTCACTGATCTGGACAGTTATGAACTTGGGGAAATGTTGGGCAGAGCTGGATTTTTGTTGTTTTGCTTTTACTGTCATGGAGTGAAAGGGCAGAAAAGCTTAAGGCATGAAGTAAATGCTGGTGTTTAAGTTGACATGGGATACAAACATAAATGTGAAGGTTTAGAAATGTAGAAAATCTCCCATTTTTCTAACTTTATAAAGTTGCAGGAATAAAATCTGCCTACTTTAAAAAATTTTGACCCAGAATTGTTCTTGTCTAAAAGAAATGCAGGGTCAAAAATGGAGCAGAGATTGAAGAAAAGGCTATTCAGTAACTGGCACAACTTGAGATCCATCCCATGGATGGGCACAAACCCTGACACTATTACTGATGCCATGTTGTGCTTGCAAACAGGAGGCTAGCATGGCTGTCCTTTCCAATGCTCGGCCAGCAGCTGACTGAGACAGATGCAGATACTTATAGCCAAGGTTTGGACTGAGGTCAGGTATCCCTATGAAAGAGTTAAGGGAAGGACTGAAGGAGCTGAAGGGGATAGCAAGACAGAAGAACAGTATCAACTAATCCAGATCCCTCAGAGCTCCCAAAAACTAAGCCACCAATTAAGAGCATACATAGGCTGGTCTGTGGTCGTTGGCACATATTAGCAGAGAATTGCTTTGTCTGGCCACAGTAAAAGAGGATGCACCTAATCCTGTAGAAACTTGATACAACAGGAAAGAGGGTGGTGGCGGGGGGTGGGGGAGAGTGAGGGTGGTGGTGGGAGGGTGGAGTAGCACCCTCTCAGAAGCAAGGATGGATGGTGTGAAGAATTTGGGGAGAGAGGTCCGGAGAAGGGGACAATATTTGCAATGTGAATAAATGACATACTGTAATTTAAAAAAGAATGTGTGTTTGTGTATAGATGTGCATATGCACACAATAAAAATTGTCAGGAAAAGAGGGCGTGAATCTGAGGGAAGGTGGGGACAGGAATACAGGAGAATTGGGAAGGAGCAAATGGAAGAGAAGAATGCTCTAATCAACATAAAATCTACCAACAATGTACAAAAAAATAACAAAACATGACCATCTTTCTTAGGTAAATATTTGGAGAGGTTTGTACAAAGAATGACTTCCTGTCTTTGTCTAGATTAGAATATTCTACAGCAAACACAGTTTACACAGTTGTGCTAAATGATTTTAAATACAGCAGTCTTAATTTCAGCAGAAGTAGTGGGTAAGGCAGTGTGTGTGTGTGTGTGTGTGTGTGTGTGTGTGTGTGTGTGTGTAAGAGAGAAAGAAGCAGTCACACAGAGAGACAGAGAAAGACAAGGAGACAGAAAAAGAGAAATAAATAAAAAACACTCACACTGAAAATGCCAATTTCTACTTACACAGCTTTATCTCATAAAAAAAGCATCAAATTGCAGCATTCTTTGGAACAAAATTTCAATAACCTCTTGATCAAAGTCAGAAGGCAGAAAGAGTAACAGTGAGCCCCATTGCACTGGGCAATGTCTAGTTAGCTAGCTAGTCATCTAAGAAACAGTGAATGTTTCTGAGTGCCATCATGTGGTTGTGATGGACTAGCTGAAGAATTGTGAGCTCTCAGGGCCACACAAGTGCCATCACAATCCCAAGAAATGGGTGAAGATAAAAGTAGAAGTAATTAAAAAGCTTGGTTAGAAGCAAAATATACCTGACACAGTGCCTTATAGAAAATATCCAGATGCGTGGTCCTGGATTTCTTTCTTTTGTTCTTCCAATATTTGTTTGGTTTGGTGACCACACTTACTTTATTCTACTATGTACTATATTCAGAAATCGACTATATTCACAAGTATTTAAAGAAATCTTATTTTTGATGAGCAAAATGATAAAAAATCAGGATCTCTTTGTAAATTAACCTATATATTCCTCATTCACAACAGACGAGTGGGAAAAAAAAAAAAACACCCTCACTGATATACAAGGGAATAACTAAGATGTATTGTATGCATACAACAGAATTTGCTATAAAAAGAAATAAATCTTCTGTGAATTACAAGGAGAGGTGATTTTGAACAACATTGTGCTAGGCTCAATTAGCCAATGATAGAGTTGATGATTTCAGATTTTTAAGCCTTTAGTTTCATGCGCTTTGCCTGTGAAAAAAAGCGATAACTTGAAGGATTTTGATTCTAGTTGCCAGTTTTACTTCTACTGATAGCTGAAGTTTTGATTCCATCATATCCCATAACTAAAATCGAAAGATAGCTCTGGTTTAAAAACATGGAGCTGGAACTGCATAGTGATTGTATCTCAAATAAAAATAAGAAAAACAAACAACAAACAGATAAGCACTCTTCCATACTGAATAACTTAAATGCACTCAATCAAATTCCGTAACTATCATGTAAGCTATAAGTTATTAGTGTTAGTTTCCCCTAAGAAGAGCAATGTACAGAGAAAGGATATAAGCAGTCTCACATCTGAGAGCTTAATAGAGCTGGTGTTGTGTGACTCTTGCCTGTACTCCTAAGCTGTCTATGTGCAAAATGCAGTGAATAAGGACCTCAGATTTCTTGCTTGCCTCACATGAGTAACAGTCTTCATTTATACTTATTGATATAGTACAGTGAGAATGGGTAATAACTAATTCCATATTGTAGGGATGTCAGTGTCCTTAGGATAAGTCAACCAGTATAACTCAAATTGGTCAAAGAAGAACATCCAGTTGGTGTGTTCTCTCTGAGAAGGACCAATTCTGTTCCCAGATTTACCCTGTTACATATAAATCTTTGTGTAGGGTTAAGGCCTCATGGGCTTTACCCCACACAATTTGGCCTGGTAACTGGTGTCCTTTTTGTTCAGCTCATATTTAGACAGTCATGTTGATGAGACTTTATGGGTATAGCTTCTCTAGGAGAAACAATCCCACAACAAAGTCCCTGCTCCTCTGGCTCTTACAATCTTCCAATCCCTCTTCTACAATGTTGCATGACACATAAATAATGAAATTGGTCTTGTCTTATTATGAAAATATTTTACTTGACCAGTTTTGATACCTTAGAACATGTAAAAACTAGTTGAGTTTCACTATGACATGGCCTCTCATTCACCCTGCCAACTCCCTATTTTACAAGATAATGATAGTTATCAGTGCAAATTGACCTGTGCCCAAGGAACACCTATCAGCTCACATGGTACTGTTCATGTCTACCATTCATCCTTGGATCATATGAGTGCTACTTGAATTTTAAAATGCCTCCAGACATTTACTGTATCATTCCTTCTCTTTATGTGTATGCATCTGTGCAGTCAGGTGCATCACACTGGTGTGTGTGTGTGGAAGTACACATGTTTCTTTGCCTTTATCTGTGTT
>JANHMN010000015.1:11599468-11626320 GCA_030674055.1 Rhabdomys pumilio | reverse complement strand
TGTGTGTGTGTGTGTGTGTGTGTGTGTGTGTGTGTGTGTGTGTGTGTGCCTGACTGACCCAAGTGTAGAAATGAGACCATGAGAGGGAGGAACAGATCTAAAGGGAGTTGGAGGTAGCTGTGGCAAATAGCATGTTATATAAAAGGAAAAGTCTATTAACTGGGGGTTGGGGGTGGAGAAGGAGACCAAGAGTAGAAGAGAGGGGAGGGATAGGGGTGGTGGTAAGTGTGGAAAAGCAAGGGATAATGACATATATGTATGAAAACATCATAGGAACACTACTTCCTGTGCTAACTTAAAAAAATTAATAATGAAAAGAAAAAAAACTTTCATAAATGGAGACTTATGGGGCAGAAACATTTAGGCCTCACATAAGCCAATGGCTGCTTGGTTAATAAATAACTTCAACATTTTCAAATCAATGATTTCATCTGAAAGAACTCTATAGAAACATTTCCAGAAAACACACTCATCATTTAGTACAGAAAGGTCAAAAAAGACAGGAGAGAGGACAGGTGACATTTGTTGATTGAATACTTGATATTCCAATCTTACAAGGGGAAAATTGGAAAACACTCACTAGGATCCATAAATTCTTCTTGAGATACAGACATCAGAAGTTGAAAGGCAAAGAAAGCCAGAATTGATGTAGAGTAATTTATAGTGTATATTTATGTATGTGTTGGCTCAACATCTGACAACCATATTTCTTGAAGCTAATTGGGAACTTTTATTTGTCCTATAAATCATGCAAAATAATTACATCAAATGAAACAAATGGCAGAGGCTTGTTTCTGTGTCAAGTCAATGGATCAAAGTTCCCCATTTGAGTATTTAGATACTGATAATAGTTTCTTAAGGGTTTATTTTTATGTGTATCAGTATTTTACTGCAAGCTTGTCTGTGTACCACGTGCTAGCCTGGTGTCCACAGAAGCCATAAGAGGGCATCAGATTCCCTAGAACTGGAGTTACAAATGGTATTGTTGCCATAGGGGAGGCTGGGAGCCAAATCCAAGGTCTGCTACAGGAGACCTGTAGTGCCATCTCTCCACTCTCATGAACTGATAATATTGTGAGATGTTATTGCCTGATTAGATGGACTCATTTTTAATTATGAGGCTTAGTTCTTATTGTTTGTAAAAACTAAGTAGCTGTTATAGTTATAAGAATAGTTGTTATTATTTTCCTGTTATTAAAGTAATTTGTCTTGACTAGGAACCAAAGGACACTGTTATAGTGGAAGGAATTATATTCCACATTCCACACAGGTGTGATGTCTGTGCAGCCATGGTTAACATGTGCTCTAGGTAGCAAGCTGTCCACGGCTATGGAGTGAAAGTACTGTAATGATTTTCCCCTTCATTAAAGTAAAACAAAACAAACCCCAAACCAGCAACAACAACAACAACAAAAAATAAAACAAAATAGAAGACCTAGGGTAGTTCTCTTACAAGTAACAGATGTTGCTGTCTGAACCTAGACACACATCTCATCTTTTCATGTAGTAAATGAAACTTTATTTAGTCACACACGTAAGTCCCAACTCTTTCCTGAAACTTGTGGGGATCAGGTACAACTATATACACCATGTGATGAGGCTACCACACAATGGTAATCTTGGTTACAGGTGACTCAACAGTACATCCTGGGTGATCATCTACCTTGATACTTTGACATTTGTCACCATTCTGAGTCTTTGTATAGATGTCGCCTCATTTTATTGATAATTTTCTTTTAAACATTTGTTAAGTAGCCTGATACTTAATTTATTGAGAAATAAGTCTTTGTCTTTATGTGTGTATATAGGTATGTGTGTGTGTGTGTGTGTATGTGTGTGTGTGTGTACTCATGCTTATGCAGATATTTGCACATTTATGTATAATTTCCAACATGTACATTTAGCGTATGTTAAGATGTTCTAAAGTCTTTTTTGAGACTTGAGAGAATCTGGATTTGTGCTTTCTGAGTACTCAGTTGGAAGACTGAGACAAACCCAAAGTTATATATTGTGGTTTACCCTTTTCATTTTTGATGTGCTCAGTTAAAAATGAGTTCTCAACAGGAACATTTGCATAGAATTTTTTAAGAGTCAAAAAGTGATGTCATAGGCAATTAAACATCCTCTACATTTGTGTCCCTTAGTTTGATCAATTCTATAAAGCCATTATTATTTATATCCTATTTCTGAATAAATTATGGATTTTTATTATAAAATATCACCAAGGAGTTGAAATACTTTTCCTTGTGCTATAAATGTTAAACCAGTTCTTCAGTAAAACTCATGGCATATGAGAGACCAAGAATTCATAAGTCTTACTCTTGCATGAATTATTAGCTTGTGACCAACCTGTTATTCCTGTGTCAGTGTGTAGTTCAGAGGACCACCTGAATTGATTTTAAGACATTACAACTCTCCCTCTGAAAGCGTTGGTCACTAGAGTCTTGACTGACTATTGTTAGGAATGAAGCATTGTTTCTGAATACAATATTTGGCTTTTTAGCGCTCGTATAATATGAAAGTTGACAGGTTAAAATATTGTGCTCGAGTGTGCTAATTTGTGCTTGATTGTTCTAATTTTCTTCACCAGCACTGTATCAAATCATTAACTATTTTCAATTTTCACCAAATGCTCCCACATTCAAAAACTTCCCACATTACCATATTACCCCTGATGATTTATTTCTAATTATATTGAGAGCACATATTCAGTGTGATAGCTGAATTATATTAATTTGATGACAAACAAAACAATGCAATTTAAAATATTGATTGCAAAAGCATTAGCATTTCATAAATAAGCCCTGTAATTCCATTGATTTTAAGTATGATTAAATTGCTTGTTTTGATTCAGAAATTATGCTCTGATCGTATAAGAAAACTGAAAGAGTGGGAAATTGCAATCTTAAGTTGAAAAGTAAACCAAGTTGCAGTATGTGAAAGCAACAATGTCACACATGCTGTAAAGAGCTGGGTCGTTTTGCCATGCCTGTAAAACCCCTTCCAGAGGAGATGCAGTTCTTATTGCGGTTATGCAAACATATACTGTATTATGATGGTGCATGTGGGGTGAGATCCCATGGGCCTGACCTTTATATTTAAAATGCTGAGGTTCTCTTTGTAAATGAAAATATTGCAGACCGTAAGAAATGTCTAAAAGTATAACAAACAGTTTGGTGTGTAACTCTGGAACTTAACAGTGTGATAAATTCATAAATTTCATACATGAAAGTAACTCTTGATTAAATGACATTTGTGTGGATATAATATATAATATATTTTATATATCTGTTTATATAAAATATTTGCATATGCACACTTATTTAACCAACTCACCCAGAGAAAATAAGCCTATGCTCCTATATCTCCTGAACTAATGGTTTATCTGTAGAAACGGACTGAGTGTGTCAGGCCTACATATCCTTGAACATGGTTATATAACATAAAATATGGTTGGTCATGTTGACTAAAACTAGCTATAAACATAGAGCAGTTTCCTCGGAGTTTAGAATGTGACTACACTGTTAAGAACATGTTTGAATATATAGAACACACACACACACACACACACACACACACACACACACACACACACTAACAGTATTGAACCCAGTGCCACACAGTCTAGAGCACAGTTCTGCAGCCTAGAACATGACTGCATATCTTAGAACAGAAAGCATGGTTGTGTGGCCTCGAACACACTCCCACTGTTGTGAATTTGTTCTTTAAGTCTTGATTGTGGTTTAACATTCCAGAACATGGCTATGTGGTCTAGAACACATCTGCAAAGGCACAAACTTCTCATCAACATGTAGAGCATGATTGTGAAATCGATAATGCATATTATGAAGACTATATAAGGCTACATAGTCTAGAATATAGTCCCACAGGCATGAACTTAATTGCACAGTCCATAACAAGGTTTAGAACACAGGTATACATTTAAGAATTTTTCTTTTTCACCTGCGAAAATTTATTCGAGACCCAAAACATTTTCAACCTGTAGCATATTTGCTCCACTATGTCATTTTCTAAAATAATGCTTAGAGATTTATGTTAGTTGCTTTAATTTTGAGTTTAATGAGTACTCTCAGATCTCTTAAGAGTGTGTCATTCTTTTTCACAGGATGTGAACTGAAGTTGTGACTCTATTTAGCTGCACTGGAGAAAAGCTCAACTGCGTCTCAAAGTTTCATGAGAATCTTCCAAGGATTTTCTGATATGAGAGAATTCATTCACTGATGTTTGATTGTTGTGTTTAGGATAAAAAGCAAGTCTGAAAATGTCTGATATTTATTTTTAGATATTATCTGTTATATCCAAAAATACAGAAAATAAAATTCATTTGTAAGACTGAGCTGACACAAAATTTTTGAGTTAAAATAGGATCAATATTAGGATTTTTTATTCATGTTTTTTCTCCAGATTTAGCAAATTTCTTTTTGTGCTGATGCTCTCTTTGTAGGAGTGAAATGCTTATTTTGTAAGAGAAAAATCATTACTGCCATTTCATATTTTATTTTAAAGCAGTTTTAGAATATTCTTTCAGTTTGCAAATTAATCAATGGAACTCCTCTTGTTGATTTAGAGAGCTTAATATATTTTTAGAAGTAATTTCCCTTCACTAAGTAAATATCTTAATTTACTATGAGGATCTTCAAGATGGGCTTATGTTTTACTATTTCTCTTGGAATCCCATTTTGGTAGAAATTTGGACTGGTAAGTGGCACAAGACTGCTTTCTGTGTACATAGACAATGCCCACTCTTGTCATTGTCTTCAATATATGCATAATCTGATATATGGCTACAAGAAAAATTACCTGTTTTGGGGAGTTGACTCAGTCATTGGAGTGCTTACCTTTGCAAGTGAAATCATCCAAGTTCACTGCCTAGAACCCAAAAGAGACATTACCCTGGAGCCTGTGGAGCATAGGCTCATGCTGATCTCAATGCTCAGGAAACAGGCATGGATGTCTGGGGCTTCCTGGCCAGTCACCATAACTAATTACAAAGTTTTCAGACAGTGAAAGACTCTCCTTTTCTAAATATTTTTCATTTTTATTGGTTATTTTATTTATTTACATTTCAAATGTTATTCCTCTTCCCAGTTTCCCCTCCACACTTCCCTTATTCCCTTTTCCCTCCCTCTGCCTCTATAAAGGTGCTCCCCCACCTGCCCACCCACTCCTGCCTCAGTGGCCTAGCATCCCCCTATCCTGGGTCATCAAGCCTCCATAAGACCAAGGGCCTCCCCTCTCAGTGATAACAGAGAAGGTAATCCTCTGCTATATATCCAGCTGGAGCCATAGGTACCCCCTGTGTACTCTTTGGTTGATGGTTTAGTCCCTGGGAGCCGTAAGGGGTCTGGTTAGTTAACTCACAGGCAAATGGATAGAACTTGATAATATCATCCTGAGTGAGGTATCCAGTCACAAACGAACACACATGATATGCACTCACTGATGAGTGTATATTAGTCAAAAAGAAGTTTGGAATACCCACAATACAACTCACAGACCATATTAAACCCAAGAAGAAAGAAGATCACACCAAAGTGTGGATGCCACAGTACTACTCAGAAGAGGGAATCTCTGGGAAGTTCAGGGAGAAAGAGATCTGGGAGGGAGACAGGATGGGGAGTAAAGAGGGGCAGCCCAGTTTAGTTATGGGAGAAGATGGAGAAATAAATAGGGTCAGGAATTTGAAAGTAGGTATATCAGTGGGGCACGGGGAACTGGGGGTGTAGTCACTAGCAAGTCCCAGATGCCAGAGACCCAAGGAGGTTCCCAGGATCCAACAGGAAGGATGTTAGCCAAAATACCCAACAAAGGAAAGATAGAACCTATAGAGACCATATCCAATGGAGATTCACAGCTTCCAGTTGAGGAATGGGGCCACCGTCCCACCTCAAAAATATTAATCCAGAATTCCTCCTGGCAAAAAGAAATGCAGAGACAAAGAGTGGAGCAGAGACTGAAGGAAAGGCCATCCAGAGACTGCCCCACCTGGGCATCTATCCCACATGCAGACAGCAAACCCAGACACTACTGATGATGCCAAAAAGTGCTTACTGATGGGAGCCCCATATAGCTGTCTCCTGAGAGGTTCTGCCAGAACCTGACCAATATAGGTGCAGGTATATGCAGCCAATGTCAGACTGAGCACAGGGACCCCAATAGGGAAGTTAGAACAAGGACAGTAGGAGCTGAAGGGGTTTGCAACCTCATAGGAAGAGCAACAATATTAACCAACAATATTTTCTTTGAAAACATAAGAAAGGTGAAAAACTCCTGAGAGGTTAACCTCTGGGTTCAGTTGCATGTGCAAATATCTGCATAGGTACCTCCTTACTCATGTGCACTTGTGCACATACATACACACAAGAATTACACAAGGTAAAACAAAATGAAATGTCTTTCTCTTCCCAAAACTTTATGAAAAAAGAATTTTTGAGAAGCATTTCTTTTTTTAATTTTCTGTCTTGAAGAAGAACTATACTCAGGGAATTAGGAATATTACATTTTATATTTATGGGAATGTCCCATGTACATCTGATTCAGGTTAAAAGGGGATGGATTCCTATCTTTGATGGAAACAGCAGTGGTCCCAAATGGGAAACAGGGCTTTTCCTCAGACTTGTGTTGCTCCTTTGTGCAGTACTGAGCTAGACGACATCTCTCCCCCAGAAAGGCAACATAAGGGACAGCTGTGTTTATCTTACCCATGCACAAGGAGCAGCAAGCAAACTTCAGAGAAGGAAGTAATTGGCTGCATTCTCAGTGCTGACGACACCTGTCCAGCTGTGCAGGAATTTCTGATGTGGAAGTTTTACAAATGACAAGGCATATCTACTATTAGCTGCTTCTGCTCTCCTGCTGGAATAGCAAACCATTACTTTCACTGCATATTTATTAATATACTCTATCAGGCAGTTACATGGCTTATTCTAAAGCTTCTGAAAATCCCATTGAGAGAAGGAAACAATTAATTAAGGACATCTCTCTGTCTCTCTATTAAGGCAACCTTGCTACAGAATTTACTGTCATGAAGAAAAATATATCATGGTTCTTTTCTTTTTTTTCTCTATTTCTCTGTAAATCTTGTTATCTTAAACCACATTCTTAAAATAATCTGCTGTTGGACAGAGTGAAAGATTTAAAATAAGCCAATAAACAACCAGCACAAATCTTCCTTGTTCTTAGCTCAGTGAGCCAATGGGACTTGCAGTTGAAAAACATTTCTGTAGGCGTCAATATTGAGAGCTAAATAAGGAACATGAGCCAGTGTAAGTTTCAATTCACTAAAAATGATAAAAATCTATTTATTTTTTTCTTTCAAGATAATATTTGCAAGAATTTTTTACTACTAGGCATTACTAGGTTATCTACATCTGAGTTAATAAGGTAGTAACTTTTAAAAGTATATTCTTCAACATTATTCAGACAGAGCAAGATATATCTATGCATTCATGAATATATGTATGTACATATTTAGATATGCAGTAATGATGAAAATGTGGCCATCCATTTGAAAGGGAGCAAGAACATTTATATGTGAGGATTGGGGAAGAAAAGAGAAGGAAGAATGGTGTAATTAACTTATAATCAGAAAACTATAAAATAAATATAAGCTAAATTATATGCTCTGAAGACAGAAATAGTCACACATAAATAATTTTATAGATTCAGCATAATTTCTAAGAACAAATAATCCTAATAATTTTAAGTACCATGAGCCAACATTGAAAGCATCATGAAAGGGGTTTTCTTGATCAACTTGTCATCCCCAATTAGTATTACATCTTAAATTCCATATTAAACTGGATTGATTTCAAATTCAGACAAACTGCATTGTGTCCAGTTCTCTTTTGTATTGTGCTTCAGCACCAGAGAGATCTGAGAAAATAGAGATTAAGGGCTCGTTGGCTGTGGATGCCTCAATAGTCTTATGTTTCTCAACTCATCTTTTACATGTTGTTGTGGAAATGCTTCTCGTAGGTGTGACCTAGTGCTTGGAAACAGTTGGATCACTGTGCTCATCAAATTGGATGCATCCAGAAAGGGTAGTGCACACCCAATGTGTGGAGTCCTGTAGTAGGCAAAGCCAGACACAAATGCTCCTTCCTGTCCTTGCTATTAGCATGAGGCCTGGTCTACCTAATTTTAATATCCTATCACAGCAGAGGCAGCGGTTTGGTCAGAAGTTATTCAGGATATCTGGTCATTTAATATCTGTAAGTACTTCACAGGTCTCTCTTTTTCACTGCCAGGGCACTTGTCTAGACTTTTCAGTTTGTTAGCAGTCAGATGCATACTTAGACATGAATCATGAAAAATTCCATCTGACCAGCTCTCTTGAACTCACTAGAGCCATGTAAAGATGCTATTAAATTATCTATTAAAAACAAGGTTATCTCCATATTTTCTTCAAATCCCAATTGGAAAGGAAGAATCATATATCTAATTTCCATCAAATATTACCAGTGTTATCAGAGACATTCAAGCAGGCATCCGATGGTGTTAGGAAATGAAGCAATAATTCACTATTTGGTGTATTTTCTCACATAACTTGAAAATGTGGTCAGGTTATTAATAGCTGCATGAAAGTTGCTGAGAAGACAAAAAAAAACTGCCAAGATTTTCACCCAGAAAAGAAAAATAAATTAAATATTTTAATGTGCTTATAGAAAAATCAATTGGAATTGTATAAGCAAATTGTTATAAATTATAAATCTGAAAGCCACTTCCTAGTACCATGTGGTGCAAATTCAAGTGCATGCTGCCATTTATCTGACTTTTCCAAATTAAGTATGCCAATAATGATGGTAATAATGAAACATTCTTACTGCTGTCATTAGAGCTGGCTTTTGTTCACCTATGCACTTATATCAGTTGTCAAAATAATACTTTAAATACATTATTCAATATTATTATTAAAGTAATAATATAGTTTTTATTCTATTTAGCAGGCTGAAGGATGTGGAGTTCATATAAACACACAGACACACACATATGCATATATATGCAGTTAAATGCATCCATATGTTCTATATGTATATATAACAATAATTATTAATTAAGGTACTTAACTCCATAATAAACTATTACCACAAAAATGCTAGTTATAATCTATTCCAGATACAGTGCTGCATGAAGTAAACATTTGCTTATTCCGGATCCTGGGGTTTGTCTGGCATTGGTTAATAAATGTTGGGTTGGGCTCAGCATGGCCCCAGAGCCAACTTTCAGCTCCTGTGTATACCATGGGTTTTTGTTACTACGAGACTAGAGTAGAAAGTTACCTGATGATAGAGGGGAGGATGTAGGGCCAACATCTCTTATCACCTATGTTGGAACATGTAAACGACTTGACTCCTGATCAAAGTAAGTAAAACCATACCTGAATATGTGGTGATCTCAAACTCTGTGGTCTGGAGTTTGCAGAAAATACAGCTTGCTTCTTGTGGGAGAAGAAGATAAACTGTGGCAAATGGAGGAGGAGATTCAGGAAGGAATACAAATTTTTCAATAATAATGTCATCTCACATAAGCACAGGCTTAATTTTCTTGGTTAAGTTTTATATTTCCCATAGATTTTCTATGCATTCGTCATTTGTTATAAATGGGAGTATGTGATGGTTTGGGTACATGGTGGTACGTTCATTCACATTTTATAAGGGACGCAGCTTAAGATGATGCACGGAATTACCTCTGCAATAGGACTTTCTTTATCTGCATACTACATAGTAATGGAAGAATAAGTAATCACACCTCTGCCCCTATCACTTGCTCATCCAGTGTGTGTATGTGTAGAGAGCACTGTCATGCACCATTTTATTTATGGTGTTTTGAAATTTTACTGGTTTCCTTGAAAATCCATGCATAAACAACTCAAGAAAATCTTACCTGACTAGAATGTGGATTAAATGTTTAGACTTCAAGTGAAATTCATGCATCAATGAGTTGGCTTAATACAACTCATTCTACTGACAACTTGGTAGTAGATATCTTACCAGGGTGCTCATCCTTATAGAAAACTGAGTTTTTCTTTTTCAGCAGTCATTGACTATTGGTAGATTTTTAATCTCTGTAGTGTTTTGTGAAATTCCTACCATCCACATTGGCAAGTTCCTCTGGCTTTTTGAGTCTTCCCATATGGCATTGACACAGAACTCCAGAGGAATGATATAAATTAAGTTTAAGCAACAGGTTGGGGGGCATGTGGATAGGTGCTGAGTAAGTTAGTTCAACTAGTGACTTGGTGTTACAAGGCTTTTTTTTTTTATGTCTTGGGCTCTAAATTAATGACATCATAACACAATTAGAACATACCAGAATAGGGCTTTATTCTGGGATGGAGTTTACCATTTCCTCATAATCCAGTGTATCTGGGCTCCGTCAGAAGAACATCAGTGAACTCTTTCTTAGTCCTCCACAAACTGGTGTTTTGCATTTCTAAAAGAGTTATTGATTGTTCTGTGTGCTTCAGTATCCCACATGAAGACATTTCATTGTAGAAACACCCACAGAATGAGGTAGTCTGCTCTTTCTTTTGTGTTTATTGCAGAATTAACAAGGATGAGTCCACCCACAGTGCTGAGAATCAGCTTTCTACTCTCTCTGCCCAACTGTCAGTCAGTCTCAGATGACTCTTTAGTTGTATATTCTATAAGTAAGCCCAACAAGAAAAAGGCTGCCTAAGAAGGTTTGAGTTTGCAGATCTAAATTCTGTATTAGCTCCCATTAGTGGATAAATGCACAGTGGTTTTGATAAATGCGCAGTGGTTTGGATAAATGCACAGTACTTTGTATAATCCTTGTTCTAGAAGGAACTGTACTCTGGTTTTTCACATTCCAGGGCTCATCTAGAAGATATTTTAAAATCACCTTGTATTCATCAAAATGTGGCAGGCTGTGAGATTTGGATAAATTATAGTATTGTTCCTTCCTAGGTCAGTTCTGTGATCTATATGCAAATTATTTTAAACATTTATTTTTCAAAATTGGAGATAGTTCATAAGCATTACACAATGTGACATGGACAGTTCTTCCTGTGCTTTGGCTGTGTTTCTTCATCTCCTCTTAAGGTTAGTGCGTGTGGACGAGAAAGGTCAAATGATGTGGTCAGAGAAGTAGGGCAGAGAGAAAATGCAGAGGGCCTAAAGAATGCTGCAAGATGCTTCAGACTGGTAGACATCTTGGTAATAGTGACCAAGGACTAGTCATATAAATGCTACAACAGTGTTTATCACAGCCAATTACCATGATAATAAAGATATAGTGACTTGTAACACACAAGAACATTACCTTGTATACAATGCAATGTACATTAGATATAGTAAATAAGATTTAATATAAATAATTCTCTTATATCTTATATATATATATGTGTGTGTGTATGTATATATGTATCTATATATGTATAGATATATATAGATACATATATACATATACACATGCATACTATGAGGAAGAGCACTATAAACATCCACTTTTGAAAATTTTGAAAATGATCTCAGACATTGTCTTCACTCTACTAATTAGAAAAAGAATGCATAGTATTTAAGAGCAATAAATATCACAGCAGCGCCAGGTTAGCTATACTAATGTCCTATCTAGTGTTGTGTGACCATTTAAGATAGCTCGGTCCTTTAAACACTCTGAATTTGAGTTTCTTGCTTAGGTCTACTTAACTCTACCTTCCTCAAGATGCAGCATTACTCCGGGTGAGCTTGTCTGAAAGTAGATATCCATTTTAAGTTCTTACTCACCAAAAGTTCTAACAACACAAAAAAATCAAAAACCCCTTGAGAATTAAAATGAACAAAAATCTATTTGCCTCTTTCATCACTCCAACAGTAATAGGACTACCTATTGTTGTAACTATTATTATATTCCCATCAATTCTATTTTCATCATCAGAATGCCTAATTAGCAATCATCTCCATTCATTCCAGCACTGACTGATTAAACTTATTATTAAACAAATAATGCTAATTCACACAGCAAAAGGACAAACCTGAGCTTTAATAATTGTATCCTTAATTATGTTTATTGGGTCAACAAACTTACTAGGACTTCTACCACACACATTTACCCCTATCATCCAGCCATCTATAAACTTAAGCATAGCCATTCCATTATGACCCGGAGCTGTGATTCTAGGCTTTCAACATAAATTAAAAAGTTCAGTAGTCCACTTCCTTTCACAATGAACTCCTATTTCCCTAATTCCTATACTAATTATTATTGAAACAATCAGCCTCTTTATTCAACCTATAGCACTGGCAGTCCGACTAACAGCTAATATCACTGTAGGCCGTCTACTAATACACCTAATCGAAGGGGCTCCCTTAGCACTAATAAGTATCAGCCCACCAACAACCACCATTACATTTGTTATCTTACTGTTACTTACCATTCTAGAATTCGCCATTAGAATTTAATGACTAATCTTTCCATGTTCTGTGGTACCTTTTAGACAAGTACTCCCAGGGGAAGACTGCTTCTTCTATGTTTGATCAAGAGCTGTTTGCTATGTTTGTCGAATAGAATTGTTTCATGTCCCTAGATTGGGCTTTCTTAAAGAAAAAAAAAACCCTGTAAACAGAAAACTGTTGAGAAAAGATTATTTTTATTTTTGTTATTTTTGAGAATATATATATATTATATAAATATATATTATAATATATATATAAATATATAAATATATATGTGTGTGTGTGTGTGTGTGACTAAAATTATATTCACCCCACTTCCTTCTTTAACTTTTCTTTCGTTTACTCAACATGACCTTTTCCAAATTCATATCTTTATCTTGAGAGCTTACTAAGACCTAAGTCCGACTATTGCTGCTCTTTCGTGCATGGGGGTAGGGCAAAGCCCTGGAGAATAGGAAACCAGTCGGTGGTCTCATCCTCAAAAATAAATGACTCTTCCTCCCCCAACAATTAACTACTGCTATAGCTATTTTGTAAGCGGTATGATCTGCACATCCTCTATCCCATCTCTGCTCACTCAATTCTATGAAGGTAACCATTGCTTCTGTGAGTTTGTGATGGCATCAGCAATGTTACATCCAGAATCCAGCATCTGCATTATTCCCCAATATCCTCCAGCTCTTACGTTCTTTCTGCCTCCTTTTTCACACTGTTGTGGGCATTGGCAATGACAGGGTTAATTATATGTTCAATTTAATACTCTGATTGGCTGTGCATCTTGTCATTGACTGCTGACCTCTGTAGAAGGAATCTCCACTGACAGAGGCTGGGAACAGCCAAGTCTATACCTACTTCTTGGCTTTATCGCCATCTTTTTTTTTTTTTTTTTTAATTTCAACTGCTATTATTAAGTAAATTCAGAAGTCTTTTTTTTTTTTTTTAAAAAAAACAGGTAAATGTAAATCTTAACCAGAACAAAGACAGACTGTGACTAGCAGTTTATTTGGTATTCTGTAGACAGATTAGAAATATATATTCTTGAAATACTTGTGCAAAATCAAATTATTACACATTTAACAATTGTTCAATTATCCAATGGCAAGCCTCCATTTATTGCATTGTTCTGTTTGGTTTTTGGCTTAAGGGACTTGCAGCCCTTGTTCTTAGAAACCTCAAAAAAATGTTTTTTAAATCATGCAGTCAGTTGTCTGAAATTAGTGGGGATTAACTCACTATATATTCTTTTTTAAAAGTGCAGTAGCATGTCCTTATTATCAAAGGATCCTCAGCTTTGCAGGAAGGACCAAATCCTCGGACATGCAAGCACCTATGAGATATATGCTATTCCGACAGTCACTCTCCTGACATTCTGCCATAGAGAAGGGCAGTGTGTCTCTCACAGAGAAATGTTAATCTTTTGATTTATTGATGTCCATAAAACACCTGTATTGTGTGACTGACAATCTAATGTGAGAAGCCAGGTATGGTGCAACCACTTTCTTGATCAATTAAGACAAAAAAAATACCATGCCTTCCTTATATCAAACTTGCAACACAGCTATAGAATATCACAAAAGCAGTCTGGTCTGTGTCAGTCACCTGAGGTCACATAGAAAACGCTGGCAAAGACCAGCACCAAATGTCACAATGACAGCACACTAGGTAAAATTAAAATGGTAAAAGGTTGCATTTCAAATGGCTACCAGCTGAAGAATTAGAAATGAGCTTAACCTGGATCATCTTACATTTAATTTTGAATTCAATTTAGTGAGAATAACATGACATAATGTTTCCACAATGCATACTCTATTAAAGATAGCCAAATACTAGAAGCTTCCATATATATGAAAAGAATTTTAATGCAATTATGCTACAATGGTGGTTGGGGGGGGAGTATTCCCAGAATTAGATACCTGATACTAGCAAATAAAATTTCCAGTATTGGGAATGGACTTACTCTTCATGATTTATTGGTCACTGGGGCCCCATAGACTACCAGGCATTATAGGCTGTGGTCAATACTTTTAGTCATCCTTCAGAACCTGAGGATAAGGCCCTGTTCTTGAGGTCACTACATATTGGACTTTTAGAACATGGATAAATCAAGTTGGATATTACATTTCATTTAAAATTAAATTCAAATTAAATAAGCAACTGCAAGGCATTCTCTACTCCTGTAGTCAGTCTCTTGACAGTCTCCCACAGGGATGGTTTGTCTCTCATAGACACAGACAAGTACTCACTTGTCCTCTTTATTCCTGCTGGTTAGCTTCCATATTACTGGAGGAGAACTTTCACATCACACAGCTATAAAACCGTAGTAACAACTGGGTTGGCACCATATGTCCAGTGCTGCAGCAGTAGCATGAACGTTATGGGTATGTCTAACCACTTTCTGATTGACCTCAAGGCCTGTTACTGGAGAGAGAATGTATTCCTGAAATTGTTGACGGGGCCACAGACATGTGGCTAGACAGGTTCTATGACAAAATTTGAAAACATAAAATACCTTACCATTATTATTATTACCATTATTTTGTAAATACCGAAACTTAGATTGAATTCAGCTTGTCTGTGAAGAATTGTTTATGTATTGATATTCATAAGGAGACTCTAGCACTGGGTTCCCTGGATCCAGCAGGCTCTCCTGTCAAATGTCTGTAAGCTGATGAGATGAATAGAGAAAAGTCTCAGACAATTCAATCAGTTTTATCAACATTTAGTGAAACTAGGCTGTGGTACATATTTTTGCCTGTCTCCATAAGCTCTTCATTTCATACAGAGAGATTAGGCACTGTAAACGCTTCATTTGGAAACATTTTCTTATACCATAAGGCATAAGTTTACATGAAATAATTTGAAACGCATCCTTAGTTTGGAACATGGCCAGACTCAGCTTAATGTGTATTAACACTTTGCTCATATTAGAGAACACTCCATTTTATACCAAGAAAAGCACTGCATACATAGAATCATCGAAATATGACTGAGAAATTGCTTTTCTTTATGTGATTTTATGTGTACATGATGCACAGATCCCATTCTTTGGAACTGGACATGCCAATGAAAATGAATGTCTGGTGACTTTTAAGTCCAGCTGTCAACTGAAGGATCTTTAAAATGTGATGTGCAGATCTGAGAACACTTACTTGACTTCCTGTCTTTCATTGCATTAAAAGTACCACATCTGTATAAAAACAGCACTCTTCTCTAAGAGCTGCACAAAGCCCTCTATCTTTTAAAATCAGTAAGTCTAAACCCCTCCTATTCTGTAGAACAACCTCTGAGAGGGAAGTCAAGGATTCTTCTAGCTTAGAGGTTGACTGTTCTAAGGCTCGCAAGTCTTTACTCATGGTAGACCTCAGCTGGTGAAAATATTGAGGCACCTGAATTAGGGCAGTGGTTTCAGCACCTATTCTTGCAGCCACTCCTAAGCCCAAAATAATTGCTAGAGTCAGGGAGATGGGCTCTCTCTTATAACATCTAGGGCGAAGATCAAACTCGTCTATAAAAGCATCAGAGGGGTGATATAGCACTCTAGGCACAAGATGAATTAATATATAATAATCTTTGGTATCATTAAAAACACTAGTAACCACACAAGGAGTCAATCCTGTACTGTAGGCCCACCATTTGTCAATGTCTGGATATAGATATCGGGAATCAGAAGTTTTAGGGTTCTGTAGGGTTTCATTATATAGATATTGATAAGCAGCAGGAGGACTACCCAAACAAGTCCCCTTCCCTGACACCTCAGTAAGAGTCAGTTTACTCCTAATGTCTCAAGTACAAGCATCATGGCTGGTGGGTGATTTCAATCTTGGAATCACAAACTGTCATTCAAATTTTGGGTGTACACACCCTAAGCCCCACCCTCTAAGGCTATATCTAGGACATGGTTTAGATTCAAAAGTCTCTTATCTCTGACATTTGGATAATCTCTACCCCTATGCCTCTCGAGTGGGGATATCTCAGGGGTCAAGGCCTGCTGCTCTTTGGCCTTGTAGAACAACAGGTGATCTTGAGCTTGAGGGGGTTGTTCAGGAGTCTGGCTGCTCTCCAGTTGGCATCAGGCACAGGAGTTGGTGAAGTCAGACAGTTACTCCATCTACTTCAATGGAGGTCGGATGGTCAACAGCACCAGGAACAGCCTATTAGTAGCCTGAAAAGTCATTTCTCACACAAGAGGGGCATTACGGGTTTGGAGCAGGGACAGGACAAGGGACAACCCCCAGCCAGTGCCAGTTTTCGAGGGCAATTTAGTTAAGGTCCCTTTTTCGGGTTCTGTTTATTTTCTCTACCTGTTCTGAGCTCTGGGGACAGTACCAACAGTGGAGCCTCTAATTAGTCTCTAATAACTCTGACAATTCCTGACTTACCTTAGAAACAAAAGCAAGACTGTTATCTGATCTAATTACCTCACACACTTGAAACCTCGGTAAAATTTCTTCGAATACCTTCATAGTAATTTTTGTTAGAGAAAGAATAAGTGATGTCCAGATCTTAATGCTATATTAACAATATCGAAATTTACCTAGCAAAGAAAATGAGGGTTATGATGATACAGAAATTTAGTTTTATGATTAAAACTATGCATTAGAAGAAGTGGGAAATGAAAGATATAGAAAACTTATGAAAAGTATAGAAAGTTTTTATGATCCCTAGACCTGGGCCAAAAATGTAGGCTAGCTGGTTCACCAGTTCCACAAAGAAAGCAGAACTAAATGTTCTGTCAACCATCTTACTCCAAGGTTTACATCTTTCTTCCTGTCTTTTTTTGTTTCCACCTCAGAAAGTTTGATTTCTGGAATGTTCTAAAGGTTTCAATTGACACATAAACTCATACGTTTCTGGGTGTCACATTTCATCCGTGAAAACACATAGAATGTTTCTATCAAATGTAAGCATTCATATCTTCTCAAATGCTCATCAGTTCTTTGCTGTGAGAATATCCAATCCATTTCCCCTCTTTGCATGTTTTCAACAGCCACCACTTTATTGAGCCACTACTTTCAATACTTTTGTCAGGTATTTGAGAATTTCTTACAATGTGTTTTTTTTTTTATCATACTCATGCCTCCCTACAAGTCCTCTCAAATGCATATCCTTTTCCTTACATACCCAAATTTGTGTCTTATTTTTTTCAAGCCTCTGAAATTCAATAACTTGGATATGTAGTCAGCCAGTGAAGCAAGTTTGACAATACAGATTCACACCTTTAAAGAAAACTGACTTTATTTCTCCCAGCGTCTATCAGTTACCAAGTACTGCTCAGAAAGAGGTGGAGTTTGCATCTACCTCCTCTCCACATGCTGGCATTTGGTCTAACTTGGGCTTGCACAGTTCTTCTACATGATGTCATAATGGCTGTGAGTTCATTTGTGCAGTTGTCCTTTGGTATTCAGACATCATTCTTCCCTTCTTCAGTCTTTGGGTCCTGTATTCTTCTGTCCTTTCTTCTGTGATGATCTCTGAGTCTTAGGAATAGGGGTGAGAGATGAGTGTTCTATTTAGTGTTGAGAATTGCTCAGATTTTATCTGTCCCTCAACTAATTGTGGGTCTTCTGTATTAATTTCCATCTTTTGCATGAATAAGTTTTTCTGATGAGGACTGATAAATATACCCATCTATAGATATAATAAAAATTCATTTGTAATTGCTTTAATACTATGTGTGTTTTTGATAATAATACTAGTAGGTACTGACACCTGTTAAGCCACAGGTTCTTGGCCCTGATAGTGGTGCTAGGAATAAGTTCTGTGTTGTGGAATGGACTGTAAGTGCAATCATGAAGTGGATGACAAGTTCAACCAGGAAGTGGATAGTTACTCCCATGATTTTGTGCCACTATTGCACAAGTGGGCATGTGTTACTAGGATGGTATTACTGTAGCTCTCAGAGTTTACACCTAGATAAGACTAATGATTACTTTGCCCATTCAGTTACATACATAGATAGCATCTTTGAGCACTGTGAAATCTAGCTTGGGGTGCTGAAGCTTCCAGATGGATACCACTTTGATTAATCCATGTTCTCTGATTTGAGTATGTATTCAGCAATTGGGTATTAGGAACCACAAACTAATAAATAAAAATCCCAGTGCTAGGAATACTTTATCATTCTTTTAGCATTGCTGCTCAGCAGTATTCCATAGACTTTGAAACATTGCCAAGGCTCATGGTTGCCCACTAGATACTAAGCGTTAGACACGTTCAGTATTTTTAAAGGATTACTGCGGAGTAAAAAGGACCACTAATGACCTTCTGTTGAGAACCGTGCCTGTTAGGAAACTCAGAAAGTGGTGCGGGTCAGTGACTGTGGGTCCAACAGCCATAGGCAAAATAGTAGATAGCTACTTTTTGGAACAATTGAGATATGGAACAAGGTAGAATTGTAGAAAGGACATTTTCCTATTATAGCAAATTTTCTGTTAAAATTGCATTACGAAGTCATCCTTAGCCCATCAGACTTGCTCAAACGCATTAAGTGTGGCTAGAGGTCTGGGAGAGGGCCCTGGGGAAGTGTACAGTGTCTATTAATCAGCTTTGGATCAGGCTTGGGCAATGGTGTCATTTATAGCTTGCCTCCCTTGGGTTCTTCCTCTCATCTGTGCAGTTTCCCACTTTATTCTGAAATTGAAGATGACCTGAAAACACTTGCCAGGAGCAC
The DNA here is from genome assembly GCA_030674055.1 of Rhabdomys pumilio. NCBI lineage: Eukaryota > Metazoa > Chordata > Mammalia > Rodentia > Muridae > Rhabdomys > Rhabdomys pumilio. Next base: position 11,607,210 of record JANHMN010000015.1, on the reverse strand, counting down.
ATTGGTCCTCAAGGAGGCTCCCTTTAGGTCTGGCAAAGTGATGGACAGAAACCACAACAGGATCCAGACTCATTACTTTTCAGAAGCACTACACTTATTTTAGCACAGTCTGAGAGCAGCATGTAAACACACACACACACACACACACACACACACACACACACATACACACACACACACACACACACAGGCACTTACTTGGATTTAGTATACTTCAAAGATTCAGCCTTCCCCTTTTAATGTATTTTTCCCAGCAACTGTGAAGCATTGGCATCAGGAAGTATGTTGATGATTTAGGGTAATGCTGGGCAGGTTTGGTGGCTGTCTAAATTTCAGAGTGTGGAGTTTTACTTCAGATGTAGTCTTCTTGGTCAGAGAAAGCTAATTTCAAAGTGAAAATTCACCAGGTGTAGGTGTAAGGAGCTGATACCTGGCTCTGGAGGGAGGGTACACATATTCAGTCTATCGGCTGGGGACTTTCCTTTGGTTCTTCTGCCTCAGTCTGAGACCTTATTTTTATGACCCTAGCCAGTACTCACTGTACATGGGCTTGGCTGAAGCCACAAAACACTCACCTATATGCCTCTGTGGTTGATCTGGAAATTTCTGACACTCCAGTGATTCCAAGGGTGTGGTGTTAGAGGCAACCGTGTGTATTACACTATTGCTTAGTTTTCTATTCCTTCTGTCTCCAGTTAGGCAAGGGCTTGGTGATTCTTGGACAATTCTTACACAGATTATTTCTTTCTGATGACCTGTCTAGGTATATGTTTTTAGAGAATTGATTTTTAAAGCAAAGGCTAATAAACATCTATTATCTTTTTAAGAATGGACTAAAACTGCATAAAAATCTGAAAGAAAACTCTTTAAATAAAAACTTTCAAAGTGTTCAATTTTATACAAGCCAATAAATAATTGAATATTTTATTTCTTTTCCTTTCTGTGTTTGTGTTATGAGAAAAAAAGAACTTTAGTATAATATGTGTGTATGAGTGTATATTTAAAAATATATTTAGCTACTGTATACAGCAATACATGCTTGTAACTTTACCACACAGAAAGCTGAGGCAGAAGGATATAATGTCAAAGGCCAACCTAAGTAGCATAGTGATAACCACGTAAAATGTATGTCTCTCATGCCTCTCTCTCTCTCTCTCTCTCTCTCTCTCTCTCTCTCTCTCTCTCTCCCTGTGTGTGATGTGTTGATGATTTTGAAAATATTTATTTGTTTGTTTAAAGAGATGAAGATATGGCTCAGTGGTTAAGAGCAATGGCTAATCTTATAGAGGACTAGAATTTAATTTCCAATATCACCTAGCTCACAACCATCTGTAATTCTAGTTTCAGGGAACATCAATTATTCTTCTGGTCTCTTTGGGCATTGCACTCACATGGTACACACACACACACACACACACACACACACACACACACACACACACAAACATAAATAAAATAATTTAATTGATTCATTACATTTATGTATGTGCACTGACATAGTACACATACACACATAAACAGAAATAAAATAATTTATTAGATTACTTACACTTATATATGTGTATGAATGTTCTGCCCGAATGTATATGCACTATGGACAAGCCTGGTGTTCAGAGAAGCCAAAGGAGGGGGTTGGATCTCATGGGGCTGGATTCACAGGCATTCTGAGCCTCCATATGGATTCTGGGAACTGAACCTTTGTCCTACAGAAAAGCAGCTAGTACTTTACATTCTGGGTCATCTCTCTAGCTCCATGTCTATAATTTTAAAAAATCATTTACTACTACATCTCTGAGAAGCCTGGATGTTTGTGATGTCGGTAATTATGTACAAACCTCCTTCATCTCCTTCACTTTGCCTTATTTACAATGATGGTCAGTGCTGTTGGGATCAGCCAGAGTCCTGTGGAGACGCTAAGGAAGAGGCTTACCACTGCATCATACTAAAACCCTGTCATTTGCTCTGTAACTCAGAGTATTCCTAGAAAGAGAATTTCCAGGTCAAAATAAAATGCAATTTGATATAGAATGTGACCTTGTTGCAGGAAGTATTACCCTAGTTCTTTTTTGACAAAGCTGTGAATACTAATGTCTTAAGTTTTTTCATAGCTGTCTGGCATCCATGTCTGGCAAACAATTGACATGATCTGGTAGGTGCACAATAGTTATCCAAGGTTAGTTATATCATTTTCTGACTGTAAGAGTAGTTTAGAACTTTCATAATGTATTTGCTTAGCTGTCCATTACTGTACCAATGTCATCAATTTCTTTTAAATGTTATATCTTATACCTGTTTTCTCATTAATTTGTAAGTGCTTATCAACATGCAGCCTTGTTGTGGCCCAAGCTGCCCCAAGTTAAGCGCCAAAAATGTTGAGAACTACACTGTCCCACGTTTGGGGGCCAAAATGTCATGACTACTCTATCAGTGTTGGAACCCGCACTGCCAAAAGCCTTGGGGACTAATTTGTTAGCCTGCACTGCCCAAGCAGCTCCAGTCTTCAGATCGGGGTTCAGCAAGAGAGAGAGTGAGGACAGACTTGAAGAATGGAGACCAGACAGAGTGTGATTCAATCCTGTTTATTCTTCAGTCTCTCTTCTTAGTCTAAGTCCCAAGTCTTGAGTTTCTAGTCCCTAGTTCCTAGTGCCTAATGCCTCCAAGTTCCAAGTTCTTTCTTCCAAGTGCTAAGTGGCTAACATCTAATTCTAAGTTCTTCCTCCAAGTGCCAAATGCCTAACACCTAATCTCTGTTCCTGCTCCTGTCAATCTCAAACCCAAAAACCAACTATAGTAACTGTAGTAGTGGATTTTCTCCTGGGTCTAAATAATGTTCCCCTCTAAATCATAAGTTGGGGAACCAAGAGTCCAGTAGAGCCACCCTGGAGGTACAGGTGGTAATGTCTCCTTCCACACTGAGGACTTTCCAAGTCAGGTTTGCTGGTTGATCTGTTCCAGTTTGAAGGCAATTGAGAAGCATCTTCATGTTTCCTGCAAAGAAAAAATATGCTTCTCAGGTGGTTTCTCCTCCCTGGATTTGTTATTGTTGTCTATATTTTTAATCAATCACTCTGGCAGCCAGTGTGCAGCATCTGCAGTTTGGGAATATATGCAGACAGAACATCTTCCCCAGATAAGCACTGGATCTGGCCCATTCCAGGTTCCAGTTAACGGGTCTTTCCAGAGAACTGTTGCAAAATTCTTTTTGGTATCTGGATGCCAAAATCTATCTGCAGTGGATTTTCCTTCAGAATCCAAAATTAAAAAATTTAAAATAAAGAGCATGTGATGAAGGATATTTCTGGGGGAACCTTTGGTAGGGTACATTTCCCCTTTTAAATTTTCTTCAAATTGACATTTAATGGTTCGATGTGCCCTTTCTACCATACCTTGGCCCTGTGGATTATATGGAATACCTGTTTTATGTAGTATTCCCATTTTTTCACAGAATTGGTGGAAACTGGAGCTTGTATAACCTGGGCCATTGTCAGTTTTTTTCTGTTTAGGCACACCCAATACAGCAATTGTAGCAAGCATATGAGTGATCACATGCTTGCTTATTTCTCCAAATTGTAATGTCGCATAAATGAAACCACTCTATGTATACACACACACACACACACACACACACACACACACACACACACACTGACAAATTCATTATAATGAGTAACATCCATTTGCCAGATACTGTTTGGTATCAGTCACGTTGGATTTACACCCAAATGAGGAACTGGTAAAAGTGTAACACATGATTGACATTGTTTAACAATTTGTCTAGATTGTTCTCTGGTAATTTTAAACATAATTTTCAAAGTTTCAGAATTAAGATGATGTAACTCATGAGCCTTTATGGCCTGATCCAAGTTAGATTGCAGATCTGATAAAGCCTCTTCCATGGGTAAGGCCTCAGATCACATTTCTGTGGTTAATACTGTGTTTGTGGCAGAACTGAGGTCTAGTTTTGTTCTTCCTGGTGTTGCTCGACTAAGTTCTAAAAGGTATTGGTATTTGCTGGTGAGAAACTGACTGCTTCATAAGCCTGTTTTGGCTTGTGTTGGCTTGGGGCCTGGTGCTGGCCCCTGTTCCCGTTTCCCTGATTATGGGAAAGGGTGTTTCCTTGTATGTCTTTTTTGGACCTACATTCACTAGCCCAATGCCTTCCACATTTGCAAAGTGGGCAGAGCCCAGGCTGTTTTCTGGGCAGTCTTTGGGTTAACTCTTTTTCTGCCTCACAATCTCTTGCAAAGTGTCTAGACTTGCCACATTTAAAAGAGGTCTTTTGGTTTCTACTAGCCAAAAAATCTCTTACTGATTGCCCTTGCATGGCAGCTGCCATAGCTAAGCCCTGTTGGTAGGAGTGACCTATATCAGTACAGTGTCTGATATACCCTGTAAGGTCTGTCTTTTTCCTGTAGGGTCTAATGGCCGCTTGGCAGGCAGGATTGGCATTTTCATATGAAAGTTGTTTCACATAATCTACTCCGGCCTCTGCATTACCAAAAATCTTCCCTGATGTTGTCTTTAATCGATGAACAAAATCAGAAAATAATTCATCAGGTCCTTGTCTGACTGCTGTTAAGGACGCACCAGGGTTCCCTTTAGCTGGGAGTTTACGCCAAGCCTTCATTGCTGCATTTTGAATTTGAGCGAATAAGCCTGCATCATATTACATCTGGTTATCACTAGAAGCAAATTGCCCTTCTCCTACTAAAGCTTCCAAGGACCAACCATTGCCTGCCTGAATGTTTCTCCTAGCTGTTTCTTTACAATTCTCATGATACTCTGATTTCCAAACAAGATAGTCACTACCACTAAGAACTGTTCTCACTAACTTACTCCAATCACTAGGAGTCAGCCACTCCTCTGTGGCAGACTCTAAAATTGCAAAAGTAAAGTGAGCAGTGGCACTGTATTGTGATACTGCATTTTTTAATTCCTTAATAATTTGAAAATTAAACCCTGTGTGATGTTTCCAAGCAACCTCTTGATTGTCTCTGGTCTCTGATACAGGGAAAGCCTCAACGTCTCCCTTCTCTGGATGATCTGTGGCTAATCTTAAACTAGGGGATGGAGACTGTCTTTGGACTCCTGGTTGAGGATCACAAGGAGACGGGGGATTTTCGCAGTTTACCTCCCGAGACATCTTCCCTGTCTTTAATTTTTGTAGCTGATTAATTAAGTTCTGATACTCTTTTTCTAACTCTATTTGTTGTTAAAGAACAGATATTTTTTCCTATAACTCCTTTATGGGATCTATAACCACCATCTCCATTGCAGGAGCACTTGGAGGTGGAGGCCCACAGGGAGGGTGTCTTCTGGAAGAGGGCCATTCAGGGTTGTAATGTTCAGCTGCCTCTTCCTCTAGGTCAGCACAATCTGGCTCTGACAAATCATCATCAACCTTTGGTTGTATTTTAGATTCTAATTTTAGATAAATACGTTTCTTTTTATTTTGAACATGAAAGACAGCATTCAAACAACAAAACAAAAGCAGACAATTAATGCATGTGAGCAGCAAACAACAGAACAAAAACAGATAGTTGAGATCAGGCTGACTTATTTCTTGCCCCATTTTCATTAACATGACTTACCTTTCTAGAAGCTCCAGATTCCTGCGGTGATCACATTCATTTCATTTTTAGTGGATCCTTCCTCCAGTAAAGTTCTTCACTGTGTCTCTCATTCTTGCTGCCCCACATTGGGCACCAAAAAATGTTGAGAACCATTCTGCCCCACGTTGGGCCCCAAAAATGTTGCGAGCCGCTCTACCCCACATTGGGGGCCAAAATGTTGGAGACCACTCTATCAGTGTTGGAACCCACACTGCCAAAAGCCTTGGGGGCTAAACTGTTAGAGGACGCACTGCCTCAGGCTGCTCTGGTCCACAGGTAGGGGTTCAGCAAGAGAGAGAGTGAGGACAGATTCGAGGAATGGAGACCAGATAGAGTGTGATTTAATCTATTTATTCTTCAGTTTCTCTCCCTAGTCCAAGTCCCAAGTCTAGAGTTCCTAGTCCTTAGTTCCTAGTCCCTAGTGCCTCCAAGTTCCAAGTTCCAAGTTACCTGTCCTAAGTCTCAAGTGCCTACTAACTAATGCCTAGTGTTTAATTCTCTGTTCTTCCTCCAAGTTTCAACTGCCTAATGCCTAATAACTAACTCCAAGTTGTACTGAATTCTTCTATCTGCTTCTTGCCTTTTTTATGTCTCACTTTTAAGTCACACCTTTGAATCTCAGCTCTAAATCACACACACCCAAGGGAAGATCCTGGGTATCTAAAGCAAGATGTTATCAGAGTGTGCTCATCTGTTGTAGGCTATTGTAATCAAGTCTTTTGTCAGGATATGTGGCTCAAGATGGCTGCAAGGATGATAGCCACCTTCTGTCGGCTCCCCACACAGCCTTATTAAGATTCATCAGCTTTATCAGGATGCATCTTCTATATGCTGAACTGGCCAGTGTGGAAGGGGAGCTGTATTCCCAGTTCTACCTTGCAGGGCTACCAAGTAAAATCCTCCATACAGAGTCCTGGACACTGCTAAAGAAATGACTGAGGATATGATGTCCTGAAGAACCATAGTGTTGGAAGACACTGTCCACTTGTGTTGGTGATGGGATTTAGGACTGCATTATTTAGAAACTCTGACACTTCATATTATTTCATTGGGGATATCCAAGAGTGCCTGTGACTTCCTTTGAAGGAACAGGCCATTGCTAATGATGACTTGGAAGAAATGATGAACAAAGCCTGGGAAAACACACCCTGAACTCTGACCTCAGTAGGCTATGCCTCTTTCTGGAAAACCCCAGTGGATATTAGAAACAAGGAGCTGACATTGCTATGCTGAAGAAGGTGTGGGAGCTGGGGTGTGGTCAAGGAGAGAGAAGCTAAGGATGGTCAACATAGGCACCTGACAGGTTTACCTTTTGCTTTAGGTCTTTGCTGTATCTTTTTACACTATTTACAATATTTTGGATATGTTGAGTTGCTATAATCTTATGCAGTCAAAATGGTTGATTTTTATTTTCAAGCTTCCAGTTTTGAAGTTCTGCTAATGATGTGTTTATCAGCATGATAGGATATCTATATTAATATATGCAAGCCTCCACTAGTGCTTTTTAAAAACCAGATATTTCTCTAGAAATTATATTTCTCTTACAAACAAGACTTGTTTTTAATATAACTTCTCATTATAAACATTCCCTGCTAACACTGTTTTCTTTGATCATCATTCTGTAGCTTGCACACATGTCTACTTTGATGAGTGGCTTTTTCTAAGGGAGGACTCCAGGTCCTTGATAAAGATAGTCATGGTTTATTAACCTGGCAGAAAACTTTTAAATAAATAAATGTTCATGAATCTTGAAGGTATACACATAAACAATACTTGTTCAAATACTTGTTATCAAAAGAACAAGAGATAGTGAATACTGTTAAGAATAAAGATTGCAAGTAGGGTTGGTAGATATACAACAGCACAGTAAATACAGGGAAAGACTGGAGGCTCATTTCAAACTAAACAGAACTACTGTAAGATCCAGCAATTCTGCTAGTATTTGAAAACAAACCAAACAACAACAAATCAACAACAACCCATAAAACTGGCACATCAAGGGAAGATCTGCACTCTCATAATCTTTTCATAGTAGCAGTGAATACAACTTGAGTGCCTGTAAATGGGCAAATGTATGAAGAAGCATACACATACACATACACATACACATACACATACACATACACATAC
>JANHMN010000015.1:11554516-11599458 GCA_030674055.1 Rhabdomys pumilio | reverse complement strand
GAGAGAGAGAGAGAGAGAGAGAGAGAGAGAGAGAGATACACACACATTCTACCAAACTGCTTATCAGTCAAGTCATTTGGAGCACATGAATGAACCTGAAGGACATTATGTTAAGTGAAAAAAGGAAATGCTAAGAGAATGCTGCATGCCATCACCTGCGTGCATCATCTAAAGGTTAACTCCTAGAAGCAGTGAAAAGTGTAATGTTTTATATACATTAGACAGCCAGACTAAGTAAGATATTGTAGCTAAGAGGAAAATGGCTGATGAGTTGATATGACTGATGATGTCAGAAATGTGGTTTCTGGTATTTAAGGACACTCGCTCATTTCTAAGAAGAGCAAGCTATTGTGCTGCAGTGATTGTTGAGGTAATATTACATGGTGAGGGGGGTGTATACAGTATGGATTTTTCAAAGCATCAGAGTTGCATGTGCTTTTTGTAGAAAGAAGCTCATAGGGCTCATAGGTGTTTCTCACCTCAGACAACATCAATGACAGACAAGATAACCATTCTAGAGTCAAGATTGGGAATGAGGTTGCTGGGTTGAATTACAGATCATGAATTACCCTTGGGAGCATGGGTAACCTCCTAACTGCCTCACTGCTTACAGTTTTACACTAGCATAAACAATGGCATCTATATACCTATATGAATGGATCTCCCTCCCCTCTCCAGTTAGCTTTCTACCCTCTATATACTTCCATTTCCTCATAAGAAAATGAAACCATGCATATCTATGGCAAAATTTACACAGGTGTCAGGTAAGTACAGGCCAAAATGACTGAGACTCTGGTGAGGATCTGATGATCCTTCCTACTTGAGGGAACATTGACCTGCTCTGGTGTGTTGAATATAGTGATAGCTATGGTTCTCAGTAGACCAACATTCTGCAGCAATAAGAAACATGGAAGGCAAGAAAATAATTAATGTGCTATGCATGTTCATTAAGAGAATAGTATATTATTTAACAGTTGACGACTCTAGTGTTAAACTGTGTTAGATCTTCATAAGTCAAACACAAGAACCACTGGATCTAACAAAAATCTACTTTGGACTGCATATTGTTATTGCAAAGCCTAGTTCCTTGCATATAAGGATGCTCAGAACTTCCACGAGCTCCATGGGCAGTGTCATGTAGTCAAGTCAGGCCCACTCCTGCAATATGCTTCTCATCAAATTCCATCAGCATCTTGTGTCCAAGTCCAGATTAGGAAGCCACCCATGCTTGTAAGAATAGAAATTCTTTAGAGCTAGTAAGTCCACTCTTGGGTTTTCTTTCTGCTAAAGACACTGTCAGCTCCCACTCTTGTTGTGTGCTTCCTGCTGTGAGAAAAGAAACATCATTATGGATGGATAGCAAGTCTGAGTACTTGGCTGTCTTTGAGAAAACATAATCAGAAACAATACCCCAAATGAATAATATATATATATATATATATATATATATATATATATATATATATATTCAAAGAATGATAGATAAGTAATGATCTTATCATCACTGATCAATGAGTGATCAGACAGTAGTCTTTACTGCTTTAGTGCCTGGGAGAAAGGGGGGCCCTGGGAAGCTTTGGGGAAGAGAGGATGTGGAATAGAAGTGAGGAAGGTTGTGGAAGATAGACAGGGTGGAATTTTACAGTGTTTTGAAGTGAACCTGTGTACAGCATTGCCAAATCGGAAGACTGTGGTATGTGTACGTGTATCTCCTATGGGCATGTGATGAAATATGGCATATGTACCCAGCTTAAAATTAGTAAGTCAAGGTCTATGCAAACATTAAAGAAAAGTGATCATTTCTAATTAATTAATTTATTTACTTTACATCCCAATTGCAGCCCCCCTCTCCTCCCAACCATTGCCCCTTTGAAAAATCCCTTTCCATCTCTCCTCATTTCCTCTGAGAAGGAGAAGGACACCCTGGGTATCAACCCACCCTGGTATATCAAGCTAATGCAGGAGTAAGCACATTCTCTCCCACTTAGTTCAGAAAAGGCAGCCCAGTTAGAGGAACAGGATTCACAGGTAGGCAAGAGTCAGGGGCAACCTCTGCTCCAATTAGAGGATTCACATGAAGACCAAGCTGTATTTATGCTACATATGTACATATGTCCTAGATCTAGTCCATATATGCTATTTGATTGATGGCTATGTCTCTGGTAGCCCACAATGATCCAGGTTAGTTGACTCTGTCGATCTTCTTTAAATTTCATCTATTGTGCCCCACGTAACTGTTGTTTATTAGTAATAATAAAATACTAAGGAATTTTTAAGATTAAAGAATTTGTATTCCTTACTCAACTTTTTTTATGACCATGTCAAAACAACTTGACCAAAGCATTTAATTCAGCGGCTTAGAGTTCAGCATGTTTAGAATTCAAACCCGCTCAGTGGGGAGTAGATAGACAGTCATGGTGTAGGAGCAGTAGATTGCATCTGATACAAGCAGAATAAAAAGAGAGGCAGAGAACAAGAGAGGGATGGGATAAAGATAGAAAAGAAGGAAGAGGAAAGAAGGAAGAGATGGAGAAAGGGAAAGGGGAAAGAGGGAGGGAGGGAGAAAGAAAGGAAGGGAGGGAAGGAATTCATGGGCCTTTAAGTCTCATAGTCAATCCTCTGTGATACATCTTTTCTATTAAGATCACAGCTCTTAATCTTTCCCAAACAGTTCTCCCACCTTCAGAAGATAAATTCAAATGTACGAGTCTATAGAGGTCATTCTCATCCAGACCAACATACCTCTCCTGCCTCCTCTGCTACATTTTGCTCCTCTAAGCTGTTTTCCTCAGTCCACTGTCTGCATAATTTCCAGTGAATTAAATGTTCCAGAGATGACTTATGAAAAAAGTCTGTATTTGTAGTGTGTGTCTCTGTGTAAGTGTAATATATATGAATATGTATATATAGGTATGTAGGCATATGTTATATATATATATATATATATATATATATATATATATATATATATTCGTGTGTGTGTGTGTGTGTGTGTGTGTGTGTGTGTGTGTGTGTGTGTTTGTGTGTGTGTGTTTTACCTTTCTCAAATCTCTGGGCATTATGTATAGCAGAGGACACCATGTACTTGAATAGACAATGTTGTAGGAGGTTCCTGCTAACATTTAGCCTGGGGTCTGTTTGGCCACTTTAAATATCACAAATGCTCCTGACCTGCATGGTACCAGTGACAAATGCCCAATCCTAATGGGCACTTGCGTAATTGAGCACAGTTTCTTGGCAGCTCGTTGCACAATTGTTCCTTTTGAGTCTGAGCCCATTGATTAGAAACTGAGTCTTCCATATAATTAGACTATTAGAAAATAGTAGTCTCTAAGAGGAATGTAAGAGTCCTACTCTACCATTAATGGCATGTGGATGCTGACAAGTGTTGGATGCAGTGCACAGGGCTCTGAAGCACACAATCACGCAAGATGGTGATAAGCACAGACAGACAGGAATAGAAAATGCAGACCGTTCAAAGCAGCTGGTGAGCTCAGAAACAATATGATTCAAAGCATGGTTGCTGAGCATCCAGTAGATGTACAAAATGCACAGTCTCCTGCATTAAGAGTTATTTTTGAAAGCCAATTATGTGTTGCTGGTGAACTATTTTGAGGATCATGCCATTTATGAGGAAGTGACCACTGGGCGCTCATCAGTCATCACCTTGCCACTCTCAATTCTATATACATTTCAGACCAAACTGTAGATGTTTTATCACTACTATTAGGATCAAAAGAAAGAAGGGAGTGACGAGAAAAGAGAAGACATGGCGAGAAAGAGAGGGAGGTGGAAGAGTGAAAGCTAACACTAAAGCAAAGTACTTTGTCTAAGCTGAGAAGGTCACTAATTGTGGCTTTGTAGTCAAGTGGGCTTTATGATTAGGTGTGAAGGCTCATAATATAAATAACACATATTCATGCCCTTCTTCTATTCAACACAAGAAAGGCAACAGAGGGAAACTAAATTAACATACCCATGAAAATGAGATCCCAAATTTCATTGAATGCAAGCTAAAAGGTAGAAAGTGGAGGTAGGTAGGTGACTCCATTAAAGCTTCCTAAATGAGGGAATTCCACCCACACTGAAGAAGGATGAAAGTAATGTTTTGTACACAGCACACAACAGAACTAAGAAGGATCTGCCTCCAGGATGCTCCTGAGCTGTTGCTTGTTGCCTGACCACTAACAGCTGCTTTCTCTTTGTGTCTCTTGACTTTTCTGTTGTTGAACTCATTTAGTGAGGAGTTCAATGCTTGCAAACACCCTAGGTATAGACTGCTTTCTGTTAACTTCCTGCAGAAATGGGGATGTAGTTTTTCAGTGACCTCTAGTAGAAGGTTTGGTTCATCTCTATCCTGAACCACATTGTACCTGGGAAATTTAGTTCATCAATTAGCTAAAAGTCAGAGCTGTATTTATAGAATGGAGGTGGGCTTTCTCCAGAAACCATACATGAAACTCCACAGAGGAAAAGGACTGAGTTACTTGGACAAAAATAACATGATGTCAAACAGGCCATGTGTGTGAAGAATATGGGTGGAGAAAGGGTGCCTGGGCTTGTGAAGGTACACTTTCAGAAGTGAACAACCTGTTTATTATTCTCCCATCTCACCTTGTTTCAATACATAATGAACACCTTAGTAATATTTATTATTCTAACCACACTAATATGCATGTAGTTCTTTCTCTCTTAGCTGCCTGCTGTTCTATCGGATAGTTACGTTGACCAATCTGTGATGTGAAGTGATGTGGTGTGGTATGATGTCATGTTATATCATATGATGTGGTGCGGTGTGATGTCATGTCGTGTGTGTTTCCTGCCATTGGTGAGAACTTTGTTTCAGGGAAGGATGGAGGAAACCTAGGCTTCTGCTCTTGCTACTGACAGGTTTTAGGTTCATTTCTTAGAAATGAGTATAAGACCTCAATCATTTCTTAGTGTCAGCTTTCTATGGATAAAATCAGGCTAATCTGGTATATATAGAGGGTATTGTGAGCATCAGTGTATTATAGCATATAGCATGATGAACTGGCACCAAGCACATATCAACAAAGGACTCTGTTCTCTGAATTCACTCTGACAGTTGTAGCAGTTTTCACTTTTTTCTGAATGTTTAGGCTTGAACTCCCAAATCTCTGTCACAGTTTGAGGTGCACTGTGTACGTCAGTGCCATTCAGGACCCCTTACAGTAGATGCTGGCTCTACAGATGACTTTTGGACTAGCATCCTCTCTATTCACAGTCAGATGGTCAACTGCTAAGTCTCTGCTGGTTACTCGCTCAAAAGATAAAGGATGAAGGGCTGAAAATTTGCTGGCTACCATTTGATATGATACTTCTTTAGTCTTTATTAACCACCAATGCCAGCTTGTAGACCAGCTTTAGACCTTCAGACTAAGGGGTTTGATCTCAGTGATGCCCTCTACTCTGTATGACCTAGTATGCTCCTAGGAAATCCATCTCTCCCTCATACAAGACAGAACCTGTGAAATAGTACCCTTTCACCAACTAAAAATATGTGATTGGTATGCCATTAACATTTAATATAAAGTTTTATTCTAACCACTTTTTATATACTCAAAACTATCTATGCTATTATTTTTTTAAATTCTTTTAATAAATGTTTACATTCCAGTATAGAATAGCTCTTAGAGTGACCCTGTATAGAAAATGGTTTTCTATAAAATGTCACATGTTTTTGTTGGGTCAGATTGAGAACTGGGCATTTATTGACAGAGGTAGAGGGGCTGAAAGAATTCTCTAAGGCTTTGCCTCTCTAGTTGTACACACCTCTATGGCCAAACACACTGGAGAAAGTGCTCACTGTAACAATGAAGTTACAGTCCAGTGAACCACCATCAGAGCTGTACCTTGTGTGGCAGTCCTGCATTCACAGGAGGCAGAGGCAAGAGGGTTGTCATGAGTTCCAGGCAAGCTTGTCTACATAGCAAGTTCTGGGACAGTCAAAGATGCATAATGACACCCTACCTACTTTCCCCAAAATATTCTATTTATACAGCTTATTTATCAGATATACATTCAGCAATTTTCAAGTTGTTTCCCAGGTTCCCAATCCTGTGACATTCCCTAAAAAAAACTCACCTTAATCAAGGCGATCCAACCTGTTGGTCTGTACAATGTCTTTCATCCACACTATTCAGCATTTCTAATTTGTACAGACTTTCTAGATATTGAACTTTCTATTAACCAAGATTTAATCCCAGACTACTTCAACTGCATGGCAACTTGTGCTGGAAATTCCCATGAAGCATTTATAGAAAGATAGAACAACTCATGTGTAGACCCTTATGCCACAGTGAGCTTTATCTCATCCCAAGAAGAAGTTTGCCAAAACTGGGGCTTCCTTGCAGCTCCCACCTGACCTCTATGCCTTTGGGAAGCTTCTTCAGGCTGGTTTTGACTTGGACACAAGCAGAGGACCTGAGACCAGGGGTGCAAGGGTGAGATTTCTATTGATGAACTTCCTTCCATTTCCTAATGATTTAGTTTTCTACATATTCATGAATGCATTATACACATTCACAAAGTTTCAGGCAGAGGGGATGAATGTGCTAGTTACCCATTACATGTCATCTATAGGAGTTGATGTCTGTGGGTTTTCCTCTAATTTATAAAGCAATATATATTTGTAATTATAGTTAATTAGATGCTTGGAAGGTAGGGCTTTAAGTCTCTCAGATTTAGTACCATCTTTGTAAAATGAAGTTGGCTTGAACTTAAATAGAGATCAAGGAGAATAATAAATAATAGTATGGTTAATAAGAATTCAAACCAGGAGCTATTATCTGCCTCAAAACTGAATGTGTGTGTCTGTGTGCATGTGTGTGTAATATTTCCAATGAGGGAGAGAAACTGGGTTCTAAACTGAAACAGCATGGCAGTATGGAGTATGTGCAGTGTGGAGATACATGAGGAGGGTGTTTGGGAACTGGAACTAATGAGAAGATAATAGAATAAAATTATTGGCACTTTTGCAGTTTTGCATTTGATGGTGGTAGGTTTGGGGAGCAAACTAAAGAAAGATGGGCATTTGTATGCAGAAATCTCAGTCACAGTTGAGTTGCCCTGTTCAGAAATTGCCAGTGAAAACAGCTGTCCAAAGTGAGGAGATCTCCAGTATCAACAGAAAAAGCAAGCTGTAGGCATTCCTAAGGTTAGTAGTAAACAGATTAGATGAAAGTTGGGGTCTTTGAGGAACAGGCTTGCCTATAATCAATTGAGATTCCTATAAAGTGTCGTAATTTTATTATAGAATAAACAGAAAGGATCAATATATCTTTAAAAGTATCACCTAGCTGCTTATATTATTGCAAGTTTAAGTAATTAGTATTTGGTTAGTAAGATGTCCATGTGGACTAAGAAATGCTATGCAAAGGAAAGAGGGGGCAGACTGCCCTAAAGTCTGCATAGTATCCCGCTTTCCTTTCATGAGCCAAGCTCCTAGTGGGAAACAACTCAGCATGTGGATCATTATTGTGTCACCACTGGGAAGTCAGCTGTGCTGGTCTATGGTGGAAGTGACTTGTTAATTGACCTATAGGTGAGAATTCTTGTGGTTGGGAATGGTCATCACTTGGTTTCCAGAGATAGTGTCTTTAGTGATGTGCCAGGCCTGTAAGCATGAGGACATAGGTTCTATGCCAAGAACCCATGTAAAAATCTAACTGTGATAGCACACCTGTCAGCCCAGCATGAGGAAGATAGAGACAGGCTGATCGTTGGGGCATGTTGCCTTATTAAAAGAAAAAAGAAAACTGAAGAAACACCTCAAAAACAAAGTAGATGGCACATGAAACATGACTTCCCAGCTAGTCCTATTTCGCATATATGTCCATATAAATGCCCAGCCCCTCACACATGAACACACACACCCAAGCCAAGATTGCATGTTGTTTAAAATTCATTGACAATATGATGAGGAATCTGCACATAAACCAGTACGGCATCCATCGTAGGTATTTCATTATGTCCCAGAATGAAATCAATACATCTAATGGAGCACTGGTTGACAAAGTACAGATAGACAACATTAGAAAGAAGACCCTAAAAGAATTTCTCATTTATCTTAAATGCTTTCAAAGCGAGCCTGAGTATGCTGGGACAGTGTTTACTTCTGTGTTTCTTTCTTCTTCTTTTAATAATTTTTAATAATTTTTAATAATTTCTACATTAGGAGAAATTATCACCTCTATTGGCTACCAGGCCTCACCACAGGTCGTTTTTTGGTTCACAGGCTTTTGGATGGATAATACATATTGACTGACCTAGGCAAAGCACAAATACCACTGTGACACAGGCCACACTAGCACCATGATAATGGAGGGACTATTCAGAAGTGAATGTGTGTCCCTAGAAGATGGTGGGTGGAGGGTGGAGATCATATGGATTCTAGAAAAACCTCATTGTAGGTATTTCAGGATAATTGATTCTTCCTTCAGGTGAGAAATGGTGGGAAAAGCAAACTCTAGGTGAAATCTTCCTGTGGCCATGGTTTAAAAGTTAATAGAGCAGACTCTTGGCACTGATTGATGGAGGCAGAAGCCGCTTCTCTCTCTTCCAATTAAACAACCTGTAAATATAAACAAATATTAGCAGCAGAATAAACTGCTTTGAGTTCCATGCTGTCAGGGGAGTGACATTTAAATCACTCCTGCTTAAGGTCATAATTAGTCATAGATAATAGACTAGCACCAAAGCCTCAGTCTGATAGCCAGAGTGGAAGAAAAGCTGAGTTCCAGAGAAGCATGTCTTTTTCATTCTTTCTTAAGGCAGTTATAAATATGAATTGTTTTTGCTTACACACACATAATTTTTATCTGTGTGCTCAGTAGGATGGGACAAGTGGTGGAGATGTGCTAAATATGCTACATGTACACCCCTCTAGTGAATCTTTCTCAAATACAATATATAGATGGATTGTATGCATTAAACACTCACGAATCAAGTCCCAGCAAGAGACATGGATTGATCACCTGTGTTTCTCCTGTAGCTAAAAGGGAAAGGTGTGTTTGCTTAAAAGGCAAGAATGCTTTTTAACAACCCTTGGGAGGAAGGAAAGTGTACATAGTTTCTTATGAAAACATGAAATAGGCAGTGGCCAGAGGGAAAGCTGGAGTCAGGAGCACTGTGTAGGTTGGAGAAGCCGACTCCCAGATTTCATGCCAAGGAGTCCCCAGGCTCTCACCGCCAAAGGGTTTTGGCGCCAGAAAACTGCAATTAACAAGATTTATCCCTTATTTACACTGTCCCTAGGCTGTCTGCACTAGGCTCAGGATTTCTCACTGATGAAATGTTACAGAGGAGACTATTTGTGACAAAGCTAAACTCTGCATACAGAGCTGCTGAATGTGCTGGAGGCACGCAGTCAGGCTCCCGGGCACCTTTGAACTGAACTTGATGACTGTTCTGGACATTTGTGACCCCTGTACCACCTGCCTCTGCTCTCTCTACATTGCATAATGACTATGCATAGGGAAGTAAGAAACAATGAAAGAGCCTCCCTGATATTCATCATGATGAACTGGTCTTTGAGTCCAGCAACATTTCTTTTAGAGGTGGAGGTTGGAAAATTGTTCAGATGAACTAATTGAATTTGGATTTTTTGTTAATTAAGAAGATAACTAAGTGAAATCATAACAGGTCCTGGAGTTTGCTTGTTTGTTTTGCAGAGCAAAAAGATTCCAAAGCACTGTCCAAACTGACAGAACCACTTACAGCCTTTTTATTTTATTTTTTCGAGACTGTCTATCTTCAAAATGAAAATATGAGTCTGAAGATCATATACTTGATGCTGGAAGCACCTTTCTGAAACCTAGAAGTTAAGGTAGTTCCCAAAGCAGTTATGAAGCTATGATCAATACACACAGCTAGAAATGAAGCTATAGCCACACATTCTGATTTGACTTACCTGTTATATTAATGAAAAAAAAAGTCAGTTTGATTATATCGATTCTGTCTTATAATTTTACTAATATATCAGCTTGGGTTTTGTATGTGTATTCCATTTTCTAGCCATGGGATTGTGAACTCTAAACACTAGTGTCATGTCATGGACATTTTATTTTTATTTTTATTTTTTTGGATATTTTATTTACATTTCAGATGCCATCCCCTTTCTACATTTCCCCTCCCTAGAAAACCCCTATCCCATGCTCCCTTCTCCTTTTTGCTTTTATACAAAATTTTTAATGTTAACCAAAGGCTTTATTAGTTTGGTAATGCTCAATATCAATCAGAAGTGTAACCCAATACCCAACCTAGATATATCAACTATATTTGACTGGCAGACACATGTGAACATCTGCCTCCATGTCCCCCCCCCCTCTTTTGCTCACCTAGCTCCTCCTCTCCTTCTCCTCCTCCTCTTCTTACTCCTCCTCTTCCTCTCTGTACTCCTCCCACCTTAGCTCCTCCTACATATCACCCTTCCTGTTAAAATAAAGCTTTTCTCTCAAAATACAGTTAGAGCATAACTATACCAATTTATGTCAGTAAGGTGCAAGATAGATGTAATACCCAGTCCATCATTTGTTGACTAACCAGAACCTCTGTCATCTCTCCTAACTAGAAGACTTAGTTCTGAACCTGGTTTTTTTTTTCTTGTGTTTAGAATGAATTTCAGCTGAAAAACATCCTCTCAAATCTTTTCTCTCAAAGTAAATAGCCAGGATTGGCTATGAAACTATAAGTTTTCAACCCTGTTAGAAATCCAGAATGACTGAGTTAACTGAAATTATGGGAAACACAAAGCAAAGCTTCTAAAACTGAGCCAATTTATAGAGACTGCTGAACACCTGGACAGTCCCTATACTACAATACTTTGTAGCATCCGATCTTCAGCCTTCTGGCCCAGGATCATCTCACAGAACTTGTGATGCAGAATTATTAAGGGCTGATTACTCTGTCTAGGCAGATATCATCAGTCGACTATTCAGCAAGTGTGTCCTTTTCTGGACAGTAATTTGTCTGTAGATAGAAAGAGGCAATTCTTGTCTAGTGGCTGTCTCACCACAATTGGAATAACTGCAAAGATGCTGAATTTCTTCTTAGAATCCAAGACAGGAAGCTGTCAGGAGCAGACAGGTCTCTAATCAAAATGAACATTAATACAGAAATGTTTGTGATGTCAATTCTGTGAACTTCTGATGTTTTTAAAACCAAATATCCATGTAAGGTAATCTGGACTGTTGTCTGTTAACTCCTCTCAGCTATTTCTAAATAAAATATAGAAAACACCCTAACAATAAACTCACAGCCATGAATTTGCTATAGGCCCTTAACTCACAGTCTAACCATCTCAAATCAGTTAAAAAAGTTAAAGAAGGACTGGGTTTAAGCCTTGTATTCCTAAATGTGTTATACAGGCACAACACCTATGAGAATAACAATATTCATCTCACTTTTATATCAATAAGAAGCTCGTACCAATGAAAACCTTAAATTTGAAATCAAAGTAAATTTTGTACCATTTAAGAAATTATAACTTCATCTTAATAACAATCGTATCAATACTCTTCCACCTGCCCCTCTTCTAATATCTCAATGCCCATAATCAGCTTGAAGAAGTTAATGAAGAGTCAGTGCCCCTATCCCTGGGCTTGGGGACTGAGGTAGTTAATATTGGGCTGTCTTTCCAGGGAAAAGTAGTGGTTTTGTTGAAACAGGGAAGATTAGCTAGGATTTATTGCACAGCCATATCCTACTGGTAGAAATATGTATAATTGTTATTAAGATGAAGTTATAATTTCTTAAGTGTCATGGACATTTAAAACATGTAAGAAAGCATTGTTCATCTAAAAAATCTCAACAATTCATTTCTCCATATAAAATTATGTCTTATAGTTGTTCGTAAGAGAAATGTATAGATAGTGCATATCATTCACAATTTCTAACGAAATTTCTGCATTATTTTCCTTTCTGTTGCTGTGCTAAAATACCTTGGCAATACACACTTTAGGAGTGAAAGACTTGCTTTAGCCTTGAGTCCATCATAGTGAAAAGGCATCACATGGTGACAAGTGGATATTGCCTGATCACATTTTCATCCTCACAGAGAGAGCAGAAAGCCAGGCTTTAAACACTCAAAACCTTCTCCAGTGAGTGATGTTCTTCTCTAGGATGTACATCCATCTGCTTCCCTATAACACCCCCATAAACAGTGGCACCTGCTGGATACCAAGTGTTTAACACCCTGGGTCTATGGAGGACATTTTTAATCAAATCACAACAGTGCCTAGTAGATTTTCTTAGACCAGGATTTAACATTTAATTCTAAATGACAATATCATACAAGAACATGAGGTCTCTCTGGTTGATGTAGAAATCATCCAGGGGAGTAAGAGGTCAGAGTTAAGGAATCAAAGCAGGATACTCCTAGAGGAAATCTGTCACTGCTGCTATCTACCTCAGAACAACCACAAACATTACAACTCTTGGAGAAAGATAAAGTGACTCCTAAAGTACTGGCTGCTAAGTCTGAGAATACAGAATCATATTTAGTGAAAGAAAATCAACCAATATTCATAAGTAAATAATAAGAATTACCAGACCATTAATATTATTTTAAAGCTCTTAGGTCTTTCATTTGCAAAATGGGTGATCAGTCTTTGTACTGCACCATGGTGATTGGTATTCATGAATGGTGACAAATTAAAACATAATTCCATAGTAATTTAAATAATTTGTTCATTTCATAGAATTAAAATATCTATTTAGATTTAATACAAAGTTTTTATTTGTACATAAGATGCAATTGATATGAATACACTTGGCATATACTTATTTTTTAACATTATCAGTTTATTTCCAATTTTTAAATTTAACTCTGTTCTTTAACCCAGAACAGGGATATTTCAGAATTTGCTATTGTGCATTCCACTGGAATGAAAGTATGTGACACATTGCCACCCATCCTGCGACAGCATTCTAACAATGCTATGACATGCTTTCTCTCGCAAACAGCTTAGAAGTATACTGAAACAACAGGAATATGCACTTTAGAGAGGAAATTGTTTATGACAGATGAAATATGCATCATACTGGGAAAGGAAAACTTCTCACCATGAATCTTAAAGCTTCACGTTAGGGTGTCTACCCTACATTATACTGCCTTTACAGGACAAAGTTTTGATGTGAACTGGCATCTGTGGAGAGTAGAGATGCCTATGAATATCACAGGAGGTAGCCTCATTGCCTCACAAAAGGCTCTCACCCAAAAGCCTCAAACATTCATTTCTCTGTGAATCTTGTCTCTACTTCTATGTGCATGAGAATGTTGTGAATTTTGAAGCATGCATGTCTGATATTTTAAAAAGTGGCTTTTTAGAAACATTGGGACTTAGGGTAAGCTCTTACTTTATACTTAGTATTAGCCATTTAAACAGACCTGCCTCTGTTTTGCCTTTTAAAACAGTTTTACATTTCAAAGACACACTGGTTTGGATGACTGACTTAACTTTGAATTCTCTAGCTCTCCTGTAATAGTTGCAAATTAATGGAGAGTACACTTGAGAGGAATTCTCATCCTTCCAACTTCATCATCTGAGGATCTAAAGTAAACATCTCATCCACCCAAGGCACTTTCATTTTGTAGAGCCAGTTTCCTAGCATCATGTACCTAAGGAGTCAATTAGACTGTACTGTTTCTGTACCACCTAGGCTTGTGTTGCAGTAAGAAATCTTTTACCCCTAAGTATTGTTTAGCCCTGTTTGGTATCTTAACAACCCCAAAGTAGAACAGGAACTGGATATTGAGTCTTTAGTTTATCCATCTCTGTGAGGAGCTCACTCTGAACAAACTGTCTGAAAGTCCTCTGAAGCCTTGAACAAGAGTTTTGGAAAGGTTGGGCTACAATGAAACACCATGCACCAGATTCACTAGACAGCAACCTACTTCATGAGTTCTGAAAATAAACTAAAATTACTTATTTTTTAATTTTGTTGTTTATTTTTGTTGTTGTTGTTTTTGACTGATTTTGAATCCAGGGCTTCATGCTCTGCCACTGAGCTACATCTCCATTCTAAACTCTGTGCCTTTAGGCTTCTCAGGGATATTAACAAAGAAGCTCTATTCTCTCATCTTAAAGGACAGCTGAGAACAGCAAACTGATTTGTGGACATTACAGAATTAAAAACTGGCAAGGGAATAGAAGTAAATCATAAAGAGACTGACTATGAAATGATAATGTTTAAATTTTCAAAGCTACTTCCAAAATATGTATAACTGGGTATAATTTTATTTTGTAATAAAATTAAGGTTAGAATTAAACTAGGGTTCTATAAATTACTGTATGTGTGTTTTCTTCTTTTGGCTAATAATCTTGCAACAAGTATATCTGCACCTCTGAAATATTTTCTGGATACCTGGATTGGATGTACAAGCAAATGTAAGGCAGTTTTGTAGAAGTAGAGTATGATAGAGTCATTTCAGAGTGGCTTACCTATAGAGGATGGGGTTATGGTAGCAGGAGCCTTCTGGGAAAGGTTAAAGTTATAATTTCTTGGAAATGGCCTATCACTTTGCATAGCTGTGAAGGGTAAACTCTGAGTTACCCAACCTTGAAAAATCTCATCTCAGGATTGATTCTTGTTTCTGACACACCTTTTCTCTCATTATTACATAGTCTAATGATTACTGGACATTATCCTGCTCTATTGGGCAGATTTTCTACAGATCAACAGAGATATATGCCAAGAAGCAATCTCAGATTGGAGAGATGTTCTGAGTAAGGGGTATTTGGGATTGGCAAAAAGAATGACTTGAAGTCAATCATGGGTACAACCTGACAGTTTTGTATTTTGCTTGAGACAGCTTTTCTGAAGGTCTTTGAACAGGTCAGCTCTTGAAGATCAAAGCCTAGTCTTTTATTTACATATCAATTCAATTGTCCACCCTAGGTTCTCTTTTGATTATCCCACTAATCAGCATTTTTCACCTTAGCCCCTTGACTCCTAGGAAAAATACAGCAAGCACATTTTTCTTAACATTGCAAATGAATTCAGAGATCTGCCTATCTTTTTAAGGACAAACAATAAGCTAGCTGGGTGGGTTCCAGATCTGAGATCACTGCTCCCAACACGCCTGAAGTGAAATTTGCTCTGTGCCAAGGCTGATCTTGAACTCAGTAATCTGCCAGCCTTTGTATATTTCTGAAAAGCTGACTCAAAGTGCAGCTGCATCTGTTCATTTAGGTCCATGAAGTCTCTCACATAATTCATATTGCATCCTTGTATTTTACATAGTTAAGAAGATCTCCATTTTTCAGCTCATGTTGTCAGAGTTTTTTCCATCAGCCTTAAGGACTGTCCTGAAGGTAATTTCATCTACAACTTTGCTGAGACATATCCTCACCTGCAGGAAATGTGCTGCTTTTTAAAATTTTATTTATTTATTTATTTATTTATTTATTTATTTATTTATTAAAAAAAACAGCTTTTATTAACACTCATATATACCTCTCAAATAGTTGCATTATACATAGTTGTATAGAGTTGCTTTTCTACCTCTTATTTAGGAATAGAATCATGATTTCCATAGTACTAGGACCTTACCTTCTATAGAAGTTAATGACATGTGTTCTAGTTTTTACATTCTCTCCGTAGATGGACGTTATTGTCTTTCTACATCTTCATCAATGGTTAGTATATATATTTTAAAATCATCATGGCAATCTATTGAACAATAAAGTCCTAAAGTTGTTTTCCCTGTGTGATAGCGTCCCTATTTACTAACATGATAGATTAATTGCTCTTGCTTTTCTTTTTTCATTTTTCTTTTTCTTTCTTTTTTCCGTCTGCTTTTATACCATTTTAATTACATGCAAGTATTAAGGTCAGTTCTATGTTGAGGAACTAGTTATACAATAGATTCAAATAGTCAAGGAACAAGCAAGACAATAAACTCAAGTAGTCCAAGAAACACAAGAAGTTAAGACAGCTACTTTTGTTAATCATTTAGCAAAAAAAAAAAAAAAAAAAAGTTACTAATTGAGTATATAAGAGGATTTAGACAGGTGTTTGAAACAATGGGTTGATGCTTTTTATTCTATTCATATTATTGAAAGGAGGTTCAGAGTTTAAGAATAAGAAGTCATTCTTGAGTATCATGCCAATGTATTTGTGTTACTTCTAAAATTTACAACGATAGTCACTATAATTAGGAAAACATTTAAAGACACTTTCAGGATATTTGGCATAATTCTAACACTACTCTGGATGTTTTAACATTGTTTTAACTTTGCATATGTTTTATGTTTTAACTTTGCATACTGAGATTATGAATTTAAAGAATGTTGCTCTGTTGAGCTTTGATACTGCAGATACTGCTAGACAAAATTATCCATGGCCTGAAACCAGTATTTCCATTTTGGTCAAGCTTCAAAAATGGCATGTATAGTTTAATGATTCTAGCTTGTTTTGTCCTGGGCATATTTTTATTTCTTCCCATTGTGTTAAAGCTTGTCTTTAGCAACATCAACATTTTTGTCAGCCAAAGTACATGACTTGAAACTGAGAATGGATCCTAAGACAGAGTTATTATTTTAACAGACTGGCAAGCCAAGGACAGGTAAGGTTGTGCACAGAGCCTTACCAACCTAAGGCATAAGTGCATTGCTTTTGATAATGCATATTACATGATGGGTAATGTAGGCATTCTTCTCCAAAGAACCTAAGATAGGCTCAGTCTCATTTATGAAATAGAAAAGAGGGAGATGTGGTGAGCTTTTGGAGCTGCTTGGCAGGAATCTGACATTGGCTAAGGAATTATGATTCTTCTAATTACCATGGAATCATTAACCTTATTAAGGAGCCCATCTCCCGAAGAAAGCACATAAAGTAACTTATGTACATTATTATATAATCAAGCCCCAAGCTCACAACAATCATTAGCACTTATGTATGCCCACACCATGCTGGCTCTACTCCAAGGACAGGAAACTGTCATGCCATCTCTCCAGGCCATGCAAGACTTAGAAGATGTACTCTTCTGTAGTGGTGAAATCATACAAAAATTGATGATTTCATAATTCCTACTAATGATTCTATAGAATTCCTAAATTTATACAAGTAATTTTGAGTCTTCTATAGTATGACAGCTGCAATTAGAGTTATGTAAACCTTCATGTGTCACGGGCTAATTGCTAATAAGAAAGCAGGCTTGGAACAAATTTACTAGCAGGGAAAACATTCCTTTTGGTTTGCTGTGAGACTACTATCTGGTAATAAAGGTCATAAATTGGGAATTTATTCTAGGTTCAAGGACAAGAAATAAAGTATTCACTAGTTTTTCTATGCAAAACTTCAAAGCAAATGAGACACAAGGCAGATGGCTTGTTTCTTGGTAAAAACCATGCTAAGCTATGACATAAAAATTATTGTTTGAAACTTTTAATGAACTTACAGAGCCAGTTACATATAATAAATAGATTAATTTCTCTTGTTTTTGTCTTTTTTTTTTAGATATTAGTCTTAATGGAAACATGTAAACATTTCCATTGAAACTCCTTATTAATTTATAATTTGAATTAATGTCTTAAACTTTCTATGAACTTACGAATGTAGAGATGCTTGGAAAATTATGTGATCCATTCTTCTGAGAAAGTATAAAAACTAAAAATGACAGTAAGGGTAAGGCTTTTTCTTATATATGGACTTTTTATTTTTATCAGAAATAAAAATGTAGAAGCATTTTCTTTCTCTGAGTAATAAAGGCTGGAACTTCTTTGTTATTCAGAATGAGTGTGTTTTCTCTGTGTTGGCATTTGCTAGTTTGAACTTGTTCGTGGGAACTTTTGCTCCACCTAGTAAATGTATGTATGCACATGTACATATAGGTATGTTTATAGAAGTATGCATGAACACTAGTGGAGTTGAAGAGACAATTGGACAGACTTGACCAGAATGTGTGTGTGTGTGTGTGTGTGTATGTGTGTGTGTGTGTGTGTAAATTTATATGTGTCTGTGCATATTGCCTGTGTAAAAGATTTTTGTTGTTTTACATGTGTGAATTTCTTTTACTTTCTCTCTGGCTCAAGAGGAGTTAACAAACTCTGAGCTTCTTGGGAGGGGGATGTGAGAAAAAAAATCCCCAAGGTAATCAACTTCTTTACTTAACCCCAAGCTGTTAAACTGTAGGTATTAATCAACAGAAGCCAGTGGTTTCTGACCACAGAATGATAAAGAGTTACAAAAGGTAAATATTAAAAGAATAAGCAATTTTTGTCCTTGTAAACCAAGTTTTCTTCCTTTTAAACATAATTGAGCCCATTCAACTCATTGCTGCCTTCCAGAAAGAACTGCTGCTGGTCATACTCCCTACACTGTGGAATGCATCCATATGGGATTCTAACCACTGCTCTGCTATGTGTGTCCCAGAGCCCAGGGTTGTTTGATATGACTAGAAATCCAAAAT
The DNA here is from genome assembly GCA_030674055.1 of Rhabdomys pumilio. Lineage (NCBI taxonomy): Eukaryota > Metazoa > Chordata > Mammalia > Rodentia > Muridae > Rhabdomys > Rhabdomys pumilio. Next base: position 11,581,025 of record JANHMN010000015.1, on the reverse strand, counting down.
GTTTCACCAGTAATGCCATGACATAATCTGAGTTAAATATGGAATATAAAGTATCAGAGGATATAATCACTCAAAAATGAAGACCATTATAATCAGAAGAAATTGCTTCTAGTTTTCAAAAGACTTCTGTGGATATATACTTATTGTGTGAGGGTATGTGCACAAGAGTGCAGGGGTTGACAGAGGCAAGAGGCATCAGATTCAGCTAGAGTTGGAGTCACAGGTGGCTCTGAGTCACCTATTATGGTAGCTGGAAACTGAATCAGATTCTCTGCAAGAACAGTACATGTTCTTGACCTCTCTCCAGCCCCACTGCTGATATTTCTTATAGAGGGATTTTAAGATAAATTCAACTTTGTCTGTATTAGATCATTTTTGGAGCGCCTTAGGAGCAGTGACTGTGGGGCTTGGATCTCTCCTAGGCTTGTGTGGTAAAACCTTGGATGTTAGCTACTTTTCCCACTGATATGACAGAAGGCATGACAAAAAGCAATTAAAGTAAAAAAGAGTTTATTCTGGCTTACAATGTGTGTGCACATTCATCATTGGAGGCAAGGCATGGTGGCAAGAGCATGAAGCACCTAGTTATAATGTCTTTGTAGTCAGGAATCAGAGAGAAAGAGGAATACTGGTGCTCAGTTTACTTACTCCCTTTTATTCAGTCTAGGATGCTTGTCTATGGAATGGTACTGTCCAATGTTCATTCAGTATCTCTGGGAAAGCACCCTCACAAATGTGTCCAGATGTGTCTTCCAGGTGACACTAAATCCCAGCAAATTGTTACTAAATATTGACTATCTTTAATCAATGACTACTTATCACTCTCTGATCCTTCTTCTTTTGGGTTCTGCTACTCTTTGGTTTTTGAATATCCTAGCCACTTGTGCCAGATCCTGCTTCTTAGTTTCTGGGGTCCAAGTGTTTCCTTTGAGAGGCCATTGGATCACCTCACTAATATTTTCCCATGGGTTTTGGGAGATGCAGAGTTTTCCTCTGGTATGTGGGGCTTAGCACTGTGGTCTTCTGCACTCACACTGCAGACTGATCAGCTATGTGTACACATGCATGCACTCACACACAAACACACACAAACAAGCACACTCACCCCTACACAAGCATACTCATGCACTCACACACAAACACACTCATACACTCACATACTCACAAACACTTCATATACTAACACACAAAACCATACACAAACCTACTCATATGCTTACACATACCCACAAACACACTCATACATGCATACTCACAAACACACTCAGCCACACTCTCTCACATTCACATCTCAACACATTTAGACATTTCTTATTTCCTTTTACTTCTCACAGAAATTCTATAACTGTCAATTCTCTTGAAGTCTCTTTTTTCTAGTGTGTTGCATGAAAATTTTTCTCTATATTGCTGTGTGTCATCCTTATGCCTCTCATGACTTGGCTCTGATTTGATCTTTCTAACTTCCCTGTGCTCCATCCTCATACTCTCTTCTTCCTACTTTATAGTCTCAAAATAAAAAAGATTCTATTCTCTTCTGTGCTTAGAATAATAGGAAGGTTGCTATAATAGTCCCTGAGGTAGTTAAACCTATACATCTTATTTATTCCTTTATTTTGCTGTCCTTTGTTATTGATGGAGGTCTCTCATAGACTTTGGCCAATTGTAATATGTTGATCTGTTAATTTGTATGTTATTAATTGATGTATATCTTTCTAGAGATGATTCTATATTAATTTTAGTAAAATACTTTACAGATATCTAAGTATATTTAACACATCTAAATAATTATTAATTCATTTCCCTGGCTATCACTGACCACTGTACTTATTTTTTTTTTTTACTTTTATTGATTCTTTGTGAATTCTACATCATGAACCCCAGTTCTGCTCATTTCCAGTACCTTCATATCTGCCCTTTACCTTTATAACCTGCCACCCAAAATCAAACACTCAAATCAACAAACAAATAAACAAACAATACCATCATCAAAAACAAACAATGCATAGAAAACATCCTATCACGGAAACTGTAGCATGTTTCAGTATATCCCACAATGTATTATTCTGTCCATATATCTCTACTTGCAAATGTTCATTGCAATGAGTCATTGGTTTGATTCAAGATCTTGGGCTTCTCTGACTCTGTCAATATTGGATCTCCACTGGGACTCCTCCCCGTTATCCTGATGTTGTCCTGTGTCATGGAGATCCTGCAGCTTTGGAACAGCAGGACTGGCCCTTTCAGAAGTTTCAACTGTTCACAAATGATATAAATTTGGGGGTGGATCAATTCAGAACCTTGGATCTGAGCCAGGGTAGTATCTAAGCTACTCAGCCTACCGTGTCTTCTTTAGGCACACCTCCAGGAAGAGTACTCCAGCACTGTTCCAGCTGGGTCACTCAATGCAACCATTTGTAGGATGCAACTCTCCTGTTTTCATGCACTTGGGATGGCTCACCTACACCCATGCTACCACAGTCAGCTTCAGTGTGCTGCCCAGTCAAGAGTGGAGCCTGTGAGGCTCTGGGCCAGCATTTCTGCTCTCACTTCCTTGTGGCTGACTCACTCTTGCCTTTACCATCGGGGCCAGCTCCATTGTATTACTCAGGCTAGGTTCAGGGCACACTCTCCTCAGTGTTACAGCCAATGAGAGGGAAGATTTAGTTCTGTTGTTTTCATGACCCCAGGGTCAGTTCCTCTGTAGAGGTTATAGGGAGAGGAAGAGTGTATGACCCTGAACCCACATCAACTCATGGCAGACAAGTGGCAAGTTCTTCTTTGCTCTTGCCTTTGGGGCTGGCACACCTGTGGCCCCCTTCACAAGATCCAGCTCTACTGTGCTGATCAGGCTAGGGGCTAGGTGCAGGGTCCACTCTGTCCTGGATGCTGGATCACTGGCTCCCTCTTGACCATGGCCAGCTCATTCTGAATGGGAACTTTCTTGTCCCTAAAGAGTACTCTATGTCTGCTTCTCAACATAGAGATCTGGAATATTATTGTTAGATTTCATGGTATGACTATGAAGCTGGAATAGAATGCTATAAAATTACTGTATTCATATATTCCTATTTTTCTTTCATGACCTTAATAATCATTCTGCCCATATGTGGTTTTATTATTTTGTATAGGGTGTTATTGAATAAAGCGGACAGCACTATATTTTTATAGAGGTCACAGGATGGTAGGGTAACATTTAATACGTACAAAATCTTTGAAGGTAAGAGGTAATCTGCTTTTTGTGTTCACCTGTCAAACATTTTTGAGTACTCCCATGTATTTGCCGTGGAATATGTTTGCTAAAGACAAGTTCTTCATGGCTGAGTGTTACGTTCACATGCCAGGAAAGGGTAGGTGATGCCTGTGTCACAAAGCCAACTCTGCCTGCCACCCTGTTTATTTTTCAATACTTTCAGCTTGAGAGCAGGCCTGGAGAAACAGTTAGATTCCTGTATGAGACCAGAGGAAGTAGCATAGAGCCAGGCTTCATGTAGCTTTGTTTAGTGTGAATCTTGTGTACATCCTTTTGCAAAATCCCAGCTGAATAGAAGATACCTGTAGAATAAATACAGGGAGTTTTCTGCACATCTCAGGAATGAGAATGTAAATATTTTAATGTGTAAATTGTTTCAGATCATTCAATGTTAATGATATAATTTTAATATGTTAGAGATTTTTTGTTGGTTTTGTTTTGTTTTGTTTTGTTTTGTTTTGTTTTGTTTTGTTTTGTATTTTCCTAGATATGTGTCTTGCCTGGTTTACAAATGTCTTAAGATTAAGATACATATTTCTATCATAGATATTACCCTGATAGTGTATTTAGTAATGCCCTTAGGTGACACAGTTTTACAGATTTTCTGAAGAATTGTGCAAAATTCTCGTACAATATTATGGAGACTCATTTTCCCTAGTTCCCCTAGTTCTAACCCCAGGCCACTCTTTCAAGATTTTCTATCCTTTTCTATCAATTTCTACCTGCTCCTTTTCAGCACATGTATGCTTGCCACTGCATAGGAGACAATGCTGATGTTGAAAGAACCATATTATATCTGGCTTTCAAGATGCTTTGGTCTATCATATTTTCAATGACGATGCCTGACCCTCCAACCCTAACTTTCCTAGCAGGCAACCACTCATCTTCAAGGGAAAGAGATATTCTCAAGGATCCAGGCAAAGCTGAAGGTAGGAGTTCCAGCCTAGAGGTCACAGTGCTTCACTTTCCATTCTGGTGATCACATGTATTCTGTAGGCTTATTATTCTCCTTCACTGTGTGGTGAAGTGGAAAGAAAAAGGCTACACCTGCCACAGTATTCTCTGTTGATTGGGGCAAGTGGATTAAATAGGCTGTGATGTGTATTACTACTCTGATTATTTTCTACCCCACCACCACCAGCAGCATCACATCACTGTCACAATCACCACCACCACCGTCATCGTTATCACCATCATCACTCTTCTTGTTCTGGGCCAGTTCAGGAAGTCACTCAAGGCCAGAGACACCTCTAGTGATTTCAACAGAATAAACCATGGAATTAGGAGGCAGAGGCTTCTTGTTCTAGTGCCATTTAAACTATAATTCATAAGAGCTCAAGCTGTCAGTTCTTATTTGTAAACATTTGCATCTCAATATTTTTATTTAAATATATAAAAATACTCAGCACACCCTGGTAATACTCCTGTAAAGGTATTAATTAGTGATACATACTGTGTCTTACAAGATTCTTCACCAAGACATGGGTCCTATTTAACTTAACCACGGCAGCACCTGCTTTGAGTCACATCAGAGAGGCCAAGGCTTCTTTCTGTGATGATCTTAGCCCTCTTTATGGGCGTTCTAATTTGTGAAGCAAGGAGAATTGTTCTGTACTATTGAATCTTAGGTCATTGTTAGGAGCAGCATTGGCAATTTATCACCAAGGAATTGCCTATCCTTCCCCTTAATACTCATAGCATCAAGCCTAGTTTCATATGAAAACTTGGATGAAAGATGGCTTGTATTTAAAGAAATAAAGCCAATAGTCAGGACTCCACAAGTCTATCCCTTTCTATCCCTCCACATACCTATCCCTCATCCTGCTTGATCTGCTGGCATAAAGGTTGTGTGTGTGTGTGTGTGTAGTATAAATTTGCTCAGTTTTAATTAAAATGAATAAAATGCACAATGTAAGTCAGATACTCATGTGAGTTTTCTCACTTAATTCCTTAATCATTAAGTATACTGATTCTTTTCAGTAATTATTATGTTTTAAATTCTTCTTTGAAAGTGCAATTAAAAATGTTCTTTGGAGCAGAAACCAGCCAAGAGTAGCTCCATGGGAAAGTTAGCCATGTACAACACAACACATTTATGATTCATTTAGAAGTTTCTAGCTTGACACTAGACTCACTCCAAGGAAAGAGCACTGTGGTTTTGTCAAATATTACCCATGACCTGGTCTTCTTTATTGATTGGGTATTGTTATTTGTAGGGACTTTTAGCAAGATGACTGACATAAACCTTAGGTTTTGACTTTTTTCTACATCCTTACCTAACTGTGGAAAACTGCCTAACTTCAGTCAACAGCTGCTGCCTCTGGCCATTCACCTCTCTGGGTAGTGGGTTTTACGTTGACTATGATCTAAAGGGATTTTCCAAAGCATCTGTTTAACATGTAGTTATTGGGAAGATGGCATCAGAGCAGTGAGAGTTTACAGTGAACTGAACTTATATTTTTCACTTTCACAGTGTTTACTACAGGGAAAGAGGTAGTCACAAAAAAGGGTACATTAACTATTGTTAGGAACATAATTTAATACAGCCCCGGTGGAAAGAAGTATGGATTTTATTTCATTTCATTTTATTATTTTTGTATATCTTATCATTCATGAATTGGGTGGACAGTAATACTTGAGAAGGTATGGAGGCTCTGCCAGTCCAAATCCATGGTGAATTAGTCACTCAGGGGCTATGCTACCTCTGAGTCATACCCATATTCTTAGGTATTTCCCAGTTATTCATTCAACAAGCCCACATTGAGCAGCTTACTGCCTGTGGTGAGGTATCAGAAGGTATGTAGGTCATCTACTCGTCAACTACCTGACAGGAATACAGTAAAATCTGTGTCACTGTGCATGTCCTCTCCTCTCTGGCCATCACTTTATCTTTTCCTTTACACATTTCTGGTGCTCTCTTTGCAAACAGAGCCAAGTCTCCCTGCTTTGGAAGACAGCCCCCTTTTTAGTCTTCAACCCACTGTATTTCTTCATTCTTAAAGCCATGCTCAACCCCTGTCATCCATACATAGCTGGCCCTCAAAATGAAGGGTGAGGCCAAGAGCTAGAAATCCATTAGCCAGTTACTCTAAGAATTCATTCTAGTCATCATAAGCACTTGTGTTACTAGGCAACCAGAGGATGTCTGTGAAAATGTGTTTGATATCCAGGACCACTACTGAATAGTTTGACAAAACTATATTTAGTTGCAAAATACTAATAAATTGTATCATCTGGTTTTGTGTGTCAATGTGATACAAGTTAGGGTCATTAGAAGGGAAGAAAAGGAACCTCACTTGAGAAAATTCTTCCATGAGATCCAGCCATAAGTCATTTCCTATTAGTGTTCACTGGGGGAGGTCCTGGCTCACAGAGGGTGGTGCCATTCCTAGTATAGTGGTCCTGGACTTTATCAGAAAAGAAGCTGAACAAGCCAATGGAAGGAAAGCAGTTAGCAGCAACCTTCCCTGGCCTCTGCATCAGTTCCTGTTTCCAGATTTCTAGCCTTACTTGAGTTCCTGTCCTGAGTTCTTTCAATGATGGATTATGATCTGGAAGTATATGCTAAATAAACCCTTTCCTCCCCAACTTGCTTTTTGGTCATGGTGTTTCACTGCAGTAATAGTGACCCTAACTAAGACATCAACATTTTTTAAAAAATGCCTTTAAAAAGATGTACTTTTATATATTTCAAAATATTGATGGCAAGCTGAAAATGTGTTACAAAACTCGGCATTAATTCAAATGTGCAAAGCACTTAACTCTAAAATAGAACATAAAATATTTCTAGAATTAGATTCATTCAGCTTGATTTATTAAAGTACCTTTTGCATCTAATGGAAAATATCACTTTATGCTTGGGAAGATTAGTAAGATATTTGTATAAAAGTTTATGACTATACTCAGTTAATTGGTGTCTGGACCAAGTGACCATCCAAGCTTTATGTCCCCAAGAGAACTCTAAATGTGGTAAAGTTCACATCCAATTATCTTTTTATTGATCCATAGTCTATATCTGTCAGGGACTCCCCTTGTCACCCCCAAAGAAATCCTTTTGTCTATCACCATCCAATCAAGAAGGATCTAAATTAACAGTTATTTTTTTATTCCTACAACAGTATAGCTACTTTGACATATGATTTCTGCTTAGTTATCCAGTTTGACTGGTGTCCTTTGTGGTTTGGGTTGCTGAAGAAATCAATACTGTCATGCATACATTAGTTAACTGCTGAATTACTCACATTCTTATATCCTGTTTCCCATCCTTCACTAGTATAATAATTGAACAAAATAGACATCCAGCTAATATGTACCTTCTGAGCTTAAGTGAACTGATTCAGTTGAATTATACTTTGAAAGACTAATGTAAATTACATTAAAATATTATCTACAGCCTTCTCATCTCATGATGAGATGTTGCACGCCTTCAGCTTTGTTGCAAACTTCAATTAGAAACAACATCACTTAGAAAAGGATTTGCAAATCCAAACTATCTATTATTTTAACTCTGGATACTACTCATGGAAATCCATAATTATGGCAGTAATAATACATCTGGGATAGGAATGCATCTTCAAACTGGAATAAGACATATTTAAATGGGAAGAGAAAAGTGAGTGGTCAGATCGCTGCATGATTAGACTTTCACGAGTAAATCAAGGTGTTTGAGTACCCTTGCAGTCTGGAGACTGGGTGGTAAAATTTATAAAAATGGTCTAGGACACTGTATCCCCATTCTTGGAAATGCATCTGCTCTGTGAGGAGTGGAGATTGTGGCCATAAATTACATGGGAAGCAATAAGTTACTGACTGAGATAAAAGTCAGATAGCTGCAAGATCTTTTGGTAATAAGACTCAGAATGGGAAGAGGGAGAAGAGAGCCTTTTCTGGTAAAGGAACCAGACTGGCTAAAACAGAAGAGTAAGATGCAGCTTGCCTCTGAAGCTTATTCCTTGTCTGGGCGAGGCAGTCTCCAAAGACTGTTGCCGCAAAGCAGCTACTGAAGGTCATGGCCAAAAAATACAAGAAACATCACATTCTGCACATGCTATTTAGATTCCTGTTGCCAGCCAACTGCAGAGTACACACATACAACTTCATAACCTGTTTATTGGTTTTTAAAAGAAAATTCCTATTTATCTGTACTAATTTGTAGGGTACCCCACCCTTTATCACTGTTTTCTGATGTGGTCAGGTAAGGGAGCCCATTGGATGCTACAGTTTATAGTCCTGTTCTGTCTACTCTAGCTTTTCTACTTGAGAAAGTGAGTTTCAGCAATTCTGAACTGTGATTTCTGGGAATGGTGTGCACCACAACCAAGGTTTTGATCCTTTGAGTATTTCATTATCAGAATCTCTTTAATTGGTACAATCCTGTGAAGAATGGGGCATTCACACTGTTTGATAGCAGTTGGCCTACACCAAGAAACATTTAAAATTGTTACAGTAATAATATTCACTAAAAATTGATGGAGATCCAAGTAAAATGTCTGCAAGACAAGTTGAGGTTGTTTCAGAATTGAGAGGTACTAAAGCAGCATCTAATGATGCATTCAGAGCTGGCATCTTCCCTGGACCACTTTGCAGCAAGTTCCACAGTCTGGACATGGACTTGAGGAGACCAAAAAGGAAAACAGAAGGCTCAGAGAAATTCTGGCAGCCTCTTGCTTCCAATTCAAACTCTTACCTCACTTGCTTATGAAGAAAGACTAAAGACACCAGATTTACCTAAATTCAGCACAGAAAAAAAATTCTTTCCAATGTCTTAGAAGATGGTAATTTAAATGGGTATTTTTAGAGAGTAGCTTGGCTGGTTTCCAGTTTGGGCAGAACATTTAATTTGAAAATTTCCATTCCCTAGAATGTTCATTGTCTTTCAACTCAATACATTTAAGAACACAGAAGATAACGTGAAATTATCTTCGATTTGTTTGAATCAACCTTGGTAAAATTAAAAAGAGCAATATGTCAGAAAATTATTAATCTGATGAGTGTTCCTTTCTTCCTTAGGACTAGTTTATAAATTTTCATAGTTTAATGTATATTTTCAACGGAATAGTCTTGTGCCCCCTTACCATCATAAAGAATTAATTTTTCTAATCTATGAATAGCATCACCAACTGGTTAACTTCCATTTTCTGCCTATGAGAGAGACATCACCACTCACATGATTTCAACAGCAGATGCCTCATGGAAAAGGCAAGAATAATGTGAAATCTCATATAAAGTTTATTACTCATGAGGAGATGGAGGTGAAGAGATGACTCTTAGCAGCATAACTCATCAGCAGCTAGCAGCTGCTGCTTATAAAATTTAAATAAAAAAGTAGACGTTGATTTTCTATGGGTGTCTGATATTTTGACATGTCCTAAGCACTATGAAGAATATTACTATTTGTTCAAACTTAATATTTTTTAAGTGCTTAGAGTTATTTAGTAATGGAATCATCTTGTACTTTACTTAGTCTTGTTTGTTTTTCTTGGGGAAGATACTTAAGCAGAGATTAATCAATAATCAGTTAATAAAACTAATGGCTATCTTGCAGCTAAGACAGAGTTGTTTTTCTTTTCTTTTTTTTTTTCAAGAACCTATGCATAGACTCCTGAAAGTGCTCCTAAGGTATATTACATGATTTCCATTCAATTAATAATGCTGTAAATGATAATCTGCTTTAAACACAAATCATTATTCACATTTCAAGGAACATTGAATCCTTTAAATATAGTTAAGGAAGAACAGAGTGCCAGATGTAGTGAGATACGTTATTCAGAAAATAAACAGCTGGTGAGAGAATACATTATCTTGGTTTTCAATACCTCATCTCTGGAACATAGTCAGCATTTTCTGGAAAGCCATCAATAAATCATAGGGTGACAGTGGGGTCTGATCATCTCCTGACTTTAAATCATCTGCCCTTCTGTGTGGCTGACCTATATTTTGCTCTTCATGCAGACTAAATTAACTGTCTGGAAAGATTCTAGACAGAAAAGGAAATCTTAGTGTGATGATAAGAGCTGGGGTGAGCCTGGAGAGAAGCATAATCATTTTATGTCTGCACAGAATATGGAAGTCACTCAAAACTTGCTCTTCTATGGCCTGGAAGTTTACACAAGAATCTGAAGGCTGGATTTAGCACTGCCATAACCCTTCAGGTGATGCATAGTGTTGGATTTGTTTGTCCCATTGACTCGGTTGGCAGGTAAATCTGAGTCTTTTCCTCCAGGAACATTTCAAATAGGTGTCACCACACATTCCTTACAGGCCTCACCTTTTCCAAACAACACCGGATATTGAGAAGCAGAGATGTCTAGACACATAAGGTGAGCATCTTGCCTGCCTCACCACAAAACTGAAAAGGCAAAGCAAATGCTACCAATTTATGCACATTAGTAAAGTGGTGTAAGTGAGATATAATTTTTCATGTTTTCTCAAAGAACTTAGAAGAGACTCAGGGTGCAGGAATGCTCCACTTTGACATAGAAAGTACCATACCCAAATCTGGGGATAAATCTGTGGCAAAGATAATGACTTTAGTGACTGAGACCTTGAGCTTGAGAAGGGCGGGGGTGTAAGTCTGTGCTCTGTAAGTGACGGTGCTGCCACTCACCCACAGGGACCTGATTTTTTTCTTCATGTTGGAAATGTAGGTCAATCACATTTTGTATTCTTCTTCATTTTAGAGATGTATACACTTGCATATGTAAATTAAGATAGCTATAATTTAAATCACAGCAAGTTAACGAAGACTCAAGTAAAGAAAATATTTGACAAAACACGAAAATCTACTCAGTATTACACAACTCAGGTAGAAGGGTCTTATTCAGTTAAGTTGTATATACAAAACTAAGTCATTTACTTGTGTGTTTTTCTAAATCAGAGTTATCACTACACCAGTCTTATTTCTTTACAGTCTGAAATAGGAAAGGCAGAGGTTCTACAGACTGCATATCTGAATTGCAGTGTCTTATTCTTCTATGGTGGCAAACCTTTGGGGTTTTTTTCCTTGCTCAGTTGAATTATTGTGTCAGGGAATCAATCAGATTCTGAGACTTTTCATGTTTGATTCTGTAATTTGCTGAGCCTGTTTACTCTTGCTTGCTTGTGTATCATGTCATGGCTGTCTACTTTGTACTGGATAGCCAATCAGGAGTATCATCCTTTACAGAAGCCAACTCTCCTCCTGTTAGAATTTCTTAATTGCCTGTAGCATTAAGGATGGGCCTTGTGAAATTTATCTCTTCATTGTAAGCATATGCTGATATTGCAGTTGTTTGGCTCTTTTTTAGGAAGCCATATTGCTGAGTTTTCATGGGTGAAACATCCCTGTCATTTCTTGAAGACACAATCTCACAGCAGACTTCCTGGTTCTGTGGTTCTTAAAATCTTGCTTCTCTTTTTTCCATGATGTTCCCTGAACCTTAGGTATGTTATAGAGGTATCAGTTGAGTCTAGGTTGGGCCCACTATTTCTGCCTATTGTCCAGTTATGGTTTTCTGCTGTTCTGCATATAAATGAGAAAGGTAAGCAGAGGGCTTTCATTGCAGTGGGTGTGAGGAAGGTCAATACAGGAAAGTGAGAAAGGAGGGACAGGTATCCCTAGGGACAGTTGTTAAATCTTCAAATAATCATTATTTATAGTTACATAAATTGTATATAATAAATGCAAATAATGCATGTATATCATGCTACTTGTGCTAACAATGCTTTCAAAAGAAGCCACCAACTATCTAACAAAACTCCAGTACCAGAAGTGAGAAACCTCCCTTTGAGTGGTTAATCGGGATAGTTCAAATAATTCCAAAACCAATATACACTCTTGCTATTGCCCTTGGTTACTACCCAGAGGTTGAAGTTACATCCATCTTACTGAAGATACTACATAATTTGGACATAAGACCTGGAAGATTTGAGGTGGTTGTCACCTGAAAGCCCACTTAGATCTAACTTTTATAGTATCTGAAAGTACTATGCAAGCTGCCAAGGGAAGGGAACAAGCCATAGTCATTTTCAGCTGTGATGCCTGTCAAACACAACAATGAACAGCAGGGGAAGATACCCCTAGAGCTGCAATAGTGGCACCTGTATAATGATGGTAACCAACAGTTGTCTAATTGGACAGAGGCCTCATTTACAGGAGTCTGGTATGGTAAACCTAGCTAGCTATCTGGTGCTAGCAAGGTCATGGACCTTGAAGAAGACCTTTATATCACCATTGTTCTTAACCAGTATAATTCCTAACTGCATATTATACACTTATACACACAGGTAAGTATACCTTCCATCAAATAAGCTAACTCCTCTTTTCAAATTTTACCTTTTTTTTTTTTTTTACTATATCCTTTATCTATTAATTTATTCACAATATTAGGCTAAAATAGCTAAAACTCAGGTTTGCAGTTTGTTATTGTAAAATACAAAATTATTGGATCATCAGTTGTTTAGCAGAAATGTCTAGCATTTTTAATAATATGGGGTTATAAAATTCAGAATTGTATTGGTTTGAATTGGGAGTCTGGGAAAGTTACCAACTATGATAAGAGACAACAACCTCCTCCCAAATAATATGGGAGATTTTAAATTCTAACTCATCACTTTCCAGTTAAAGCCTCAATTCATGTACAAACTACACATATTATTTTAATACATTAAGCTGAAATTTATTACTGATTCTTACATTGTGCTTATCAATGTTGTGTGTGCATGCATGTGTATTTGTGTGTTTGTAAAAGTGAGAGAATAACTACCAGGAGCCATTTCTACCATGTAAAATGATTTAACCCACTAAGCAGACTCAATGGCCCATGGAATTTATTTTAATAGTGTATTTCAATGTCATACATCCTAATTAAATTCCAACATGAAATGATTAGAACAGTGACTGAGATTTCTGCATTGAACTCTTCACTAATGTATCAAAAACCTGTGTGCATTTTCCACTGACCACACATCTCTGTGTTGAAGACCTCTAGGCAGGGGCTCTGTAGCACTATGGCCCTGAGTTTGGAAACACTAACAATATCTCAGACTCCATTTTCATTATGGTAATTCCTTTACAAAGGGCATGAGTCACTCTCTCATATTAATAGACTCAATGGACTGGCAAACTCATTAACACACACAAACTTTTGCAGTGCCTGTGCTTAACACCAGAGGCACATGTGTACTGTAAAGCTATGTGCACAGCAAATCCATTCCCAAGCTGGAGACTAAGAATCTGTGTGCCCAAGCACCTAACAATCCAGGATAGGTGTCTACAGCAAGTCAAGAAATTAGTTGGCTTTATATGACACCTCACTGTCTCTTTGAGCTGTATCTTTTCAAGTACGTAGTATGAAATCTTATCATAGTGTTACTGGCAGGTATTCGAAGATCTTTCCATCTTTCCAAGTATAGCAGGTTTGATTTTATTCCTGAAACGTAGTTTACCAGGTACATTCCCTGAATTGATTCATTCTCATTACGAACCACAGAATCAATTTATAAAAATAAAGGAAAAAATAGGAAGCAAACATCATTGCCAACATATTATAAATTGATATTTGATATGATTTCTGTCAACTTTACTTTTATTTTCTTATATGCACAATTGTTCTAGAAATAGACTATTAGTATTATTTACCAGTAATGTATTGATAAAAGTGATTTAAAAGATTTTTGTTTATTAAGAAGCCTTTGAACCTCAGCCTATGAGGACCTCCCTTTATGTCTTTGGAGCCTCTGAGCATTGAGACAGGTCATAAACTTAATTTGGAGTCACTTTCTGACTGAAAGCCATATCCCAGTAGGTTGGCATTTCGTTTTTAAAGGCCTTCCAGGAGCATGTCCTCAGGTCTATCTTCATGATGGCTAATAGTATGAAATGGTAGGATCAGGACTCCCTTAGGAGATAATTGGTATAACAATTCAAATAATCAAGGCAGGAAAACCCTTCCCCCAATGTGGGTAGCACTTTTCTATAGATTGAATCTTTAACTTGCTAAAAATGAGAATTGAACACCACTTTTTTTTTTTTTTGATTCCTGGTTGTGGACCTAATGTGACCAGCTGTTTTCAGTTCCTGCCACCATCACTTCCCTACCACGATGGACAATACCAGCAGACTCTAATGCAGAATGAACCTGTCCTTCCTTAAGATGGGTTAGTCTGGTACTTTTACACCGGATAAGAAAATAACCATTCATTGTCCTTCTGAGTTCACTAGGGAACTGACAAAAAGGATTATGTTCATTGGAAATAATAGTGTCTCATGTTGAGGACAAACCAGTTTCCTCTTGGAATGTAATGGGCATAATAACTGATGATAAGTACACGTTAGGAACCCCTTTTTGGTTTGCTGAATGAGAGTTCCAGAAAGGGCTGTTCTGTGAGTCACTGGGATAGACCCACTGACCTCAGCTGTGCATGGAGCCTTGTTGACTTGATGTCTAGTTGTTCTCTTGTTTGTAGAGGATGTGCAGGCTGTTAGGCTTTACTGTAGGTGAGGATAACTTCCTCATCAGGGGCAAACAACATCTAAAACAGTGAGTGTCCAGTGATGGCCAGTGCAGGTGATAGGGACCAATACTTCTGGACTGAATTTCACATAAGATTGATGGAACCTTGGACCCACCAGGACTGCTCAAGTGCTACAGAAATGACTCCTTATCAAGTTTCCTAAACAAGTAGAAGTTCAAGACATTTCAAGAGGAAGCTTTGTATAACATGTAACTATGTGTTCAATATGCATGTTCAAGGACAAAATTGGCATAAAGGTTTGTTTCATTACGTGTTCCTAAGCAAATCATGTTCTTATAGAGTGAGTGACAGATATGTGATGATATGCATGTCTTAATTGTGTTCAGTGTAACGTCGGAATAAGTTCTGTCCAGTAGGAAAGCAGTGCAGGTATGCAAAGCACTAAAATGTGGGGAAATCTGTTTGACAGAAAAGCAAATAAAATTGTTAAGAAAAAAAATGATAAAAAACAGAATGGCATCATCACACCAGATGGTATTGCACCAAAGTTATATAACAAAATGACAAACAAGTATCAATTGAATTAACTATCTGAAGTTTATAAAAGCAAATCCTCCAGACTAAAGCAGGACTTGGGGCATCTTCACTGAACCTGGGAAAGGGTAGTTCATTCCTAAGGGAAAAGAAGAGCTAAGGTGTGATTGTCAGCACCAAGAGGGGCATGTTGGCAAGTCAAGAGTGATATCATTGTCAGTGTCCCGTGGACTTAGAAATAATACATGAACAACCAGCAGTGGCTACAAGGCAACTTTAACATTTGGCTAATAGTTTTGCTTAGAAAACTTATGTGCACTAGACGGACATCCACTTTCTGTGTGCCTTTTGTGTAACAGCATTGTTTCCTTGTGACTGTTTAGAGCCTGACTCTGGAGATCAGTGAAATCCTGGCATGGCAGGGGTAGCCTTGCAGTAAGAGTGTGGGGTTGAAGTCCAAATGCATCACTTAGCCATGCACCTGCTGCTGCTGCTGGCCTGAGGTTTTTTCTTCATCTGAGGTTCAGATATGTAGGGCTGTGCTGCTCAGAGTCTCGGTGATGAGTGAGAGACATGGCTTCTGTTTCCACGGCATCTTCTTAATCAGAAATAGCTTGATTAATGCTAATGCAAAGTCACCTTTGGTAGACTACACTATTCCTAGTTCACACTGCTAAATACAGTTAGTAATACATCCCTCTACATGTTGTACAAAATTAACAACTCTCAAATCCCCTCTTCAGATGGAGAGAACTTTCTCACCTAACACATGCCTGCATTTGTTCATTTTCTTTTCCGAGTGGTGAATGCTACAAGTACCTGCCATGTGATGGACACAGAGGAAGAGAGACAAGAAATTCATTGTAATGGTCTAGCTTACAAGTGCAGCAATATAAGTTATGATATTTCAAAATGAGAAATGGACCTATGGGCTACAGTGGAGAGAGAGAGAGAGAAACTCCAGGTATGGGAAAGAAGGGAAAGTCCCACCACAGAGCACTTGTTTCTGTTTCCTTTTTATTTGTTAATTTACTGATTCACTTCACATTCTGATCAAATGCCGCCTCCCTCCTCTTCTCACAATCCCATACTTTTATCATTTCCCTCGGTTTTCTCTTCTTTTCTTCTCAAAGAAGGGGAGCTCCCTATACCCAGCCCATACCAACCTACCTTGTCACATCAAGTCTCATCAGGACTAAGTGATTCTCTCCCACTGAGGCCAGACAAGGCAGCCCAACTAGGGAAAAGTGCTCCACAGGCAGTCACTTGAGTCCAAGTCAGAGTCCCACACTCTAATTATTAGGGTACCCACATGAAGACAAGATGCACATCTTCTATATTTGTATAGGGGGCCTAAATCCAGTCAATTCACTCCTTTTGGTTGGTGGTTCCATCTCTGTGAGTGCCTATGGGCCCAAGTTAGTTCCCCAGTAAAGCAAAGGATACTGTCAATATGAAAAACATCATTCTACAGAATGGGAAAAGATCTTCACCAACCTCACATCTGACTGAGGGCTAATATTTAAAACATATAAATAAATAAGATATTAAATATCAACAACCCAAATAACCCAATTAAAAATGGGGTACAGAGCTAAACAGAGAATTCTCAATAGAGAAATCTTAAATGGCTGAGAAGCACTTAAAGAAATATTCAATGTTCTTATTCATCAAGGAAATGCAAATAAAAACCACTCTGAGATTCCATCTTATACCCATCAGGATGGCAAAGATCAAAAACTCAAGTGATAGCATCTGATGGAGAGGGAACACTCCTCTATTGCTGGTGGGAGTACAAACTTGTACATAAACTTTGGAAATCAATCTGACAGTTTCTCATAAAATTGGGAATAGTTCTACCTCAAGACCCAGCTATGCCCCTCCTTGGCATATACCCTAAAGATGCTTCAAGATTCACCAAAGGTACTTGTTGAAGTATGTTCATAGCAGCTTTATTCATAATAACCAGAAAGTGGAAACAGCTCAGCTATCTCTCAACTGAAGATTAGAAAACAAATATGGTGCATCTACACAATGGAATCTGACTTAGCTATTAAAAAGAATGACACCATGAAATTTACAGGCAGTTTTTTTCTTTTTTTTTTGATGTACAAAATTTTGTTTTATTAAAAAGATAATAATTGAAGTTTATTTTAGCTATAAAGAATTTTTCTTGGCTCTTGTAAACTATTTTAGCTTCCTAAAGTTAAAATGACTGTATATTTGTTTATTTGAATATTAAAATTATGTGCTTTTGTTTCATTTCATGTGAGTATTTCTTTTTTATTAGACATTTTATTTACATTTCAGATGTTATCCCCTTACCCCATTTCTCCCTTGTCCAGGAACCCCCTATTCCATCCCCCCCTCCTCCTGCTTCCATGAGGATGTGTCCCACTCAAGCCCCATCCCCACCTCCCCACCCTCGAATTTCCCCATACTTTGCATCCACCCTTTATGTGACCAAGGGTCTCTTCTCCCACCTATGCCCTACAAGGCCATTCTCCCCTACATATACAGTTGGAGCCATGGGGGTACCTCCCTATGTGCTCCCAGGCTGGTGGTTTAGACCCTGGGGAGCTCTGGTTGGTTGGTATTGTTGCTCTCCTCATGGTGCCACAAACCATTTCAGCTCCTTTAGCTCCTTCTCTCTAACTTCTCCATTGGGAACTCCTTGATTAGTTCAATGGTTAGTTATGAGCATCTGCCTCTGAATATGTCAGACTCTGGCAGACCTCTAAGGAGACAGCTATAACATTATCTGAGAACCCAGCAATACCACTCCTGGGCATATACCCAGAAGATGCTCCAACATATAACAAGGACATATGCTCCACTATGTTCATAGCAGCCTTATTTATAATAGCCAGAAGCTGGAAAGAACACAGCTGTCCTTCAGCAGAAGAATGGATACAGAAAATGTGGTACATTTATACAATGGAGTATTACTCAGCTATTAAAAATAATGAATTTGAGAAGTTCTTAGGTAAATTGATGGAGCTAGAAGATATCATCCCAAGTGAGGCTAACTCATTCACACACACACACACACACACACACACACACACACACACACACACACAAAAACCCACACATGGTATTCACTCACTGATAATTGGATATTAGCCCAGAAGCTGCAATACCCAAGATTCAACTCACAGACCACATGAAGATCGTGAAAAAGAAAGACCAAGTATGAGTGCTTTGTTCCTTCTTAGAAGGAGTAACAAAATACTCAAGGGAGCAAATATAGAGACAAAGTGTGGGACAGAAATTGAAGGAGGGGCCATCTAGAGACCATTCTACTTGGGTATCCATTCCATGTGCAGTCACCAAAGGTAGACGCTGATGTGGATGTCAGGAAGGGCAGTTTTTCTTCATAGTAATATTGTGCCACAGTGGCAAGGTTAGCTGTAAGGAGCTACATGAATCTGCATGAGAGGCCAGGATAAGCTACTTGGAAAACATGGAAATCCTGATGCCTTGGAAATAAATGAATTATGGCTGCCTAGGTTGTAGGCATATAAGAAAGGTTTCTGGAGATCATAAAATAAAGAAATACTATAGCAGAATTTCCTGGTGAGAAGTGTGGATGAGGTGGGATCAGGTAATTTATGGTTTAAATGTAAAATGGTCTTTCTCAGGCACACATGTTTGGATACTGTTCCCGGTATGTGGTATTATGTTAGATCTGTATGTACCACTTAGGAAGTGAAGTCTACATGGGGGATGTGACTTTCAGTGAAGTAAGTCTTATGGGTAAAAGCCTAGACCCAATTATGACCTCACGCCTAACACTGACTAACCCAGGTGTTATGGAACATGCCTGTAACCATAAACCCTCAAAAGGCAAAGGCAGGAAGACCATTAGTTTGAGGTCAGTTCAAGGCCATTGAGGGATACATAAGCCCTTTTCTAAAATAAATCAAAATATTGGAGTTTTGTGATCTCCTGTCCCTGCATCCATCCTCTACAGTCCCAGTGCAGATGCCGTTCACCTTGGTCTCTCTCTCTATTTTGTCCAAAGACTTTCCTCTGTTCTTTTCAGGAAGAACCTCAGGAGTGAGTTCTTCCCATTCTACAAGACCTTATCCCTGGGAACAGCAGCCTTGCTTGCTCATTCAGGTTTTTCTGTTTGAAAGAAAATATGACCAGTGACTGTTCTCCGTTCCTCTCATTTCAGATGCTCACCCATGTGCTAATCCACTTTGCTTTCACTGCATGCATTGAGTCACTGGGTCACAAAGAGCTATTCACAATTTATCCCTGTGCTCCAGGCTACCAGAAAAGCCTTAGCATTACCCAAGAGAGTCTATAATATTTTATCAAACCATCATTCACAAGTGAAGACAGTAACTGTGACTTCAGGAGTAATTCATAGTATTTGTTTCTGACGATATTTGAAGAGATTCAAAATAAGGTCATTCAGAAAAATACATAAACGAAGTGAAAGTAGGTTATTCTAAACAATCATATGAGGAATTGTATAGCCATGGGAAACACCTGGAAATGTGCGAGAATAGGCATTAAGATGTGTGAGTATCATTTAGCGTTAAATAAAATGTGGAACAGAGATCCCTAAGGAGAAAACACACTCAATGAGAAATCCAGGTTTCATATTTTTAAAAAGTAGAATATAACATGTGTGACACTTTTTTAGAGACACTATGGTGAATATGTTTGCGTGTGTGTGAATTCACAAATACTCAATGTACTCAGC
This sequence comes from Rhabdomys pumilio, assembly GCA_030674055.1. Lineage (NCBI taxonomy): Eukaryota > Metazoa > Chordata > Mammalia > Rodentia > Muridae > Rhabdomys > Rhabdomys pumilio. The sequence continues at coordinate 11,561,067 of JANHMN010000015.1, read as the reverse complement.
TCCTGAATATGCATGTATATACAGCATCTGTACATCCATCAAACATGATACATACACGCATGTACTCAAAGTCAATACATTTTTATGGTCCCTTATTGTTTCTATGCTCCTGAAGGCCTCACACCTAGAGGTGTGGTCTCTGTGACCCTGAGTTTCAGGCTTCCTTGAATTAATGCATACCCTTTTTTCCAGGCAGAAACACAGGCACATAGCCTGAAGCTAGGCAGGAGCTAGTTCCTTGGCTATGGTCAAAGGAAGAATCCAATTTCAGGCTTCCAGTATGTCAGATACCCTCATGAATACTCAATCATTCCACAGTTCGGAACAGTCTCTGCTGTAGACTTGGAAAAATAAGCACCCAAAACTGAGGAAGTTCATGGAGGCCATTGCTCAGAATGGGAGCATTATCTTCCAGACAGTTTGTATTCATATTGAGGTGGGTCATCTCTTGAAAGCACAGCACCTGAGAGGTAAAGAAGAACCCTGAAAGTTAGTCATTCTTCCACAAAACACATGACACAGTTTGCATGTTATAAATATCATGGGCCACTTACACAATCAAATCAATGTCATGAACATACTCCTTTTCTTGATGCATCATATATGATTCACATAAAACATAGCCTGATTTCCAAAGCACATTTGAAAATGTCTACACTCAATTGCCACCTACGGTGGGAGAACTCAGGATAAAATCTCTGCTTATGACTTTCTTCAAAACATGTATCATTGTCTGCAACGTATTCTCTGAAAAAAAAAATCAGAAATATAAAATATCTTCCTGGAGATAAAAATTAACTTTGCAGCTCTAACCCGTAAGAGTAAATACATTTTCGGCCTGCTGTGATCTGTGGTGACAAGAATATAATTTGCAGTATGACACGGAAGAAGCTGAATGAGAGATGTGTCATGGGTGAGTGTGGGATCACACTGGAAACTAGGGTCAGGATGGTGACCTTGGCAATGATGGTGTATTGAGGTATGTTAATTAGTGTCAGTAGCTCACCCTCAGTGAGAAGTGCTTCAGAGTGGAAAAAAAATGAATCCGTGCCAGGAAAGACAGTGGGCCACCCACCCAGAAGCAGGATCAGAGCCACTTTCTGTCTTAACCCTCCAGGGGGACACACATGTCTGAACACATTGACACCTGTGATGCTGGGTTGCTAACACTTGCTTCCTCTATTATTAACCCAAATTCTATCTCATAAAAATGCACTCTGTGCTGTGAATATTCTTTGGACGGTCTCCAACCAGGAAGTGTAATATACAAACTTAAATATTTAAATTCTCAAAACTGTAAACGTTTCCAGTAATCAGTTAGGTTGAAAAACAGTCTAATTCGGGACAGAAGATTCCAATTCTTAAATCTCACAATCTGGGTTCTTTTTCTTGTTAAATACAGCAAAGTAAGTCAGCCAGAAATGGAAACTGACAGGCAGTTAATGTATCCTTCAGACACCCATACGTACTTGAATGTGCATTCTATAGAGGTAAGACTACTCTTCACTGTTGCAGATTCCAAAGCATTGCAAAGGAATGCAAACTCACATTAAGAAAACCAATTTCCATGTAGAAACATCTAGAACTAATGCGATCGACTTTGTATTCTCTTGTAGAAAGTTTCCTTGTATGCTCTTTTAAAATTTCCTTGATTGTTTGTATTGTCATTGGAAGCTGAGTCAGTTGAGAAGGAGCAATGGAGTGCTGGCCTGCAGCACCATGTGCTGGGACAGTGCCAACAGGTCACAGAGGGAGCGCTTTCTTTTTTAATATTTCACAAGGGATGAGGGCATTCTGTATCAACTGTGTCTGTTCTTACATCTCCATGGAGGCTGAGAGAGGGGAAGTTTGAGTCTTCAAAAAAAAAATGCGTGGGCAGAGTCAACAGGCAGCCTGCTGAGGCAAAGCCGGAGCATATGGTGGGTGTGGCGAGAAGTTTCTTACATCTCATTGATCATCCTCTGCTTAGAACAGGGGCCAACACCCCGGTGTGTATTGTGACAGAATAAGCCTGGGCGTTCCATGAGGGGAGACATTTGCAAATGATATTCTGCCTTTGTTTTGGGGATATTTATTAAGCAAGCTTTTGTCTCAGGCATTGAACCAGGTTCCAGGTGCTGAGGGCCCAGAGCTTGGGTCCTCATTCATGGGCGGATCCGGACAATGGTAGGTGAGAGCAACCATTTGTCCCAACCCCACACAATAAGTCACTTCAAACAGAGCAGAAGGATTGCAATGTTGCTGACTCTGGGGAGACTGTCAACATCACACATGGTGCTTACTTTATTTAGCGGGATGAAGATACTGCGGTTGCCTTGGCAGGTTTGCGTATAATGTGTGTATAAAAGAACAGTGACTTGTTGGGAGTCGGGAGCCCTTCTTTTTTGCTTATTTTTCTCCAGTACACATAGCATCTTACAGACTCTTACTTTTCCCATTTGTCATACAAGTGTCTTGAACCCCAGAGGAATAGTACCCTAGAACATTAATATTCTTGACATGAGTAAAGAGATGATATGCTCTATGGTAATTGTAAGAAGGTCTTGTTTCAGTTTGTTAAGTACCAGTTATGAACAAATATGCTCTTGTATCAACACTACTTTCTAAAGTAGAAATCATCCAGCAGGCCAACAAATGTGCTTTGCTTCTTGCTTCCTTTAAGAATATGTGAGCTAGGGGCCAGGAATGGTGGCACACACCTTTAATCCCAGTACTTGGAAGGCAGAGGCAGGTGAGTCTCTGTGAGTCAGAGGCCAGCCTGGTATACATATCAGGTTCCAAACCAGCCTAAGCTACATAGTGAGATCATGTATTAAAAATAAATAAATAAAAAAGATGGGATGGGATGGGACTGGGACTGGGGAAATGGCTCAGTGGATAGAATTCTTATTATGTTAGCCTGAGAAGCTGAGTTAAGATACTCAGCAGTCATGTAGAAAGCCTGATGAGATGTGCATGTCTGTAAACTCACCATTAGAGAAGCCAAGATAGTAAGATCATTCCAGCTCACTGGCCAACCATCCTAGCAGAATCAATTCCTGGTTCAGTGCATGTTCATATATTGTCAAAGATGGAGACTGATAGAGGAATACTTTGACCTCTGGCTTCCACTTGCATGCATCCACATGTATGCACACCTACCCACTAGTGCATCTACGACATCCACATGTAGGTACCCTTTCCTGTATGCATGCCCGCCCACATGCACACTGCATGGACGTTCACAAACAGGTATAAACACAACACAGCCACATTGGTATGGATCATGGCTCTCCAAATTTGTTGGAGCAGAAGCCTGAACCACTTATCACGCTCAGAACTGTTTCTATTCAAAGTCACTCAAGCAAGCAGGGTGAGCCACTCTGTCATTTGTCACCAAGTTCTTTCTTCAAAAGTTGTGACTCCTTCCTCCCTCTTGCTTGGAGTTACACTCGAATCATCACCCTGGATACACTACAGTGTTCCGTGGCTTCTTTAAATCTAGATGAACGACATTTAATGTGATATGTCAAGTGTTTTCATTTCATTTCCTGAGAAAGAATATACCATTATCCCTTGAAATTGTGATATCTTTGAACATTCACTTCATGCCTTGGACAAGGTTCTAGTTATAAATGCCACCCTAAATATGGGTATCTTTCCACCACTGACCCATGGAACTGCACAGTGGGATAGCAGTATGTCACTAAAGAAATAGCTTGACTGAGCTCCTTTTGCACTTTTGTGTGGTCCTGGTTTGAAAGTTTGTGATGGGCAGAATGCTTGAGCACCAGAATAGAACTTATGACCTCATTCTCAGTTGGCTATGTCCTTCACCTTCTTTGATGAGAAAATGAGGGCTTTGAAATGCTGTCCCTCTGATGAAGTAGACACAGATCAGTCATTTTTGAAAGAGCCGACATTATGGTGAGTAAGTCTGGTCTATTCTTAGGGAGAGGATGCTGCATTTGCGTAGAAATGAGGCTTGTGGGATAATAAAAGACCTTCTCACTCAATAATAGAGACTTCGAGCCCCTGCCAGAGTGCCGGCTGTCACTATTCTTAGGAGTATTTTCTGAGAATCCTTCAGTGCTCAGGCCCAGCTGTGATTCTGTCATGCAGAGGGACAGTGCCCCTTGTATGTACTCTGCAGTCTCTGAAGGTTCCTTGGACAAAGGGGATCTGAGGATGGACCCAAATACAGAAATTGACATGAAGAGATAAGAAGCCCAGGAAGCTATGGAAAACTACAAACTGAAGTATTGGATTACTGGTGAGGGAAGTTTAGAGTAGTGATAGCATCTGAACAAACATCATTGATTTTAAATCACTTAAGATTTACAAGGCTACTTTCCATAAACTATATGAAGTACCATAGCCAGTATCATAGTACCAACACTGTGTAGCTAAGGACAAGGGGCTTGAGTCCTCCAATGGCCCCACAGATGTATTCAAACTTCTCAGATGGCTCTGATTTTAAACTTTCTTTGTGTATTCACCCCTCATGGCATGTGATATTTCACTCTTGCTTATGGTAGAGGCTCAGTCATAGGATTTCTCACATATATAAGTGTGTTTCTTTGCTTCTCTCTAAGTGTGCTAAAATAATGTTAGTCTTTGATAGCCAATAATGCTTACTTACTTACAGTAATATAATAGTGTTTCCTTCCTTTATTCTTTTCATCCTCCCTCCCTCCTTCTCTCCCTTCCTCTCCTCCTCACTTTCTCCCTCCCACCATACCTCTTTCTATCCCTTCCTTCTTTCTTTTATCCTTCCCTCCATCCTTTCTGTGTGGTTATTTTTAAGACCAATTAATTTCTCCTATTTCCTGTAACATGTTAGCTTTTTGTCAATATAACTGTGAAAACTACTTAAGAGAAGAAAGATTCATCTTGGCTCACGGTTCCCGAAGTTTCTCTGCATTACAGTGTCGAGGGTGTGTTGAAGTAGCTCACATCTGTGGTGATAATCTTGGGTAACCACAGAGGTGTGCTGTTTTACACTTCTCAGTACAAGAAAATGACAAGGAAAAAATAATTTGGACACTCTAATCAGACAAGGAGGGCTCTGCAGTCACGTGAGACTCTAGACAGGAATACACTGAAAGTAACACAGAGAAGGCAGAAGAAGAGCCAGAGTCAGGGGCAGTCTGAGCTGCACTGGGAGAACCTATCTCAAAGCCAAAGTACAGACTCAGAACAGGAAAGGGAACCATGACAAAAGCAAGTAACAGACTTCTCTCTAATACTGCAAAGACAATGCATGTCAAGAAACACACCTTTACATTCCTGCCTGCATCCAATTTACTCATTTTCTTTAGAGTTGCATAAAATTCCAGGCTTTTAAATGTAAAAATGGTGAAATTTATCAGACCGCAATGAACTTCAAGAAGAGAGTAAAATCAACCTATCTCTAGCTTTGCATATTTATAAAATTGAAGCTGCATTATTGGAATTTACCTGTGTAAATTTTTACATGCATTATTTTTAAGTTTTTACATGAAATGCTTATAAATTTCTCAATAATTTCTTTACCAAAAAAGATTCAATTCACTTAGATGAATGTATTCTATCTCAGTATAATCCTTCGCTATTAGGACTGATACTTGTAGTGAATATGTTTTAAATACATCTGTTTCGAGTCATTAAAAAACAGTATTTCTTGATTTTAGTTTGGGCTTTTACAGAAGTTTAGTTAGTATAATCAGTTCAAACTCTGTCTGAGAGTGATTGTTTTCTCTGGCTTTATATTGCTCTGATAAAACACTGACCAAAAGCAGGTTAATTTCATCTTACAATGAATTTTGAAGGGAGAGAATGCAAACAGGAACTTGGAGGCAGGAATTACAAAGAAAAATCCATGGACGAGGGATGCTTAGTGGCTTGCTAATCCTGGCTTGGTCAGCCTGCTTCCTGTACAACTCAGTACCAACTGTCTAGGGATCAACATCACCCACAATGGGCTGGGCCCTTCCACACCAATTACTAACCAAGAAAATGCCCCAAGGCCCTCCCAGACAGCAATCTGATGGCAATATTTTCTCAACTGAAGTCTCTTCTTCTGAGATGAACACATTATGTATGAAGTGGACAAAAAAAATTGAACCAGCACAATATTTAATTAATTTAAAAATATACATTTTTAAAGATAGTGTTTATTTTTTTAACTTTTTGGAAGGGAAATTAATGAGTCTTTCATTATAATTTTAATGAACCATAATCTGATCTTTTACTAACTTACATAGTGAATATTTTAAATATAATCTAAGAAAAATAACACCTGACAAGGTCAAAGACTTTCATTTTCAAAAGTGAGAATAAAAGCATTTTCACAAGCATGCTGTCCAAGGGACAATGGATGCCATCAACTAAATCTATTAATGGCATTGATTTGCTTGCAGTAAAATCACAGCCTCCGGGTATAAATAGGAAGAGTGTCTATAGTCCTCAAATGAAACCCTACAAGGGAAATATTATGTCTTGTACAGAAATTAAAATTTAAACTGACAGCTCTATATATTCTTGATATATATATATATATATATATATATATATATATATATATATATATA
>JANHMN010000015.1:11539176-11554506 GCA_030674055.1 Rhabdomys pumilio | reverse complement strand
ATATATATATATATATATATATATATATATATATATATATATATATATATATTCTTGTGGTTTTGCAACATTTATGTGTAGTGTGAACTACACAAATCAGCAGGGCACCATTCCACTACCTAAAACAACCATCCACTGTGTTAGGAACACACAAAAGCCTCCCTTTCAACTATGGTGAATTGTGTAATAAATTTTAATGAGTTATATTCCCCTGGCTATGCAGTTGAATGCAGGGTTGATTTCTTCTCTCTAGTTTGCTCTTTCCCCCTACTCTCATGCTATCCTCTCCCAGCCTGTCTCTGGTAACTGTTCTTTTCTCTTAGATAAACTTTCATTCCATGTGAGTGCAATGGTGTCTTATCTTTCTCTTTCTGGCTTATTGCACACAGCACAATCATCTTCTGTTCTCTCCATGTTGTAGCAGATGATAAAATCCCATGCTTTCTGTCAGAATGGTATTCTACAGTATATGCTTTCCATATTTTTATGCACTCAACCATCCAGGGACACCTTGGGCCCATGGCTTAGCTTAGCCATAGCATTACAATGAGCATGAGAAGGTGTCTACAAACAACATGTTTTGTACTATGAAACATAACAGAATAGGACACAGGCCACTAAAGTTAGATGCAAATCAAAGCCTGTGAAGGGAAGGCATTTAAAAGGCTCGGAAGGCATTTAAAAGGCTGGGATGGAGTGAGATATGAGTCCACTCAAATATCCTGTTACAAACACAGAAGAGGGTGTAACATAAAGAGAGGGCATTAAAATCTTGTGGTCAAGCACCCATTTCTAGTCTATACATTCAGGGAGAGGCACTTGCTGCTGCAGCCAATCATGCCCAACTTTTAGCCTGGACTGAGATGGTTAGGAAAAAGGAACCCAGGAATCTGGCTTCACTGAACACACTGTCTGCCTGAGGGATTGTCAGTGTCACTAGGCACAGATGTCTTTTTGAATCGTCATTAATAGCCTCCTATCCAAAGCAAACATGATTTGGTCCAACCTGGAATGGACCCAGGCTCCAAGGTCTGGCAGTGAAATCACTCTATGGGCGTGGAAAGACAGAGTGCTGTGATTTACACATAGCCATTTTTGTCCTTTAACATAGACATGAAGAGGAACACAGAAGATACCCAGATACTCAGAACCTGAGTAGAACAAACAAAAAAATGAGGCAAAGTACTCTAATTTGTCAGGGGAACAGCAGAGAACAACCTGGTGGAATTTGTGGAGTGAGGGAATGGAGGGTGATGAGAGTCTAGGTGCATTATAAAGGGTGGGGTTTCAAAACAAACTGAAGGTGGGGCATAAAACAGGAGGAAAAAGAAAGAGGGAAACACCATTCTTATTCCATGACCTAAAGACTAGAGTGTCCTGCAAGTTCAAGGCTCCTGAATATACTATGTACACATTCATTTGGAGGATTTGGGCTGAAATTTTAGAGTGCAGGGAACCTTTAATTTATCTATTAAAGGAATATTTATTGCCAAGCAAAGTTTTGATTAATATTAACCTTACATGTAAGTTAGAATATTACTTAGACTTGTGAAAGTCAGAATAGTAGTGAGTGGTTATTCTGGAATGCAACCCAATGACCATTCAAGTCCATCTTTGCTAACAACCAGGACAGAACCGATCTTGGCAATGTCATGTAAGGATGAGATTACTGTGGGTTCCTAAAGTGCCTGTCTATCTTGTGGTTCAGGTAATTATACTGGTCATTCAGCAAAAGAGTTTTGTTTTGAGGATTTCATTTTTATCTTTTATGAAATTTGCTATCTCACCCATTCTTGCTGACTTGCTGGGTTTGTGTGTTCTGTGTTCAGTGTGGTGACAGAAGTACACTTAAAAGAGTTATTTCATCCTCTGTAATTAGTCTTCTTTCAGGTTGCCATATACATACATACATACATATATATGTATATATATTTGAGGAGGGCATAGTGTCTTAGTTAGGGTTTCCATTGCTATGAAGAGACAACATGACCAAAGCAACTCTTATGAAAGAAAACATTTAACTGAGGCTGGCTTATAGTTTCAGATGTTCAGTCCATTATCATGGTGAGAAGCATGGCAGCATCCAGGAAGACATGATTCTGGGGATGCTGAGCAGTTTACATCTTGATCTGAAGACAGCCAGGAAGAGACTGTAGGCAGCCAGGAGGAGGATGTCTTCCACACTGGGTGGAGCCTGAGCATAAGACCTCAAAGCCTACTCCCACAGTGACATATTTTCTTCAACAAGGCCTCACCTCCTAATAATACCACTTTCTATGGGCTAAGTATATTCAAACTACCACAGGGAGATTCCCATATATTGCTTCAGACTTCAGAAATGGTATTGTAATTATTAGTGCAATGAAAGCTAAGTGACACACTTTGAAGGTAGCTGCAGGACTGAAAAGACAGAGATGTAGGTGGAAGCCGATAGGCCTTTCTATTGTACCTCTGGCAGGTAGGGCTCCATGCCAGTTTCACTGAGGTTTTGTCTGCAGATTCATTCAAGCAGTTCTGATGGACTTTCTCATTTTATGAATGAACAGACAACTGAGGTAAAGCCAAGCCTGGAATGTACTGTGCCAAATACTCTTGTGGAGAAGTGTCTGCAGTGCCTGTAGTTTTGTATCTATCAGGAATCTAATGTATCACCCATTTGTTTACTTTCTTCAGTGTGTGTCATCACACAATGATATAATAAGACTGAGTAGGGTAATCTACACTAAAGATAATTCCATTTTAAAAATGTATATTAAAAATAAAATCCTTGATTTTCAGTATGGAAACAGCACTGCCACAAGATGTCAATATATATATAAAATCGAGGATAAGAGAAAAACAAACTCATTTCAGTATATACTCTTGGATTTCCTCATTGAACAAAACTTGGTGTGTGTGTGTGTGTGTGTGTGTGTGTGTGTGTGTGTGAGAGAGAGAGAGAGAGAGAGAGAGAGAGAGAGAGAGAGAGAGAGAGAGAGAGGAGACTTACCGACATTTACAGGCATGAATAAGTTGGATGGGTCAACATGTTTTTACATTCACAATGGTGCAGTTGGTGTCTTAGGGGTGTACTTTGCAAACATGAATTCCACAGTAATCACTTGGGAATCATTGTGTAGCAGATCTTGGGAGGGTCTTGGGCTTGGTACTCCTCTATTATATTCACTGTGTTCTTTTCTACCATTCTTCATATTTGGATACAAATGCTACTGAGTCCGCAATAGTCTTGCGTGTATAAGCATTTTCTGTTCAGACCTTCTTATATTTATTTTGAGCCAGAGATGACATGTCTGGCTATAGCTTTGAAAGCATTCTCAATAGCATGTTGTGTTAAGGCTGCAGGTATCTTAAGACCCATTTTAGCCTATTTTCTGTGCTCTAAGATCCAATGAACCCACACACATAGCACCTTACATTTAGAGGTATATTATCCTGGTTTTACGATTCTAGTTTCTTCTAAACACAGTCCTTGAGTACAGACCCCAAGGCTCTGTTCAGTAATTCAGGATGGACTGTACTTTAGAGAAGGATGAAAGGGTAACTGTTTCTTCAATTCAGTGTTTCTCTATGATTTCCTGGGATGGACATGACTTCCATGGTTGGCTTTTTCCCCCAAACAGCTAACAGAGTCCTTTTTTTTGCTTCATTATACATTGAGCCCTAACCCTTTTTCCAATTTATGTTTCAGCAGTCTCTTGGATACCTTCAACTTCTACAATGGTTTGGCTACTGCTGAGTTATCTATTGTTGCATATGCATGGCTGTAAACTAAAGTACAATAATATTAACTCTTCTGAATCTCCCCCAAGGACCTGTGGGGACTCAGATATGTCCAAGTACCCATGCATTCTTCTTTCACATGAAATAATTGTCATCCTGTATTGTACTGGCTCAGTGCAATGTAAGAACTTTATTGAAGATGGTTTCTGCCATCAAGTTGTCACCATAGGTGGCATCCTGATATCTGTCATTGTATGCAAGCACTGAACAGTGTTGTTAGGGTTCAACCTTACAGTATGGATCGTTCCATAGAGTGGGAATGGGAATTTCATTGAGAAGGGGGCTTTTTTATTTGGGAAGACATGGCTGCAAAAGAGACAGGAAGAGTAAAAAATGGAGAGACAAATCTATTTTTATTTCACTCTAAGTGTGAAGTGCAATGTGTGTGGGTTTATTAGACCTTACAATGCAGAAATGGGCTAAACCGGGTTTTAAGATACCTGTAGTCTTTGTGCAACATGCTGTTCAGGATGCTTTCAAAGCATGGTCCATTTCAGGATAAACTGTGCTTCTATTTCACTAATACAAAAGAAAAATGACTGGATCTCCTCTTTCAAGATGCTTTTCTAGATGAGATATGATGACCCCTCATGTTACAGCCTCTGGGTATTGGCATCTTAGGCTATAAGACAGAGTCTACAGTCAGAATCAATTTATTAAACACTCACTTTGTTTTGGCTTGGTTGGTTTGAGCTGAAGGCCAAAGTCTGAGTTTTATGCACACTAAATATGGTTGCATTCTTTACTACTGAACTACAATCCCCCAGTCCCCATCAGGTTTCTTTTTAATGCCTATTAATAATTAATTTAATTTCATTAAAATTTTTTTAGAACAATAAATTTGGTTAAGACTGGAAACCTCAAAGAATGTTGTTTAACTCATTTCTATGACTTTTGGTAAAAAGAAAAAAATGACAATGTTAATACAATGATATGATGTCTGAAAGACAAGTGCATTTTAATATTTTGAATAGTTTTTGAAGCTTATTTTAATTTAAACATATCAACATATGCAGAAGATGGCATTAGACAAAGCAACTGTGTTCTTCTGAACTCTGGTTCTGGGTTTAGAGCATCAACTCCTGTTTGGTTCCAGTAGATAAAACTGAGGGTCTGCTTCTGACCCTTCCTGAGGCCTGTGGTTTTTGCTTTTCCCTTGGTTATAGATTCTTGTACATTTTAAAATAGAAGATTTTGAACTGCTTAAGATATTATTTTCCAGGGTGGTTTCTCATTCATCACAGGCTCCACTATAAAGGGCATTTGGAGGACACTTTTAAGGAACAGTTGAGCAGAGTGTATATTTCCATTGTCTTTAGCAAGATGCATTTGTGGTTTTTCAAGTAAGGCTTGGTTTCTATAAATCCAGTGCAAGCCACCAGCTAACAATCAGAGACTGAGTCTTGTTTGGCATAGTGACCTCCTGAACCAGGCCTGGGGATTGCATAAGGCATAAGACATGATAATCTGTATGCCTGCAGCCATGAACTTATAAATTATGAGCAAAGATTATAGTAGAATTCCAATTGGAGCAGGATGTTTTTGTTGAAAAATTTCAGTATAATATAGATGAATCACAATGTGTGGTTATAAATAAACTCAACACTTTTCTTTAAAATAGTTTATAATGGCATACATTATAAGCCTAATTTATGATAAACAGTGTGTGTGGTAAACATGAAGTAGGCTCCTTTATCTAAAACTTGGGGAAAAGGTATAGATTGTTGTAATAAAACAGGTGAGAAAGGATGATTGTCACGGTGGGGGTTTAAAGAAATCTACCTTTCTCATCTTTAAGTACAAAATCAGAGATAATCAAAAGTCTAAAGTTTAGTGTTAATGTCTATAGAAATGATTCTGACAATGTTTTTTTTTTTAAATATCTTAGTGCCGGTGTATATATAAAACAGAAAATACCTTAAAATTAATTACTTGTTAGCAGCTGACAGAATTCTCAATGGTTGCTCTTGCAAGACCTGAGCCAGGATCTCAGCACTCATGTGCATACGCACATACAGACACATGTATACATATAACTCCACATAATTACTCCATTTAAGAGTCAGTTGCTTCTTATTAGAAAGACATACATTCTGAATATGAGGAATAAAGAATTCCCTGGATTGCTTATAACCCACGAAAAAAGAGCAGTAAAATACATACTGGGGAAAGATTTTAATATTATTGCTTTCAAAACACTGATTGGGGTGACTTTTTCTGTCACATTCCTAATGTGGTAGGATTCTTATTAATTTCTTCTCTTTTTGTGTGTAATGTCTGACTCACCCTTTTATCTGTGTGCAAACCTGTGTCTACTGATAATGTCTAAAGGACCATTTGTGTCTGCTTCCTTCCTGGTCTTTTTATTGCCCCTGAGTTAATTTAAGCTCTCATTCCTTCGTAGTTGAACAGCCCAGTTAAGTGACTTATTCATTTCATGTCTAATATATCTCTTGCCCAATCCATTTGTTATTAAATTCCCATATAGTCACCTCTGATGTATACAGTGTAGTGCTGATGTGGAAACAGAGAGCAGAATAGGGACTTTCTATCAGACAATGTAAGAGAGAGTGTTGGCTGCTGACCAGGTTATGATGCTTTTGGTGAACTACTAGCAGCCTAATTTTAAAAGCTTCCAGGATATAAAGTCAGATTGATTGCTAAGAGTTGGGGCTGGAGAGCTGAGGCTTACTGGAGGCACTGAGAATCAGGGTGGGGGACTGTTTTCTTCACCCACTTGTGAGAATCTTGGGCCTTAGAAGTTAAGAAATGTGTCCAGGATTATAAACACAAGTTGAAAAAGCAGAGATATGAGCGTAGTGGAGTTATCACCTAGAAAATTCCCTCTACTATTTAAGCAAACAACAGCTTTTTTCCCCCTGAGGTTTGTCTTTGATCATACAGTTTATTTTCCCAAACATTGCTTATCATTCATTTACTCTGAATGAATAAAGCCTCAGGCTTTTGCTGAATGCTTCATTTTTTCCAGATGTTTCTCAGTAGCCCCAAGGTCTTCTCTGTGGTATATGATTAAGCATCTTTTAACTCTGACCTCAAGTTTCAAGACTCTCCATGGATGAAGGGAGGAGTCCCGACTGTCTGTTTAGCATCTAAGCTTTCTCCATCTTGAAGTACTTCCTGGGTGCCTAATTACAGATCTTTCCTGACTAAGAGTCAATACTGGCAACTTTTTGAAGCAAAGAGGGGGAACAGTAAATTTGCCAAAATTCCCCTGTTCTTTTAATTTTGTGGGTTCATGTGTTAGTGTGAGAGTGTGCACTCACTCTACAAAGGGAACTCATGACAGACTAACGAAATGATTGGACCAAAGTCCCACTTGGTGAACCAGTGAAGTCGATCGGGTTCACTAACAGGAGATATGTTTGAGGTGTTCCTTACAGGAGCAGAGATGGCTGGAAAGAATACTGTATCACTGAAAACCCCACCCTGACACGGGTGAGACTCAGGAAAGTCCTGTGTGGTTTTGCAGCAGTTTCAACATGCCTAGCCATCATCTTTCTACAGTTAGGCTTCCCAGAGTCTCCTTCCCAGCCTTTAAGAATCTTGCAAGTGTTTGATGTCTCTGGCATGAGACACATTAAGCAATGTGTCACTTGATGCCTGTCTCAGGGACTGCCTAGAGGGAATGCGTCCATCCGGCATCTTTGAATCTTTCATGTGAGTGCACAGGCAAGCACAGGAGGTCAGAGGTTGTTGATGGGTATTTTCCTGAACGCCTGTCTGCATCATCTTTTGAGACCTGGTTTTGCGTTCAACCTAGAGCTCACCGTTTTGCCGCTTGACTTGCAAGCAAATCCCTGAGATGTGTCTGACTCTACCACGCCAGCATTGAAATTTCAGGAATGGTCCACCATGGCCAGCTTTGTGGGGGCGGTTTGGGATTGAAATTCAGGTGCCCACCTAAGCCATTGTCTCAGTCCTTTTTCATTTCTCCTGCTCTCAGCACAAAGCACCAGGAAGAGGGAAGGATTTGAGATGTGAACGCATTGGGGCTGCAGGAGGCGTTGGGATACTAGAATAGCCTGGCAGCTCATGGGAGCCATAGCTCACCTGTCAGCTGTAGGCCTGTTTCATATAGCTGTGATAAGACCGCCCCCGTAAGCCCCGTCTAGGTGTTGGAGAGAGCCCTGTGCCTCACGCAGAACTGCAGTAACATCGCAAGACATAGGCTGCATTGTTCAGGAAAACATGAAAGTGGGTGACGTTTCTAGTTGGAATGCAGCTCATATTTGTATCCAGAGATTCACCAGTGTGCAGTGTGTGCAGCAAAAGCCTGAGCTCCAATTCTGGTGCTCTCGCCATGAACTCTGTGACCCTTACCTCCAACTTCTAAATCCTTCTAAATCCAAATCCAAAAGGGAGGTAAGAGGCCCCGTCTCATAGGGACCTTCTAGGGCATAAGCTAATTATGTCACAGGCTCAGGGACTGGCCCATAGTGGGCATCGTTCCTTGCCAGCTGTCAATATCCTAGTCATTGGCGCGCTGCCCTCATTCCTGTGAGTACCACATTTAATCTTGCAGTGATCAGTGTGGCTGTATGTGTGCTCCGACGGAAGGTCTATTAAAGAGAGAAAAGAGAAGCAACTTTGATATGACATTTACTCTAAATTGCATCAAAATGTTCCAGAATGTTCAACATTTCAAAGGAAATCTATCTCCCTGCAAATTTTGCAGATCTGCCTAATAGTCCTCTCCTCTGTTGAAGCCAGAAGTTTATTTGGGGCAGGTGAATTGATGCTAGAAACCTGATTGCTGTGGCAACAGAGAAGCCAGGTTTCAATCTTGTTTCAGTAACTTGGTTGCTAGGATTTGACACTGCAGGGAAGGATGACTGGATTTGGGGATCATTTGGGATCATGGGTGTGGAAATCTAGTGCAATGGAAACTTCCTGGAGTCTATGAAGGCAACGTTAGTGAGAACTCCTAGTGATAGAGGATACTGAGTCTGAACTGGCCATCTTCTGCAGTCAGGCAAAGCTTCCAGAGGTGGGACTGGGTTACATTTGGTTGCACTGATGGCTGATGGGTTACAGTGGGGTATCCTTAAGTATCCTAAGCTGATGCTAGGACAGAAGGTTTCTCATGATGATAGTGGAACCTGGCTATCATTGATCTGTCCTTGTCTGGATCCAAACCCTTCCTACTATTTGGTCTGACAGTTGTCAGAATTGTATGATATCTATTCCTGGAAAAACATTCCCCACCCCACTCCTGATACCGTCATCAAGCTTTAGCTCTGCTTTCCTCTAGTATGAGGTTCTCCTAGGGAAGACAACTCCTCAAGACCCTTGGTGTGTTTATAGGAGGAGAGGTGAACACTGCTATTTAATAAAAGGCTAAGGGAAATTGTCTCACTTATTCAAAGGCCAGTTCTAACTAACAATGGTAATGTTTTGCTAAGGAACACCTGTATCTCAAAGGCTTCCTGAATTTTAAAAGCATGTTTCCAAGAATAAGAAGAATTAGAGCTTTTAGACATATGAAAAACTTTCAGAGCCAGAAAATCCCAATATAAGTTTACCTTTTGAGCCATCACTGAAGCTAGTAAGAGGGAATTCATACAGATGTGGGCAGAATACTTAGTATGTTGCAAATCACTGTGTAATGGTCTATAATGGGGCATTCATGTCTTTAAACAGTAATTTGCTTGTTTGCAATGCACAATTTACCGTATCTTTTAAAGGGTTTCATAAATTTCTTGCAAGTGAGAAAATGAAATCCCATTCCTGTATCATTCAGAGGAGGTTTGCAGGTAAATAAATTTAAAAGCCCCCCAAAACAGGCAATATCCTGTTTTATCACAGTTTATTGATGCAATGCAAAGGAAAGCTATGTTATAAATAACCACTCAGCACCAATCACGACTGCAGACACAAATTTTCATCTCTGCTTCACCAAGTTTCATTTGCTTGTTTTGGGGGAAAGCAGCATCCCACATTTTAACATTTAACTGGTATTTTGACTATGAGGCAATGTTAATGGATTTCTGCCAGCCTTTCCCTATGAAAACCTTTAATATTTTTATCATTTTCCCTTAATTTTTATATATCATCAGATCAATATCACATACCCTCTGAGGGAGGAATAAACATTACTAGAATGGCCAAAAACCCAAGAAAAGGAGCATTAGCAAAGGAAGCCACACTGGTAAGGATTTTGTTTTGTTTTCTCATTTCATTCACATGAATTCTTCAATATTTCTTGCCTTTAGTCACAGAGAGGAGAAAAAGGAGGCAGAGAGTGCATAAAACATATCTTTAATTATGCTGCAAATGGAATCTGAGTACTGGACAGAATAATTGTGGGTGTCTGTGCTGAAATCCCACGTGAGTTATTGAGGAATTCTCTCCTATTCAAATGTGAAATTGGTGAGACCTGCTATTGCTTATTAAGGGAATTACCTCAGCAAAGCTGCAGTGGAATCAGACAGATAACAGATCCTAGTTGATAATACTCTTCTCTCACCTTGCTGTTCCTTCCTTCTCCTCAGACTGCTCTTACATGTTTTCCTTCTTTTTAGAAAAAGAATAAACCTTCCACACTTTCCTCTCAGTTGCTGGGTCTGAAGATTTTGTTAGACTGAGAGTTACCTGTATGACAATAAGCCATGTATTGAAGCAGTGATCATTAGGGATATATTTATAATACTTTATTTGTTTTCCATGGAAACATTTTATATATATATATATATATATATATATATATATATATATATATACACACACACACATATATATATATATATATGTATATGTATGTGTGTATGTGTGTATATATATACATATATATATACATATATATATATAAAATATATACATACATATATTGTGTGTATTATGAATATGTATATGTATGTGTGTGTGTGTATGTATATATATATATATATATATATATATATATATATATATATATATATACCTTATGTACTACCCAAATCAGAGTGCTAGCTTTGTTCTCAGAGAGCTTTGTTCTCAGAGATCAGATTTTTGGTAAAAACATTTAAATTTTTTCTCTTAGATTTTTGGCAAGCCACGTGTACATCATCACTATGTATATTGTCCTCCTATTCTGTGGCAGAATATCAAAGTTCATCCCTCTCTCTATCAGTAACTCAATTTCTACCAGCCTGACTCTGTCTGCCTTCCCTGCAGGCTCCTTAGCCTGTAGTAATCTCTTTCTGCTCTCAACTGCAATGAGTGAACACATATCCCATAGGTCTTTCTGTCTGGCTTGTTTTGTTTAACAAAATGACCTTTCATTATTATGTCTGCACTCAGAGCCAAATAGGAGCCCACTGTATAGATCCGTCCCAACTTCTTTGTATGCCCACTCATCAGGTGGACACAAGTTGTTTCTCTCTTGGCTACTTTACTGCTGCCACAATAAACACAGTAGAGTATCTTCCTTTCATTGGTGGGGTTCCCTCGAAGGGTGCAGGCACCCAGTGTGGCAATTGTGGAATGAGACAATGGTTTTGCTTTTAGGGTTTTTGAGGTGAAATTTGCTGTTTTCCGTGTGGCTACACTAATGTGCATACCCACTAATGATGTGCTGGGGTTCCCTTTTGCTCAGAAGTGGGGAACAAGGTTTCCATTTTTCCCTTTCCTCTAGAGCAGTGGTTCTCAATCTTCCTAATGCTTTAATACAGTTCATGTTGTCATTACTCCCAAACATGACATTATTTTGTTGCTACTTTATAACTGTAATTTTCATACTGTCATGAATTGTTATGCAAACATCTGATGCACAGAATATCTAGCATATGACCCTGAAAGGGGTCTTGACACACAGGTTGAGAACCAGTGCTCTGTAGCGGATACAATCTTTGTTCTGGTAATTGTTTTTCCTTTTTGGGTGGGATATCTCTTATTGAGGCTTTCTCTATCATTCCTGATTGTTTTGAAGCGGAAGCTCTGTCTGTATCCCTTGGCTCTTTTGTGCCCTCCCTTGAAATTTGGCACTTTAGAACATTTGCCAATTTTTAATTAGATTTCTCCTCCTGATTGATTTTCTCATACATCCTGGATAATACCTCCCTGAGAGATCTGTTCTAATAGGATGTCTCATGCTGTTGTTAATCTTCGCTGTTGCTATAGATAACACTTACAGTATTCACTTGTGTGTGTGGGGGGGTGGTGATCATGGTGGTGGTGGTGATGGCAGTGGTGATGGTGATGGTGACGGTGACGGTGACGGTGATGGTGATGGTGGTGGTGATGGTGGTGGTGATGGTGGTGGTGATGGCAGTGGTGATGGTGGTGGTGATGGCGGTGGTGATGGCGGTGGTGATGGCGGTGGTGGTCTGAATAAGAATAGCTCCCATAGACTCATTTATTTGAATGACTGGGAACCAGATGGTAGAACTGTTTAGAAAATATTAGGAGTGAACTTATTAGAGGAGGTCTGCCACTGGGCATGGACTTTGAGATTTCAGAAGGAAGGACCACATTATTATCTCCCTCTCTCTATCTTTCTCTCTGCCTCCTATTTGTGGATCAAGATGTGAGTTCTTAGCTACTGTTCCAGTGCCGTGCCTGCCTGCCTACTGCCATGTTTCCCTGTATTGCCATTATGATCATGGATGCTAACCCCTAGAACTATAAACCCTAAATTAAATATAATTTTATTTCATAAGTTGCCTTTGTCACAGTGTTTGCTATCACAACAATTGAAATGTAACTATAACCAAGTGTATTTGGCTTTTGAGATGAGCCCTATTCTGTACTTCAGTCTTATCTTCAAATAATGGCCCTCTTTCCCCAGATGCTTGAGTTTTGAGATTACAGGTATTTTTCATGCCTGCCTAGTGTATTTATATTTAATTGGTAAGGCATAAATGTATAGTTTATAGAATGCAGGGAGATATTCCAATATATGAATATAATGTGTGATACACTAATCAGGGAAAATTGTCATTCAGATCAATTTCTTTCTGTTAGTAATATGTAAAAACATTCAGCTATTTTGAAGTACTATAGTCCTTCTGATCTGTAATGACCCTTGTGGTGTGGAACCCTAGCACTATTCCTCTGGTTGACTCAATTTTTTCAACCCCCCTTTCTATTGTTCTTTGTCCTTTATCTAGAACAATCCTAACATGGCCCACCAGATCATTACTCTCTATTTCTGTAAACTCAACTATTTTAGCATTTCTTTTTCTCTGTTGAATGTTGATGCTTCCTGGGTAAACTTTTAAAACTATTCCTTTCTCAACCATCATATTCAGCTACAGATCTTGCCTTTCCCTTCTGCTTCCTGGTGGGTGTTATAAGAAGGATACAGGAGTGAGAATGAATGGCTGACATACTTTCTGGTTGCTCATGATATCTACATGGGAAATATCAATCCTGTTCTCCTTCTCAGTATCGGTTGATTGTGGAGTTAATTCCTTTAAAGAAACACAGTTGTTGGTATTGGAAGAGAAACATAAAAGGAGCGGAGCAGTGAGGCATTGATATGCCTTTCTTCTTTGCTTTTTACCATCCCCCTCTCTTCCACACTGCCCAGCAGGGTTGATATGCTTAGAATCCCTACAAATGTTTGCTGGATGAATGAATATAGACATTCACAAGCCTGAAAAGAATTCCTGTGCACATTTATTGCTCAAAGTCACTAAATCCTGGAGGATTTAACACAATGAAAGCTATAAGATGCCCACAGTTTTATCACCTCAAGGGCTAACTGTGATATAAACTACTAGAAGAATCTCACCTCTACTTGGTAACCAGGATCACAGACACAGCAGCCTGGATGTGGCCCTGACCTCTGGGAAGCTTACTTTACTGAGATTCCTGCCACAGGAAGTTAGGAAATCAGCTTGACCCTGAGGGTCATGGTCTAGTATAACAAATGAAATCAAACTGTATAAAAAGACAGGAATTTGATATAGTGTTTTTGTTTATTTGTTTAATAAGTCTATGTGAGATGAAACATGGTAAATTTATCTGGAGCCCTCTAAGAATCTTAACATTAAGCAGGGCACTTAAGTGATCATAATTCCAAGCTTTCTGAGGAGGCAGCACGAGGTCAGTAGACCAAGGTCATCCTGACTCCATAGTGAATTCAGGGTCAGCCCAGGATGCTTGAGAACCTGTCTCAAAACTAATAAAAATTAAAGTGAATGAATCTAGCATCAGAAGAAAAAATTAGAAATATAAAAATTGCATTTGGCAATCTATGTAAGAGAAAACGAGCTCTTTGTATTTATTATCTGTTCAAAGTTCCTATCACTTTCCCTGGCAGGTAAATAGCCACCTCAAGCTGCTCACTCTCAAGACAGGCTTCTCTGAGGGTCCTGAACTCCTCCATGACAAGCGTGGAGTGGGCTGCACCAACTTGTATTCCTTACCCTTACTGAAATGTTTAATAGGACTTTGAAAAGTGAACAGATAAAGAATGGATAAGTGTTCATGTGTGTACATAGATTATATGTCCTTTTATAAGATAAATTGTGTTGTAACCAACTGAATGACCAAGAGACACTTATTGTGGAGAATGAAGGATCCAGGATCTAGCAAAGAAAGAATGATACATGTAAATCATTTCAGACCCAAGTGGGACAAATAGACCATGTGGGGCCATCAGGAGACTGATCTCACAGGGAGCCCTGCAGGGCTGACATCTTCCAAGACATGAAATGGTAGCCGTAAGCATGGCCTTGTGAGGATCCACCATGGAGGGACTAGCGCCACTTTGAAAGTGTACAACTTCCAAAAGGAAAGATGTTGGTGCTTATGACTCTGATTTTTGCAATGAATGCTGTGGAAACTCTCATGTTCTTAATTGGTAAATAGAGACCACGTTTTAAGTTCAGAGGCCTTTTAATTATGATCTGTTGGAAGTAGCCATAGTGAGTGCAGCTTTGAAAAGCTATGGATATTTTGCAGCAACCAGTTAGCCTTCTGTGTTTCAAATAGAGCCTTATTCCTCACTTATGGGTGGGATGGGGTTGGTGTCTTTAAGTGTTTTTTCCTCTTTGTTTTATATAAAATCCCTCATAGATCACTCTCAACAGTAGAAAAACATGCTGAATGGAATTATTTTTCCTACCTTTCTCCCATGTCTTCCTTCAGTTAGGACTGCTCCTCTGCTGTAGAACTTTAAATAGCTCAAACGTTTTCAGTGCTCTCTGTCCTGTTATCCATTCTCTGCCCTCACCTCCTGAACCCACTGAATTCTGGGGATGGGGGATTGCTACAGAGGTCATCTTGGTGTAGATCATACAAGACCACATTTCTGAATAAAATGGCCAGTCCTTTACTCAATTTTGTTTTACTAGGTTGTTCATTTTGTTTGTTTGTTTTACAGAATCTCAAGAAGGCTAGACTGACTCTATCTTACTAAGAAGGTAGTGATGACCCTAAAATTCTTTATTCTTGTTTTTTCCTGCTTAACATAACATTATCATTATAATCACATTTTAAAATGATCCTTCTTTGATCTCATGTGACCCTAAATCTTCTAACATGTTAGCTAGTCCAAATATATATATATATATATATATATATATATATATATATATATATATA
>JANHMN010000015.1:11477653-11531616 GCA_030674055.1 Rhabdomys pumilio | reverse complement strand
TGTGTGTGTGTGTGTGTGTGTGTGTGTGTGTGTGTGTGTGTGTGTGTATGTGTGTGTGTATGTGTGTGTTTGTGTAGAATCAGCAACCCTAATAAGAATTTTATAGAAGTGGGGCAGAGAAACCTCAATATCAACAGGACCTGGACAGACCAGGATGCATTCCATTGTACTAAAATGCACAGGCTTCCTCTGTAACTGCCAGGAGTGTAGAGTATTTGAAGAAGCACACATAGCCATTTGACTTTGAGGGCATTAAAATTTGTGTCGATATTAAATAGTTTATGTGCATACATATAATATCTCATATTGTTTTTTCCTCGAAGACTAATTTGTTTCTTCTCTTCTTTAATGTAATATATGATACTTTGAAATATGCGTGTCATGAGATTTGTAGAGACCCTCATAGTATACTGTTATTCAGGCCAGCAAAATGACTCACCCAATAACCTACACAGCTCCTTCCCAGTGATTAGAACATCAATGTTTATCCTCAGCAAACTTTTAATGATAATATGAACGATTCTTCCCATACTATATAATAAGCTCTGAAAACCTTTCCTCATTTAGAACGCTGACTACATTTTTAAACCTTGCTTTTCTCCATCCCTTGCTACAGGTTTGGCAAACAGATTTTTACTCCATGAGTTTATGGATTCATATCTTTTTACATTCAACCAAGAATGAGGTCATAATGTGTTTGGTTTTCCGTGCCTGGACTATTTCACTTGACCTATCCATGTTGTTGCTAATAAAGAATTCTCTTCTCTTTCTCTTTTGTATCACTACACCTTTTCCTTTTTTACCTATTGTCTTAGTCAGGGTTTCCACTGCTGTGAAAGACATCATGACCAAAGCAGGTCTTATAAAAGACAACATTTAATTGGGGCTGGCTTATAGGTTCAGAGGTTCAGTCCATTATCATCAAGGTAGGAAGCATGGTAGTGTCTATGCAGGCATGGCACTGGAGAAGGTGCTGAGAGTTCTGCATCTTGTTCTGAAGGCAAACAGGGGAAGACTGTCTTCTAGGCATCTAGGAGGAGGGTCTCCAAGCTCATTCCCACAGTGACAGACATCCTTCAACAAGACCACACCAACTCTAACAAGGCACATCTCCTAATATTGCCATTCCCTGGGCCAACCATATTCAAACCACCATACCTGTTCATCGACTGACAGCCTTCAGGTTGTTTCCATAAATCATTTTCTGTGATTAAGGCTGTGGTGAACTTGGGGTGCAGATATCTCTATGAGGTGCTGATTTTATTCATTATGTTCTCGGGAGTTACTGTTTTGAGTTTACAAAATACTTTGTTTTCTAATGTCCGTAACAATTTGGATTTCCACTAATAGTGTAAAATGATTCCATTTCCTCCAAAGCCTTGATCCACACCTATTATCTATTATCTTGCATTAGTGTCAGTCCTAACAGATATAAGATGCTATCTCTTTTTCTGTCTGATTTCTATTCCTCTGATGATTAGCCACAGAAGTCTCTAAAACAACTTACGTATTCTGTGGTATTACTTCTACATGAGCTGCAACAGAAAGTTTCATGCTTTGGTCAATTTACTAATGATCAGTTTATCCTTGCTTCTTATCAGGCAGGAGACTATGAAGAGATTGTTCTTATTATTCTAAACATTCAAAATTCCAACTGTGGAACTATGAGAGCCAATGTGTTTATTCTTTCAACAAATCAATTGTAATATCAATCAGGAACATTTATGCTAAAGGAGACATGGTTTCTATATTTCAGTGGTGTGCTGGTAGAGGCAGGTTATAGTGTTAATAATGGGAAAATTTGATTAGTGCTTTGCTTCATGGACTATGACTAGCAAATGTTTCTACATATTTCCTACGGTAGCTACATCTCAATCTTACAACCATTATTGTTTCATGGTGTTAAAACAATGAGCCTACAATTTGTTCCATATTGAAGTTACATTTAGATGAATGTTGCCATCAGGTGAAATGGCCAAAAGCACATTTTATAGATTGCAACAAAGACCTGTGAACATGATAGCATCTGCTCATTACAACTAGGGTGCTAGTCCCACTAATTAATAGAGAACTTCTGTCCATGGTCCATTTTCAGATTCCCACTGTCCACAGCGGTTCTTGTTAAGTATATATTTTTATAAATTAGTATATATGTGTGTATTTGTTTGTATGATATGTATCTATGTGTGTGCGTGTGTGTGTATGGGCATGTGTTTGTTTATGTGTGCATGGGTATGTGCACCACATGCATGCACATGCCAGTGGAGGTAGGAAGACAATGTAGGATGCCCTGGAACTAGAGTTACAGGCAGTTGTGAGTGGTCATGTGAGTGTTGGGAGCTGAACCCTGTTCTCTGTAGCCAATACTCTTAACTCCTGGGTCATTTCTTCAGTCTCTCAAAGATTTTTGATGGAATTTTGTCACAGCATCAGATTGTCTAGCATGAACTTTTAGAAAAGTCAGTACTGTGATAAAGAACTTATTTGTGTTTATGTTTTGAATATGAGGTTTCAGACACTGACTTAGCCTTGAGTTATGACTACTGATATTTCCTTAAGAGAATGTGCTAATTCACAATCTTTTGCTTTCTGAAAGAGCAGTATGAGTCTTCTTCAAATGACATTTAAAAAAAAACTTTTCATATTAAAAAAAAAACATGTTGTGCTCTCTTTAGACATAATTGCTAAAACACAGCAAGGGGCAAAAATGCCTCTCTAAGTATGTGCACGTGCCTAGCATCAAGATTTTGAAATCCCCAAATTCCAGGCCAAGGGGTGGTGTTTCCTGTTACTGAGAGTTTTAAGCTCACCACAGGAACCCCTCTTTAGAAGGTTTAATGATCTCTAAGCAAGCACTTAAATTCTGTGGGAATGCCTTACTATGTTGTAGGTAAAAATCCAAAGCAGAGAAAAGTGTAAAATAAAGATTTAATAACTATCAATAACCTTGAAAAATCAATACATTCTGGAGGTGAATGTACACACTTCAGATCTATCTAGAGTTGTTTTTCACCCACATATAGTGTGATTTTTAATGAGATAAAATTGTATTTGTGAAAGTAAGAGGCAACCATCTGGACTCTCAAAGGAAAATAGCAATTTATTCATTCAGATTTACAAGTGCATGTTGGGAGTGCTTTAAATAATTTAAAGTTCCTGGTCTTTACTGAAATTTATAAATCAAATTAACTGCATCTGGGAGCACTAAGTAAATGAAAACTTAGCTTTTGAAAAAGGAAGATAAAAAGCCATTTCACTCCCAAATTCTGTAGAGCAGTGTAGAGATTTCCTTTGTTATTAAAGAGTTAAAGAGGCATGCTGCTGAAGTTTTCTAGCAGGTTAGTTTACTTGTAAAATATGTGGAGAAAATAAGCGGTAATGTCTTAGAAGAAATGGAACAGCCTTGTGTGTGTATTTTGGGCGGGGCTTGGGGGTGTGTTTCTGAGGCAGGGACAACAGTCTGGAACAACTGAGATAGGAGGAAAGGATGGGATGGCGTCTGTAACCCTCTTCCTAGGAAAGACATTTCTTCACATGTGTCAGCCCTAGAGACACTGTGAGCACATACACAGAAATCAGAGCCAGGTTTATGTCTCTTCCCACTTCGGATCCTTCCTTCTCTCAGCCTGCTACCACTGGGCACAGGCATCCCTGCCTCCCTCATCTCTCAGAGCTTCCTGAGAGCATTAAACGAATCCTAATTCCTCTTCTTCGGGTTTCAGAAAACAAGATTTTCCCCCTCTACCAATGTGTCCTGTAGATAAGTGTTTTTTTTTTTCTATCAATAGACGATAATTTTTCTGAAGTTGTGTAATCTTTAAAACATACGTTTTCATGTGTCTTGGTGTTTTGTAAATATTTTCTTTAATTTGAATTTGAATATTTTAGCTCTATCATTTATCTGTATCTGTATCATCTGTATCTGTATCTGTATCTGTATCTGTATCTGTATCTGTATCTGTATCTGTATCTGTCTCTGAATCTGTATCTGTATCTGTATCATCTATCTATCTACCCACTTGTGCTGGACAGTTTTATGTCAACTTGATACCAACTAGAATTATCTGAAAAGAGGGGCCCTCAGTTGAAAAAAATGCCTCCATGAGATCCAGCTGTAAGGCGTTTTCTCAATTAGTGATCAGTGAAGGAGGGCCCAGCCTACAGCTGGTGGTACCATCCCTGGACTGTGTTCCCGGTTCTATAAGAAAGCAGGATGAGCAAAGCCAGGAGGAGCAAGTGAGCAAGCCGCACCCCTCCATGGCCTTTTCATCAGCTCCTGCCTCCAGTCTGTTGCCCTGTTTGAGTTTCTGTCCTGGTTTCCTTCAATGATAGACTATAATGTGGAAGTTTAAGCCAGATAATCCATTTTCTCTCTGATTTGCTTTTGGTCATGGAATTTCATCACAGCAATATTAAACCTAACTAAGACCCAATCTGTATTTATCTCTGTGTATTTATCTATTCTATCATTTATCTACATCCTTTTATAATCTATATCTGTTATCTATCTACCTTTTTATTATATCATGTCTGTCTGTCTATTCATTCATATGTATATATATATATATATATATATATATATATATATATATATATATATATATTTGACATTAATATTCCCATTTTAGTATTTCTGCCATGTGTCCAGGGAGATAGGCAGAGGATGGCATCATTTAATGGTTATAGATTCTACAAAGTACAGATATAATCACAGAAGTGTCTTGCCCTGGTGGCAGAAAGGTTCTTCATATAATGCAGCTCATCTCAGGTCTCTGTAGGTCTGCTGACCAGCAGCCACATGCCATAGTCCAGGAGAGATAGCCCCACTCCCTATCTCTCCAGTTTCTACAACTTTTCATGATTTATTCCCTCTATGTCTTGTAGGTCCTTAATTGGATCTAAGCAATCAGAGAAAGACATGGCAGATATTGTATAGTAGTAATTGAGTATTCTAGCTAACTTTCTAAGAGTAGACTTCTCAGGGGCCAGGTTACTTAGAAGCAAAAGCAGGCTTGGAGTTCACATCATAGTGCCTGTGAACTCTGTGGTGCTTGGTTGGAGGCTGAACCATGATGGTACCTAAATGTGCTCCCTCTCTGGAAGACAGAAACATCACAATAAGATGACAGGTGGTCATGTGACAGGAAGAGACTGGACAAAAAGAATGGTGTCTGAAACAAGGTCCAGAACATGAAGGTGACATAATTAAGTATAGAGGAACACGGTTTTGGAGATAGAAAATGTGAGGGGGACTCATGTGCATACATTTTAAGTTTTAGGTATCTAAGAGGTATGCATCTAGACACCAGAGCAGAGCCTTGGGAGGTCTGAGCTGGAGATATGAAGGTGAGGATTACCTGTGTATCCGTTGTGCTTAACTATGAGGTCAGAAGCAATTGCTCCAAGAGCCAATACAAGAGAGAGCCAAGACATTATTTGATGACTTGCTAGTTCATTTGTGCAATACAATATGGAGTAATATTAAATTGGCTGGATTTAACTTTAGTCAAGTTTACATAGTACACTTAAATGAATCCAGGTTACTTATGAGCTGTAACCCAGAAATAATAGATATATTTTATACTTCTTTTGAATTTTCTGGTAAAATCATAAAACTACAGAGCACAGTTGGCTATGGTTGTATGTATCCTGTTCCGTGAGCTACTAAACATTTTTGTGCTTGAAAGAATGAAGCAGCTTTGGGTCATTTGTTACAGTCCCTGAAAATACAAGTGTATCACTGTGTATACATGAGTGATACAAAGTCTTTGTTGAACTAAAGGAAACAGGCTTATGTATCAGAGCCAGCAATAACAGACATTTTCCCTACAGCCTAGGCACCATAGAAAAGTTTATCTTGCCATCAGAATATATAAAGCCAGTTGTATTTGTAATCCCCACATATTTCCTTCCTTCTTTCCTTCTTTTCTTCTTTTCCTTCTTTGGGGGGTGTGGGTCAGGGTTTAAGTGGCATCACTTATACAACCTTATATTCTTGTGAGATTGATTCAAGACATTGACATCCTCCTGGGGAAACCTTACTTTTTTCATCTTTTTTTTAATGGTTATTTTATTTATTTACCTTTCAAGTATTGACCTCCTTCCCAGTTTCTCCTCCAACCCCCCATTCCATTTCCCCTCCCCTTTGCCTCTATGAGGCTGCTTCCCACCCAAACTCCCCATTCCTGCCACACCACTGTAACATCCCCTTACTGTAGGGTATCAGGCCTCCACAGGACCAAGGACTGAAGGAGCTGAAGGAGATTGCAACCCATAGGAAGAACAATATCAACTAACCTGACCACCGAGAGCTCCTAGGGACAAAACCACCAACTAAAGAGTACACATGAAGGAACCATGGCACCAGATATATATGTAGCAGAGGATGGCCTTATCAGGCACCAGTGGGAAGGGAGGCCCTTATTTTTTGTTTTAGTGACTGTGACTTTGAATCTTATGCTGGATGTGATCCTATGAGTTTCAGATACTCCCCTTTCACCCTAGAACACAATATTGATGTTACATTTTCTAAAGTAAAATCCTTAAAGGTATTTTTAAATTAATTAAGATCATGCACATGCACCAGTACTGTGATTTGAGATCTTTATTTAATAGGGAGGGTGGATGATTCCTTCCCTCCCTCTTCTTGTATATAAATTGACTTCTTACTCACCATGTACACTGTACTTTTATATTTCCAGTTCCAGAGTTGGAACTCTAAAGACAAAATATAGTCAAATATGGGTCAGTACCAACTCTTCAAAGAGAAGTCCTCATGACCATGTAGGTTCTCTGAAGGTGCTAGCCCCACTACTCAGTGAGAATCACTTCAGCCAGCTGTCGTGGGATGCCAATGGACTCTGCTTAGGTAGACTGGATCCTCTTTGGCATCTCCACTGTTTTCTTTGACTTGTTCCTCTGCTGACCTGGGGAATTGAGGTGCTCCTGGAGACCAGAAGTATGGAAACAGAACTTTCCATCGAGCTGGGCTCCACTAGAATATTGATGGTTTAGAGGACAAGGGAACTCCACCTTCATTCACTTGGGGGCCTATTTACCTCCTACCTCTTAGGCAGGGCTGCAGTGCATATATCCTTGTCTACTTACACAATCCAAAGTGCTTTCTTAGCATGCTAGCACGCACTTCTCCCTTCACATTTGTTTTCTATTCCACCTAAATAGACAATACTCAAATCATAATGGGGCAATATCCCATAAACCCACCATAAATGACAGATACTGAGGTTGAAAGCCAGCAGTCTGCCTAAGCTGCCAGATATTTCAGTTTGGGATGCAGTAGTGGTTGGGGAGTCTGGAACAAGCCAGCATGACATCCTTGCTTCCTGGAGCTGCATTTGCTGCCAGTTTCTTGTCAAGGGTGACTCTAGAAAAAAAAATCCAAATTTCACTGCAACCCCAGCATTTTCTACCTTTAAAACCAGGAAACTGCCAATCAGAGTCCTATGTGCATGCAGAGGCTGGGAGATCAAAAGATCACCATTGAGATACTGTCAAAGGTTTCAACTCTGGCTCTCAGCACTGCACCAGGGCCCAGTCTAGAGGTGTAAGACACAGGTAGTGGAAAGTTAGTGCCCTAACCTTGACAACAAATTGCCTGCATCATCAACAGATGCTTTCCAGGATTTTAATGTAAAAAGGTTACATTTTATTTCAGCTGTGAAAACTGAAAGCTTGCATAACTATGCTAAGATGCAAGACTCTGACCATGCTTGTGTTCATTCCTGGTCTTCTCAACCAACTGACACCACCCTGTCTGGCGCAGCATACCTTTGCTACTTTGAGTAATTGGTTAATAAATCTGAAACTAATTTGGTCTAAAGTGTTAATGGCTGATAATGATTTAGTATGTTTCCCCACACAGGGAACACATTTGCATTTTAATAGAGGTCTTCCTGGCAATTTTCTTAACTCAAATGAGTGACTTTAATGGTGGACATCTGAGGTGCGATAGGGACCGATTTGGCTAGAACTTTTCCAGTGTCCTTTAAAAGAACCAGGTATCCTAATGTCTCTTATGGCAGAGCCCAAGGATTCATCTTTGGGTTGTTTTTTTTTTTATAGCTTTATATTAGAAATTAACATAGATAAGGAAATATTCTTGAAAACTGTTCTCTGCTCTCTCTGTCTCTGTCTCTGTCTCTCTCTCTCTCTCTTTCTCTTTCTCCCCAGATCACACCATTCTTAAAGATTTCATTCTATTCAAGTGTATGTGTCTGTTTGTGTGTGTTTCAAATGTCTGGATGCATCTGGAGCACAGAGGATGACACTGGACTTTCCTGGAGGTAGAGTCTCAGGCAAGTGTGAGTTGCCCACTGTGGGTGCTGGCAGCCACGTACCTGTCCCAGGCAAGAGTAATAAGTATTACTAACAGCTGAGGCTTCTCTCGAGCAACCATGAACCCCAGAACTGTTCTACCATTTGTCAGTTAAAGATTTAAAGGGAAGTGTCCTAAGGAAAGATGGAGAATCGTCTTCAGTATCAGGAGTTAAACTACCACAAAAGCTGTCTTCAGCATCTTGTGAAATTTTGCTGGTTGTTTATTTTTTAAAAATGATGCTGAGATTCTAACAAATAGAAGAAAATGTCTATTGGAGTATATTAGGCAGGCTTCTCTATAAGACCAGAACTGGTAAAATGGGCATATACAAAGGAAATTTATTAGATTGGCTTACAGGAGGTGGTCCAGGTAGCCCAACAATGGTTCTCAGCCAAGGGAAAGATGAAGAGATTGGTAGTATTTCATCCCAGAAGGCTCTGTGTCTCACCTGTCCTGGTCTGCTGCTAAAAACCCAGATAAGTCCCAGAGAACTACCACTTTCAGTCCACATTGAAATCTTGAAGAAGTAAGTTCTAGTATCACTGAAAGAATGGCTTGGGACACATGAACTTGCCTGTGAGAATGAGGGCAGACGGAGAAAAAGCTCAGTGCCCAGATTTGGGGTGTGTCTTATGACTTCAAATTTATTCAGTCCAAAAATAAATAAATAAATAAATAAATAAATAAATAAATAAATAAATCACAGGCTATCTAGTTGCTTGGGCTTTACTTGATTCCAGACATTGTCAAGATTGGTCATTACTAAGAGTCTGTATGGGTGACCTTGAACCTTCTATATCTACCTTATAAATTCTGGGAGTGCAGGTGTATACTACACAGCCTGGTTCCCCTGCTTGATTCTAAACAGTATGAGTTATCAATGAGAGGCTCGTTCTCAAAGCATGCTTGTTCCTCTGTTTATTTCTTGGCTTTTAATCAATTCCACTTCTGGGCTTCCCCCCCCCCCCAGAACAAACAAAATGCAGCTAAAGAAGGAAAGAGGTGACAGTCTTGTTCCTGTCACATTTTCTAAGTTAGAGATTGTTGACTGAACTTTGACAAACCATGAACTACATGTTGCCTGTTAAATATTGGATAAAGAGAATGTGATCAACCAGACGTATTTTGCAAGCTTCCTTATTATGGTTTTCCTGCATGTCAAAGCTTTGATCCTTTCATGTGTTTCTTCCTTATAAGCTTCTGTGTTGTATTTTGATTATTTCTAGCCTGAAGCCTGACCATGCATCTACTCCCTTTCTTTCTCCTTTCTTCTGCTCCTGGTTCCTACTGACCACTCCCCGGAGTGTTGAACTTGCTTCCCACAGGCTGCCTGCAAACCGACTACCCAGTGTGTTTCTACTCTGCAGAGTGTCTACAACAGCATATACATTTGTCTGCACTGAAGGCCATGCATTCACTGATTGTTGGCCAGTGTTCTATTTACAGTCCTGCCTAAGACTCTACTTCCAGAAGCTATAGAGAGGTGAGAGTTTACCTCCCACTCTCCTTAAGATGCTAGCAAAAGACTCTCCTCTCTTCTTGTGAATTACTCTTCCTCATTGCTTCCCCCATCCTGGGGACCATGCATTGAGTGTCTGCATTAAATCGTATCTTTAAGGACCTGGACCTTGTGGAATTCTATGGTTCCCCATCCTGTAAAGGCTGGTAACAAATCATCATTACTGCTCCCCAGAGTACATTTGATCCCAACACTGTAATGCCTGGTCTTTTATGTGCCTTGCAGAAGTCAGCAAGTTCAACTCCAGCCTACACAGCTCCATGGAGCCCCTGTGCCCCTACATTCCCACTGCTGGAAATCCTTTACCCTTCACTGTGAAGTCAAGCTTTACATCTAAGTTCCTGTGGGTGTATGTTACTGTGAACTTATTACTTCAGTTTCAAGGTCAATTCAGTCTGATCTATTGGCAGTTGTATTAGTGAGCTTGGGGTCCATAGCAGAACACCATGGTGTGCTGTGGCTCACATGGTACAGGCAGCGTCTTCAGTTGTGGGGCTCAC
The DNA here is from genome assembly GCA_030674055.1 of Rhabdomys pumilio. Classification (NCBI taxonomy): domain Eukaryota; kingdom Metazoa; phylum Chordata; class Mammalia; order Rodentia; family Muridae; genus Rhabdomys; species Rhabdomys pumilio. The sequence continues at coordinate 11,521,259 of JANHMN010000015.1, read as the reverse complement.
GAGTCTAAGAATAAGCTATTGTCACGGTGATTTTTTTAAAAGGTTTATTTTATTTATATGAGCATGCCGTAGCTGTCTTCAGATACAACAGAAGAAGACATTGGAGGATCCCATTACAGAATGGTTGTGAGCCACTATGTAGTTGCTGGGAATTGAACACAGAACCTCTCAAAGAGGAGTCAGTGTTCTTAACCAAGAGACATCTCTTTAGCCTCAGGGCTGATTTTTTTCAGAGCTCTTTTTCTGTGGTCCCTTTGTGTCCTCACAGGGTCTTTTCTTTGTGTTTATGTCCCAGTCATCTCTACTTAAAAGGACACCAGTTCTGTTAGGTTAGGAGTCATGGGAATTAACTCATTTCAACTTGATCAAATCTGTAAAGATGCTAACTTTAGATGCAGTCACACAAGGGGATTCTGGAAGTTGAGACAGTTATAAGAAGTTTTGAGGGACACAACTGAGCACAGAGCCACGAAGTTGTTTTTTAGTATCTCTGTAAAAGTCAGTCTGGTTAGAGCAGTATCCAAAACAAATAAAGCCCCAGTGATCCTGTGATACTGCTGGCCTCTGTGATAACTCATTCAGAGACAGTTGTGCCAACATCAGTGTTCTAATGCTACTTTACTGAAGGCTGACAGGGCTACATAAGTTATTGCTTATTCACCTCAATGGTGGCTTAGCGTCTTTGTGGTCCTCATATCTCACCCATTCAGGACAAATTTTAATCTGTGTATCTTTGTTCCAAACACGGGGAATAGGATGACCAACTACACAAAGTCTATAATTTATGACACTAGGAAAAAAATACATTCCTACATGCATGAAAATACCAATGATTTGTGTCCTAGAGGAAATAATGCCATAGTTCCCACACCCTTCTCTGAAGTAGAAACCAGGGAGTTGAGTTCACTCACCCTGCACACTGCCCTCTGCCAAGTCCTGCAGAAATCCCTTGCTACTGTTACATTCATACCCCAAAGTCATTGCTCTGTACTAAGACACCATCTTTGCCTTTGTTGTTAACCATGATGCAAAGCATGCACCCACAGCCTGATTTTAATTGAATGACACCACACCTCTGCTTTGTGATCTTTGAGAAATTAATTTTGCAAGTCTGTGGTATTCTCATATATAAAAAGGATCTCCTATTGTTCATTTTATAGGATGGCAGTAAGAACGAAGTAAAACTGTGTTTTTTAAAGTTTGACCACAGGACTACACTACATCTACCTGTGCCCTAGGAGGAAGCTGATAAGTCATTACTACTTTCTGCCAGATCTCTGTAATATGTCTGTGTACAGTTTTTGCCTTGCTTATTTCCCCTGAAGCTGCTGGTATGATCTTTCTAAAGCACAAATCTAATTGCTAAGTCCCAAATAAGATCCATCAGTGACATCCCTCAAGCGTCAAGAGCAAAGGTTCTTTGTAATCTGGTTCCTCTCATGCCAAATCTGACCTCTTCCAGCTTCAGCTGAATGAATTACTTGCCACTTCACAAGGTTATAGATCTTCAGGCTGTGATTTTGTCATTATAGGGTGCCCCTTCCTAGGTCTAAGATGCATAACCCACATCTTAATTTAGTTAGATGTGTTCATCGTCCAAGACAAAACTCCAGTACCGTCTATCTAGACACACTTTCCATGCCTGAGATTAGGAGGCTCTTGTAAACTGGTCTTTATCTCTGGCCACGATTTCTTTCCCTAGGGACTCTGTAGTCCTTGTCTGTTTTTTCTAGAATAGGTATTCTTTATTTCTAAAATCCCAACATACCATTTACCTAATTGGATAGTCACTGAACGTGTGAACTGATTTAAATGTGTCATCAGATGCCATGAATGGCGAGGATGTAAACATATTTGCTTATAAAATGTTTTGATTTGCATAAAACCCAATATCATGTTCCCCTTTCCATTGCTACAGAGGCGCCTGTGAATTAGGGGAATCTTCCATGAAATAGACTGCTATAGCAATTCTATGATTTCTACACGTTTTTTTCTAGATAATAAATTGCCAATTCAGTCCAATTCTATATGGAATAAAAGAATTTCAAGGGTCATCACATGGAAGAAGTATTTGATTTATTTCTTATTGTTCCATAGAGTACATGTGAGGTAAAAGGGCAAGAAAAAAAAGGAGAGTAATTTTACATAAAATATCTCAGAGAACCTCAAGAATTAGTAGTGCATAGATATTCCTGGGCATAATAGATTCTTCTCTGAAAATAAATAGATTAAACAAAGATTCTCAGAGCACTTATTCAATGTCTGTTTCAGAGGTTTCTCTATTCAGTATGTCACTCTATGCTTGAACCTAGTGGAGCTAATTCTGCAGCTGTGAAATGGAGCAGAGCCCATGCGTGCTTGTCTTATATAGCTTTTGGACTTTGCAAAGTTCCTGTCAGGATAAAACAATGTCTGTCTGTGATAGAATGTTTCCAATTTTTATTTTCAATCACCTTCTAAACGTGACGGGAACACATCAGCAGACTATGTAATTTTCAAAACAGAACATGCATTACTTGAAGAACAGAGCAGAAACATGTTGATTTTATATTAATGATCAAGACGGTTGCACTTTGCCCAACATCATACGAGCCAAGAGTGAACAATCTGCTCTGAGGACACATTTCCTGAGCTGCCAAGACTAGATATCAAAAAGCATCCTGCTTTGGGTTTCTCTATAATCTTATGCTTACACAAAGCCTGCTGTAAACCCCTGTCTTCCCTCCTGCCTGATCCTTCTGATTCTGCTCCATTGAGCTCTGTCCTCAGAAAGCGACACTGTACACTCCAGTGACTTTGCAACCTGCTCTGGTCTACTGGATAGGCTCAGATACTGGATCTGTCTCTGCTCTCAAACTTACAGTTTTTCAGCCTACAACCTGAATTTTTGGTGCTCGATCACAAAAAAACTATTGAGGGAACCACATTATTCATATAGTTAGAGGAACTTGCAAAGTAAAAGAAGATTTTTATCTGTCTTTTATAAAAATAGAAGTTGAAGATTTCGAACTATTCAAAATCATTAGCAGGAAGTATTGGTGTCATGCCCTATGATACTGTACTCGATGCTGGTGACTTTTCAATACATTTATTTTTATTCTTGAGAATTTCATGTGCATAAGCATCACCAAATTTCCAAAATCTCCTCTAGGATTTAGAAAGAGAGAAAGATAGAGAGACAGATACACACAGAGAGACAGAGAGAGAGAGAGAGAGAGAGAGAGAGAGAGAGAGAGAGAGAGAGAGAAGAGAGAGAGAGAGAGAGAGAGAGAGAGAGAGAGAGAGAGAGAAACTATCGCATAAAATTTCACATACTCTGCTGCTCATAACTAAGTGGATAACAATCAAGGCAACATGAAAAGTCTTTGACTGAGCAGCATAGGTACTTGTGTCTCCAGAGTTCTCTGTTGGAGGTGTATGTTTGTGTCCTATCTATACTTACAATGTTACATGATTTCTGGGAAGTCACCAGACATGATGTGTGAGGATCAGCTTCTGGAATGCTCCCTCCATTAGATCTTAAGAAGATGGTCAGAAACACTCTGATCTACTGGTTCATCTTCTTGTCTGCAGAAGAAAAGAAATAGGAGCAGAGAGATGGCTCTGTGTTAAAGGACACTGGCTGTTCTTCCAGAGGACCTGGGTTTTTTGTCTCTTGTTTTTCCCAGCACTCGTGTGGTAGCTCACAAGCACCAGTAACTCCGGTCCAGTGGATCCAACATCCTCTTCTTGTCTCTAACATCATTGTACATACAAAGTGTACAGACATGTGTTCAGACAGACCACTCATATGCATAAAAAATAAAAAATAAATAAAAAATAAAACCCATAGAGTTTGGCTCTTGGGCTATAAGTGGAGGAAGATATATGTGTGTTTTGGGAAAAGTATAATAAATTAACAGGTAACATTAGGACCTTAAATGAGAGTGCAGAGGCCATTACCCCTCTGGGTCAGGAAGGTAAGAGACATGCAGAAAACTTTTATAACTTTAGGCTTCTGAATGCTTGAGAGGGCTTGGCTGGGTGGCCTTTGAGGGCTGCTGCTGTTTGTTCTCTTTAAGGAATTTCATGCCAATTAGGCTGAAAATAAGGTCTGACTAAAGCAAATTATACAGTTTGCTTGACCACGAGCAGCGATGTAGCTGTCCATCTCTGAGTCCTGTGGTCTGCTTCTCATAAAAGTTGATGCAGTCAAAGTGACACAGCTCAGGTCTGTTCATGTTGCTTCCTCTTTCCCTTTCTCCTGCCACAATGCACTCTTGTCAGGGGAAATTCAAAGGATAAGGATTCCATTAAACACACATCTATGGAGATGTGTTTTTGTTAAATACACACAGGAGGGAAGAATAATTTAGTGTATAGAGCTAGCACATGTGGAGGTGATCCATATGAGACATGCTGTTGAAAGTATTGTACAATCAAAAGCATTTACAATCTCTATGTTATTACCCCCAGAACATCAGCTTTGAAGAGAAGAAAAAAATCATTGCTGAAGTCCAATCTTCTGATATTGAATTTCATTCATACAAACACTTATTTAAATGATCTTCTCTGCTACACTGCATAATAAGTAATCAGATATGATTCCCATGGGCAGAGTTATGAACCATGAATAGGTACCAGCATGGTAAGTACTGTGTCAGATACTGGTGTGGAGGACTGAACATTCAGCAAAAGATAAGGATCTCAAGAGGTCATGTGGGTCACCTGCAGACACAGAAAAATATTGAGTTGGGGGTGAAAAAAAAAGAACATTTGTGTCTTCCCTGTGTACCTGGGGAGCAGAGGTGGCATGATGTGAATGACGGTAGGAGGCCATGCGGATGGGAAGATGGGTGGAAAGATGCTGAGTTCTCCTGTATTCTGGAAGATGGGTGGAAAGATGCTGAGTTCTCCTGTATTCTGGAAGATGGGTGGAAAGATGCTGAGTTCTCCTGCATTCTGGAAGATGATCCATCCAGAAACCTGTGCTTGAACACCCAGCTGGTCTTCGGATCTCTTCTTAATACAGGATTCTCTTCGATTTACACTGATTGAGCTTTGATAAATTCACTTTCCTTCCCCTCCCCCCAACATCTTTTAAGTTGGTAGAAGAGATGTTAGGTAATTCTTTGTCTTCTTTATTGCTTTATTTTTTTTTCATTTTTATTTGTTCTTAGAGAATTTCACGCAGCACATTTTGATCCTATTCACCTGTACCCTCAAGTCCTCTCAGATCTGTCTACTCTTTCCTTACCTAACCAACTAGTGAACCATCAAGTCCACTTTAATGTTGCTCGTGTACTTTTGAGTATGTGACTTTACATCGGAACCCAGTCAACCCAGCAGGGGTCACACACATAAAGAAAACAGACTTACTCTCTCAGTCTCTGCAGCTACCAATTGTCAGTGGCTTCTCAGCTTGGGGCGGGACTTTGAGCCCACCTCCCTTTTGGTGCTGGAAATTTGTCTGGCTTGAGTTTGCAGAGGTCTTGTGCATACTGACAACATCTATGTTAATCTTTTTAAAAATTCATGAAAATCTGAAATAATTGAAATATGTCCTTATCATTGAAGATTTATTCTTAGTTTGTAACTGCACTCCACTTCTAATTCTGAAAAAAATGGGAAAAAAATTCTCAATAGCAGGTATATATCCAATAATTATGAATTCTTTCTAGTCTGGTGCTGGCCAGATTGTTTGTTTGTTCTTCCTGAATGACCACAAGTAACAAGCAGCTGAAACCTGTTTTGTTCGCTTGTTTTAAAATACAGATTGTTTTCATTTTGTCCTCTGATATTTTCTTATATATCCATAATGCATTTGATGCATTTTCTCACCTACTGTCTTTTATCTCTGTCCCTCCTATCCTGTAAAGCCCCTCTCCTGTGAATCTCTTTACCAAAACCATGTCTTTTGTTTGGGTTTGTGGTTCACTGAGTGTGACCAGGATGGTTTGGGTAATGACAGGTTTGAAACTGTCCATTGGAACTTGATGCACTCCCCAGTGGGTGCATGACAAAGGACAATTCTCCTGCTCCACAACATTTCAGTAGCCAGTCAATTTGACTTTGTCACGACTTCTTTTACTAGTAGATCATCAGTGGAAACATAGAAATGGCTGGAGAGCATAGCACATTTGATAAAGGGCTTCAGAAGCCTGTGTTAGCCACACAGCCTAGGTTGTTCCTTTCACTTTAGTACAACAGCCCGTGATAGAGAACAGCCTCCCTACACTGTGCCAGGTCTTGCATTGACTGCTTAGTTTTGTAAATGAGAGTCATATCTCTTTCAGTGGAAGTAATTTTCCTTCCAGTATTTGCTTTAAGTTGAGGTGATATGATCCACACAGTCGACAACAACATATAATAAAAAAAAAAGTAGGGAAATTTGATGCTTAAAAATACAGATACTATCAGGTTATTTTCAGATTTCCAAATGAGCATACTTTTCCTGAAAGAGCATATTTTTAAAGCATATTTTATAACTGTAAGTATAAGAGATTAAGTTTACATCTTAAACCATTTTAAAGATTATGCAGTATTGGCTAGAAATTCATGACTACCATAAACACAAGTAAATGCATAGTTAGTCTCAGGCATTCTCAAGTAACAATATGCTTGTTTAAATATCATAGTTAGCTAAAGTACTAAAGAAAGAAAGAAAGAAAGAAAGAAAGAAAGAAAGAAAGAGCCTTGAATTTTTATGCAAATTTCTTTCTATGAGTTTTCTGTCAAAATTCTACATTTTCTCTTCCCCAGAATAGACAGGAAATTTCATGACAAGATTGTTAATAATTAACATGTACAATACAGTTGTGTTATTGATTATTAAAATTCTTTATTTGTGGTTCTCATTTTTCTGGTAAGTGGATCAGGCTTGGTTTTGTAAGAACAGCCCGTCTTGCTCCAATGGGAACACTCTTTCCTTGTGAACATTCTTTGATTCTTTTGGATACGGTAAATAGTTTTAGCTTTCATGTTACTTTAAATTATTTTAACTGGATGATGGGATTTGGAATGTTTTATGGAGAGGTGTGGGAAGCTAGGTTTCTTCAGTTTATCTCAATAAGATTACTACAGCCAAGTCATGTGTTTTTACTATCTGACCAGAAGTTCTTACAATGGAAAATTTACTAATAAGAAACTGATTCTAACTAGATTCTACAAAAGCAGTCTTCTGATTTGTCACCATTTGGTACAGCTTTCTCTTTGAATGAGAAAGTGGGACTCAAAGGCTATGAGGACATCAATTACGTCACAGGTCTGCATCTCTTCAAGGGTTTTGTTTTAGAATCCGAAGGAGATTATGAGTATGGCTTTTTCTGATGAAGAAATAGACCACCATGATGTTTCACCATTATCCAATATTCTGTTTTTCTGCTAGCTTGGGAGGAAGTCTGGAGATAGAGAAGGAACTCTCTGTCTCCTTCTTCACAATGAGGAGCACGGGGAGTAAATAATAGATAGTAGACTTTCCTGTTCTGGCATGACTCTGGCACCCGAGTCAAGCAGCAGTCAGTTTATTTTATCAGAGTTAAGAAGAAAACATCCAAGAACTGAGTTGAATTGTACTCAGAAGGGAGTGGTCCCCAGAGGATAGAAATAGACTGAAGTAGATTTCAAGTATTCTGGGCAGAGAGTCAACACAGAGAGCATACCCATAAATGGTTCCCCCAATTTTATCCCTGTGCCAAGAAACTGAACATCTGAATTAAGGGTTACACTCTTCTCATCTTTGCTGTCAATTACCTCACAAAAGTGTGTGTTCCGAACACTTTGTGTGGTTTTCTGTCGTTTTGTCTCTGTGTCTCCCATTCTCCACTCTATCCTGATGCCTACTCTTGTATTAGCATCATAGATAGCATTGTACCCAGAAGTTGTGTTTTAGAGGGAAAGGAAATTTTATTGTAAAATATGTCTGACCAATCTTTCCATTCTGTGTGCTTATTTTTCATATTACTTTCAACCATTAGTGAGAATATTGTAATTGAAACAGAAATAGCAGAATGATTACAGGTAGTTTTGATTCAACTGATGGAAAAAGAAACATTAGTACATTTACTTATCTCTTGTGTGTACGGAAAGAGCCTGGTGCTTATGTAGAGCTCAGAGGACAACTTGCTACTGTGGGTTATCTGCTTCAAGTATATAGATTCCACAGGACAATATTCATATCTTCAGGATTAGCAGCCAATTGCTTTACCCACTGAACCATCTTGCCAGCCCTACTTCAGTTTTAAGTAATCAATATTTATGAGCATAAACATTTCCCATTGTTTATTAATAAGATTGTGTCATGGTTAAAATAAATTACATCTCATTTTAAATAAAATCTGTCCTCTCCAACAAGAATTACATTTAATAACATTTTTAATAGGTTTGCTTATTTTATGACACCAAATTTATATTGCATGTGAATGCTATAATTACATTTTTAAGAAATATGTTCAAAGCTTCAATTTTGTCAAAACTGTTTATGAAGAGAATCATGTAAATATAATTTTAACTGCTTAAGAAATGGAAATCCATAAACATTGTTGGACATCTTAGCAAAATCACAGAAAGAAAACCAACTGTAAGAAAGTAAACATCCCGAGAATATGAAGACACCTTCTCTCCATTGCTGTGGGAGAGACATTTATTATATTCTATCAGCTTCAGGCAGATATTCTTAGTGAGGAAATATTTGTTATTTTGATGGAAGCAGAGTTTTAAACTGGAAATTTCCAGAACATTTAGTAACTATTGTTTTTTTCCTATGTGCTGTGTACCCTGAGCATTACTCCATCTGTGTCAATCTCTACCTTATTGATGCTACATTTTAGAGGTGTTACTCAAGAGACATAGCATGTTCCCCAGAGTGTGTGTTTTCCACATGTATTTGAGAGTGATAAATTGACATTTCTCTCCTTGTAGATATTTAGACACGTGATTATCATTCTGTAAGATTTATACTCACCCAAGTTAAATTCATAAGCAAAAATAAATATGTACAAGGTTGGATGTAGAACCCTAATCATCAGAGAGAGGCATGGGGTTGGAGAGATGATCACAGAAAATGGCCTATGTCTAGACCATGGAGCAGAGGTACTGGATGTCAGAGGTTAGTGAGAGTTAAGACTCAGATCTGCAGTAGTGCAGATCATGGTGGATGTTCAATGTGCTGTTACAGACCACTGGGCAAGCCAGTATGCCCCACAAGTTCAGTTTAGTCAAAACAAGAGTCAGAGTTGGATGGCATTCAGCAACCTGTTGGGAATCTTCTATTTGAGTTGGGAGGTGTGTTTGATGTTAACTGTAGATTTTGAACAGGTTTTCAGGGTCTAGATGAGAAAATTAAATTATTTTTTAAACCAAGATCCCAAGAATCTTTGTTTTAATGATAAAATTGCAGAGATCAAGCATCTGGAAAGGAAAATGAAATGATTAGATAGAAATCAGACCTCTTTCTAGCATTCCTGACTTCTGGATCAGGCAGAACCAAAGACATTTTGATTCAATACAAATGGCATCTCTGGCCTGTGACAGAGGAGGCTATTGACATGACCAAGCCATTTTAATGAAGGAAAACCAAACCAAACCAAACAACATACAAAGTCACTACAAATAGACAACACACACATTTTGTAGTCAATCACACACACACACACACACACACACACACACACACACACACACACCCCTCAGACACATCCACTTATTCTCCAAGCCATAGGTACACTTATGTACACAACATTACATTATTGTATAGACAAAACTTGCCATATGTACACATACATACTCAAACACACACACACACACACACACACACACACACACACACACACACGTACATATGCATATACTATACAAAAGTTATTCTCATCTTCTATTACATCTATGCTCAAAAGATATATTTAAAAGAAGACATGAAAAAATAACTATATGGGCTGGAGAGAGGACCCAGTAGTTAAGAGTCCTTTCTTCTCCCAAAGTACCTGTGCTTAGATTTCTATGCCCACATCAGGGGGTTCATTGTGATTGGAACTTCAAATCCTGCACTTCTGAGCACAGACCCTTTCTCCAACTAATACACATAATTAAAAATAGAATAAAACTTACAAATAATTGAGTAGTCTGTCCTATGATTGAGAACAGTCTCAATTAAAACTTTTAGACTAGTAGCTTCTTGGGAAATATGTATTTCCCATTTATAAACACAGACATGTTTGTCATATTTTAAAAGTACCAGGACTGAAAAGTTAGTCATGTGCTTGATCCCAGGACTTAAAAAAAATAAAACATAGTCAATAACAAGAAAGTAACCATTCAAACCACAAGTTCAGCAACTAGTTTGCATTTAACTTATTTTTGAAATTTCTCAACATGTTGCTTAAATCATTAAATCATCCTAGGTTCATGATCTTGAGGTTTTGGTGTTCCCATCAATTGCATGGTATAAATTATGAATGGTGGGTAATGAGTCTATAGATTGAAACTACACCATCTATTGTGACCAAGATGGGTCTTTATGTATGATTCACTGTCTGGTGTATTCTTATGCTGAGAAGGGAACCTCAGATGTCATGTAAAGTTATAATTGTTAATCACTTTACTGCTCATGAAACTGAGTCTAGTGTTTCCTATTTGCAGAATATGAATCTGTGTGCTCATCACATTGCATTAAGCAAAATGACTGATATGTCCCTTTCCTGTGTGAGGCAATTAAGAGATACACATATTTCATAGCTAAATATCTAGTAATTAAAACTGTCCATAGCAATAATGTTATCAGATACTCTGTGGGTCCCTGATGAGTCACCTTTGGTCTCACTATGCTGAATTTGTTGACTGAGCAATGGTCCATAGTAATTTGGGTATGAACTGAGTCTGCCCTAAGAGAACAGGATAGGGCATGATATTTCATCTTAAGCCAAGGAGGACATGGTAGGTGACAGCTGCTTTTTCTCTCTTTCTTTCTTTCATTTTCTTTACCATTGGTAATTCTTTGCATTTTTTCTTACATCATTACAGTTTCTTTTAAAAATATATTTTAAAAACTTTATTTTTAATTAAAATATTTTAATTTAAATAATTTAACTTAAAAATTATATTTAATTAGGTATAATTGCATCAGTTCCTCTTTTCTTTTCTAAAGTCAACCTCTCCCTCCAACCTCTGTCGTGTAGCACCCTGAATCCAGTTATCTCTCTGTCTCTCTGTCTCTGTATATCTTTGTTATGTCTCTGTCTGTCTCTATGTCTTTGTCTCTCTCTCCCCCCCCTCTCTCTCTCCCTTTCTCTCTCTCTCTCTCTCTGAGTGTGGGCTTCTGTGTGTGTGTGTGTGTGTGTGTGTTTGTGTGTGTGTGTGTGTGTGTGTGTGTGTGTGTGTGTGTGACTTGAGCCTTCTCTGCTAACATGGGTTTCCTGACTTAGGTGAAATTTTTGATCAGAATAAAATATTTATTCTCTTTGGAGAATTTTGGTGTTACTATCCTTCTATTCCCTTTAGTACATAAATATTACATGGCTCTGAGTTCAAGAAGTTGGAGGGAAGGGAATATTTTGTTGACAAATGGCAAAATTCTTTATCTTGGAAGTCAGCTGTGGTTTCTAGCAACTGGGCAGTAAAACTTAGATATATGAGATTTAGATTGGCACTGTCTGTGTCAGAGCTCTATTGATGTGAAGAGACACTACACTTAAGGCAATTTGTAAAAGAGAACATAATTTGAAGGCTTGCTTATAGTTTCAGATGGTTAGCCCATTGTCATCATGATGGAAAGCATGGCAGAATGAAGGCCATCATGGCACTGGGGCAGTAACTGAGCACTTGTATCTTATTGGCAAATAGAGGCAGAGAGAGAAACTTGGCCTGACATGGGCTTTTGAAATCACATTTAACGCCAACAAGGGCATTCCTCAATAGTTCACCAACTAGAAAACAAACATTCAAATACAGAAGAAGCCTATGGGGGCCATTCTCATTCAAACTATCACACTCCCAATTACTGTTCCAACAAACAGGAATATAGAGTACTCTTGTATTTGCTACAAATACCAAACCTATGTCTGCTGTGCTCCTTGCAGCACCCATGAAGAACTCATTTTTCACACATAGATATTTATGTATTTTCTGAACTGTACAGGTGTCCTTCACTGACTACATAAGAGGCAAGAAAAAAAAAACTGTGTTTTCCATGAGCCCTGAGGGCCCCATCCTCCTCACACCTGAAGGTGTACTATGCACCAGATGAGACTGAGTCCCTTTTTCCAGGAGAGTGATTTAGTCAGTAGGTAAGGTTTTAATGAAAGACATGTCCCCCTTCAGAACCTGAATACTAATCCATGTAGGTACTGATGTAATTAATATGTCATTCAATTTGACACACCAAAGGCTATAGGATTCTCACTGAAAACATTAGTGTCTATCTAGTGAAATTGATTACTTACCTCATGTATTTGCATTGGGCTCTAAGCCTGAGATCAAAAAACACTGGCTGCAGCTTAGCTACGACTGCTCTTGCTTCTCTCTGATATTCACCTGACTACTTGTTCTTCTCTCTCTCTCTCTCTCTCTCTCTCTCTCTCTCTCTCTCTCTCTGTCTGTCTTTCTCTTTCATTCATACATTAGTATTGGAGTTTGGCAATATCTGGAATCTCTCAGTGCTATTCTGAGCACAACCACAAGCCCTGACGATAGTGCTAGTTTGAGCACAAACTGGACCAAAACGTGTTTGGGAAGCTTATAGATTTTTTTTTATATTTCCTATTTGGTTCTCTTTGTTTATAAGTAAACTTCTCTCCATTTGTGCTTCCATTTCATGTGATTAATAATTGTGCATCTTGCCGGGCAGTGGTGGCACATGCCTTTAATCCCAGCACTTGGGAGGCAGAGGCAGGAGAATTTCTGAGTTCGAGGTTAGCCTGGTCTACAGAGTGAGTTCCAGGACAGCCAAGGCTATACAGAGAAACCCTGTCTCAAAAAATTAAATAAATAAATAAATAAATAAATAAATAAATAAATAAATATAATTGTGCATTTTCAGTCCTGACTTACAGAACTGGTCCTCAGGACCTGTGAATGTGACTGGCTGTTGTAGATTTCCTCTGTAATTCTGGAACTTCTCTACTGGCTTCTAGGGAGGGCACAAGCAGAGACAAGTGTTATGCTGTGTGGCAGCCCCCTCTGAGGGGTAGAAGTATGGACATATCCATTGTTGAGCCTTCTAGGGTACAAAGTCCTGAATACAGAGAGTACAACAGTCTATTCCAAATGAACTGGATTTAGCCATTCAGCAGAAAAGCTTCCTAGTGGAAGTTCCTATTTCTACAGACATATGGTGTGAAAATGTGGATGATGTTAAGCTTCTTGAACTTTATTATCATGGTGGGATCTGAAAAAAAGGTTTAAAGATCACAAGTTTAAAATTTGATGTATACCATCCCAGTACAGCGCACAGAGACCTTAATGAAATCAGGTTGAAAATAAAGCAAGTTGAAGGGGGCAAGAGACCTCCCTTTCTTTCCGCTCCTTTGAATTACCTGACAGGCCTAGATGGACTGTTGAAAGTCAGTAATTCCTGCCTTTGCTCCTGGAGGAAGTATGCAGGCCTTTTCAGATAACATAACAAATGGTATTTGCACAACAGAAACCTCATCATAGAACATAAGGTCAGAGAAGGGGGAAACCCGAATAGCCTCTACAGGCAGAGAGGTCCATCAGTGATAAAATTGCTAGAACGCAAGCCATCAAGATGGACACAATTGCTAAACATGCTACAAACTGTGGCTGCTGTTGTAATAGGTGTCCGTCTAGGTGAGCTTGTGGGTGACTTTGAAATAGCTGGCTGTGGTAGGGGTTATCAGAGAAGAAAATTAAAGTAAGGCTGACTGCCGAGGCTTGCCCTCACCACCTATTCATTCCGCTGACAGGTTTGGTTTTCGGTTTAATTTCTGCTCTGCAGTACATCTCTCCGAGTTTGTTGCTGATTTGTGGTTTCTGCTGCTGAGCTCGCTCGTGCTTTCGCTGCCTGTGCTTGAAGTTAAAATGTCCTGTACTATTTTAGACTGTCATACAGATGGGGGAAAATCATTAAAAAAATATTCACATACCCTTCCAAAGGTACCTGTTTCAAAGCATCGCATAACAACACTTTCAAGGTTTTAAACTCCTTGAGAAGAAAACTTCCATATAATGACTTTATTGAAAAAGTGGAGTCACAAGTGCTAGGATTGTAAAAAATAATTCCTGGAAATAATGACTGAAAATGACATATGTGTATACACTGTATCTCAATCATATCTATTCTCTCTGCCTCTCCTATTTTTCCTGGGACTCCCTCAAACACATCTCCCTCCTTCCTTCATGTTCTTTATATTAAAACAAAAAAAATCACTATTTTATAAAAGACATTTTCTTGAGCAGACAACTACATGTGTGTTTGAAGAATGAGTCCAACTTTGCTTGTAGATTATACATATATATATATATTATATATATATATATAATATATATTATATATATAATACAATTTCATTATATATTTCAAAATTTTTAAAGAAATTTGAGCTCTAAATTTTCGAATTTAAAATTTAATCTATTATCATATGTATTTGTGTGTGTGTATGTGTGTGTGTGTATGTATGTATGTATGTATGTATGCATGCATGCTTTGTTTGGTATCTGAATGTACCACATCTTTTGCCCAGTTATATCATTTGAATAGACAGAAGGAGTGATTTCTTTATAAATTTCTCCTTAAACAAAACTAAGTTGGGCCATTAAGTTCTGAGTCAACCTCCCAGGAAGGAAGATTAACTTGCTAGATTAGGACTTATTATCATGTCATAAAGAATAGAATTAACTCTGTGAGAAAAGAAACAACTGTACTATGAGAATAGGCTTAAAGCACAGGCCTGGAGACAGGTTTCTCACTGTATGGTGACTGGCTGATGGAAGAATAGACTACATAGGGCTCTTCCCATTCTTCCCATGGGGCATTCATGGTCTCCTGAGCTGAATCTTCTCTATAACGCAATTTCTTTGCTTTATGTTTAACATGGTGATATATGTCCCCATTGCTGAAGGTGAGAGAGGAAGTGTCACTCTTCCTTGGTAAGCTTTTCCTTTGCACCTGTGGAGTGATTTGAGTTATCCGCCTAGAAACAGAGATCCGAGTGTTCAAGGTGTCATGAGAGAAGTCTTGAGACCACATAGAGGAATTAGGTTTGAATCATAGTCACACCATATTAAAGAAGTGGGGTTGGAGGTTAATAGCAGACAAAGATGGCCCTCAGCTATGGGACTTCAGCAGGCAGGAAGCAAGAAAAACCATCGGGTAATATGGAGGCGTGGCTTGGGCCCACATTCCTCTTCTGTCTCATATACCCTTTACCTTTTTGAGCTGTTATTTTTAGCTTTTCAACACTATGCATTCCTTAGACTGTTCATTGTCTTTCACACATGTACACACTAAACGAGTACATAAATCTCATTGTTTTTCTAAGATTTATTTATTTATTATATGTCTGTACACTGCCTTTCTCTTCAGATGTACCAGAAGATGGCATTGAATCCCATTACAGATGGGTGTGAATCAATCACCTTGTGGTTACTGGGAATTGAACTCACGACCTCTAGAAGAGCAGTCAGTGTACTTAACCTCTGAGCCATCTCTCCAGCCTCTAAACACTTTGTCTTTTACTCAAAAAATTTGTAATGATATACGTGACCTATTGCAAGTTTTCTAGAAAAATCTCAAAAAATATCTCTCCTGCTACCTAAACACATCTAGAAAAAAATTACTCTAGTGAAAACACTGTGTTCTCTGGCTTCATATGAAAATGCACACACTTTGAGATGATAGAACCAAACATAGTACATGTAAAATCATCAGCAACTCGGAGGATCATAGAAGACTCCAAATGGCTGAAGTTATTTTGCTATATCCAGGAATCTTAAGGTAGAAAACAAAGTTGAGAACAAACATTGCTTCATATTGGATGCTCATACTGATTAAAATGGAGACGCTTATGTGACCATACAATATTGTATGTGTGTAAAGAATCAATCTGTATGGTTTGATTCATACTCAGTGGATGCTATAATAGGCAGCCAAATTTTATGTTATAAAGACTGTGATGTAAGTCAAGAAAAGGTTGTCAAATTTTATTTCACTCATGGAAGGTACATTTCACATTAGACTACTTATGATATGTATGGGGACATTTGCTCAAATAATACAGGGTTTGAAAATTCAGGCTCTATCCCAAAGTCCCTAACTGACTCACCATGTGAGGTAATAAGACAACATTTGTAGAGTGGTGTGTTTCTACAAATAAGAGAAGTATGTAAACAGAACATATTGTTATTAGTTAAAATCCCTCCATTCCCCACCTACAAGTCAACACAACATTCAGCTGAATAGAATGGAAGGGGAGTTCACATTTTGACAGCAGCTTAGCTGGAGACCATTTAATTAAAAACCATTTTGTAGTATTTTCTTCCCTTGGCATTTTAATGAAATTCAATCCATCGTGCTTATTATCACAGTACTTTTGCTTATGCCTGCTGGCAGCAGGGAGCATGGGTGATGGCCCTTCCTGGTACGCATTGTAAGTGGTGCCTCATTAATTAGGACATGCACAGCGTCATGGTTCAACTGCTGTAGATGTTATAGCTATGAATTGATATTGAAGGGTCAAAGAAATTTTAATTTCTCTACTACTCCTAGAACACACATCCCAGAGCCAGCTTCTTCCAGAACACCATGGAATTATGAAAGAAAGTGAACTGACCCTTCAAATTGTTTGTCTCCTTAAAATGGAGCGCTGTCTTAAATGAATAAATACCCCATGAAAACAGCAGAAGTAGAAGGTGCTCTATAAAAACAAGGTGAAAAATTGAGATAAAAGACAGCAGCCATGATAATTTCTGGATAATTCATTAAAATGTTGCTCTCAGAGAAAGTGTCTTTCAGGTTCAAATATTTTGCTGCTTTCAGGGGAGTGTCCCCCAGATGGCCTGAGGGCAGTAGCTAGGTCATGTCCACAGCATTTCCTCCAAACATGCGTCAAAGATGACCAGGTAGAGTTAGTGTTGACTGGAATTATCATGATTGCATTAAATGTCTTTATTTCCTTCTCTTACTGGTTTTTTTCCTATAATGTTTACAGGATACAGCACATTACTTAATTTACTAAAATCCAATTAAATCTAGCTTCATCAGCATCTATCAAAGTACATCATAGATTTTGCACACATGCTCCTTACAGACAGAGGCAACATTTCTCCTTTGTCTGATGGACAAGAAGCTTGTGACTCTAGAGTCCTAGGACCTGGGTAGTCAGATGGGCAGTCTCCAGTATGGCTCATACCATAGAGTACCCCACAGTTTGGAAGATGCTGATTTTTTCTATGTAGATACTTCCCATGGGTAAAGTTGCCTGCATGGGTACAGAGGTATCAATAGTCCAGCCTTGAAAACTTGTCATAGGAGTCCTGGGACCAGTCCAGTGAGGTGTTTAGCTGCTTCCCTGTGAGCTGCCCAAAGCCCCATGTGGGGCTCTCTTCCTCATTCCCACTTGGCTGAAAGCAGTTGCTGACAAAGGGACTTTCTTCCTCTTTCACTCAGCCTGCCTTTCAGTGTTAGCACTGCAAACAGAAGTCTGCAATAAATAACTCTTTTCCTATCATTTTAAGTTCATGGTTGAGGTGCCTAGGACAAGATGAAGGGTAAGGAAAGGAAAACATGGGAATCCTTGTACAACTTAGGCTATGTATTCCTTGGCCTGCATACAGAAACAAAGAATGAAAGCAACATGGAAACATTCTTAGATTTGATGGAGAGTGCAGGTTCCTGCAGGAGTGGGAAAGGATGGAGAGAACCACCCAATGAAGACAATGGGGATAAGACAGCAGCTCTTTGCTCCACCAGGTCTAGCACCTGCCTTGTGGAGAAGAATGGGAAGTTAACAGTGACTTTCAAAGTTTGTTTTATTTCCCCAAGTGCCAAAGAGAATATTTGGGACACCATCCATAGGGAAAATATGAGTATGTGTGCACTCAGTGTGCACTCAGGCCTATGTGTGTATGTGTGCATATGTGTGCATGTGTCCTCCAAGCCTCCAGAAGAAAGCATGTCATGTTCCACCTATCTCTACAGAGTCATAAAGGAAAAAACAAGCCTGTTCATACAGAAAAGGTAAGGGAAGAAATATCTGCCCTAATCTCATGCAGTATAGAGGACTTGAATTTTCTGTGGATTCTTCTGGAAGAAAGTCCATAGTAAGACATTAGGTAGACCAAGGAGAGCTGGGAGCTTGCTCTCTTTCCAATCTGATCTTTCTTTACCAAAACTACCAAACTACTCTCTCTCTCTCTCTCTCTCTCTCTCTCTCTCTCTCTCTCTCTCTGTCCCTTTCTCCTTCCTCCCTGTCCATTCTTCCCTCCCATCTCTCCCTCAATCCCTTCTTTTTCCTCCTTTCCTTCTCCCCCATGTTTCTCTCTCACACACACATCACATCACATTAACCCTTTTATTCTCACCAGTTAATATAGAATTCTTAATATGATCTGTTCAGAGTACCCCTCTCCCTCATTCTAGACCTACCCCATCTCCTTATCCACCCAAGCTTTTGAGTCCTCTTCTTTCTTTTTCTCTTTTTACTCATTCTTCTCAACCTTCTCTGTTTCTTCCTCTTCTTCTCCTTCTCCTCCTTCTCTTCCTTCTCCCCCTCCTTCTCCTCCTCCACTGGGTCCAATCTGTACTGCTCAAATGCTCTTAAGCATAGGTGTCCACTTGGGCTAAGTTGATCAACAATAAACCATACCCTTAAAGAAAACTGGTCCCCTCTCTCACCAGTTATCTATTGACAATACTCCTCATCTAGGGATAGAACTTTACGTCCACCTCCTGACTCCATGACAGAATTTGGTTTGATTTGTGCCTGTGTATGACTTGTAATGTTGTTATACTTAAGTTCTTATATATAACTGCCCAGTTGGTTATAGAAAACACTGTATCCTTATAGCCATCTCCCATCTCTGCACTTATACTCTTTCTAGCTCCTCTTCCTCAATGGTCCCTGAGCCTTGAGAAAGTGTGTGTGATAAAGATATTTCATTTAGGGCTGAGCACTCCAGGGTCTCTTATTCTCTGCTCAATCATATCCTTTACACAAAGACTTTGAAAACCACTAAAATATAATGGATTTTATTGTCTCATTTCAATACAAAGTTCAGACTCGAACATAAAGTGAGAGAAATGTAGATACAAATTAAACATTGTTGTTTCCTAGCATACAGGAAGCCTGCTTTCATGTGCACACTGGTTTGTTTTCTCTTACACTGCTTTACTAGCTGTGAGTTTTCTTGGTTGACATTCTTGCACCCCTTTGCCCCTGCTAGATTTATTTATAATGCATGTTGTACATGGTGAGTTTCTGTTTTGTTCTCCTTATGGGTTTGTTACTAGGGACACTAGTGCACACTGAATACATTTAGCGCTGCTAAGTAACTGAGTGATGGTCAGAGCATTGGCTCCCAGAGCTTCTGTTTTTCTCTTTGCTTCTGAGTTCTCTGTTCTATATCATCGGCACACATTTCCCCCTTAGAGAGAAAGCAGCTTTGGTAAATCTGAAGGGATAAGATTATCGTTTACAGCCCTGAAAGTGACTGTTTTGAGAATAAATGGTAGAGGTTTCTGGCTGGTCTGTTCATTAACACAGATGAACAATTCATTTTTAACTGTGTCCTGGATTTGAAAATGCAAAGTTAAATTGTCAACAGTAGGGTGATCATCTGATGCTTACAATAATTGTATATTATTATATCGTCTTCTCCTGACAGAGGAGACAGGTGGATGCTCAGGACCTTTCCTTCTGTTCTTATGTTGACGCACTCCAACCATCCTTCCATTCAAATACTCTTATGATAAATTGACAAAATGACGTTTTAATACACTATTGAGGACAAGAGTGGTCAAAGAAAGTTTGATTTTGCAAGAACTGGCTCTTTTGTGTTAGTTCCCTCTTTAGAAACTCAACTCATTTAACCCATAGGAAACATGCACTGTGTGTCAAACAAGAAATGAGAGCCAAACTGGTGTAGTTCAAAATTGCAACCTGGAATTTCAAAAAAACAAATCAGATGGGGAAAACCGAGGAGACTGCATACTGTGAGATACAACTTTTTTTGTTTTGTTTTGTTTTACCAGGTTAACTGTCTCAGTTTTGTGAAATAAAAATTATCAAACTTGCTGTCACTGTAAAATGTTATTTCAGATAATAAAGAGAAGGTAAATGTTCCAGTGATGCCCCGACTCAAATGCCTTTGTATCTAAGCTTACTGCTTTCTTCTATTAATAGAGATGCAAATCTGGGGAAAGTAATCCTCTTGAATCGTGATCCTGACTTTTCTGACTTTTCACTTATGTACAGTTCCACACATTCTTTTTAAATACTTTTGGAAATTGCTTCAAGACTTAAATCTCACCCTATTGAAGCCCATTTGTCAGTATAAAGATTGTCCAATCAATAACACTGAATTCTTCATTAGATTTTACTATTTTACATGAGCTCTTGGTTAAAAATCCTCATGTATATAGCATTCTGATCCCATTTCTAATTGTTTTTTTTTCCTAGTGTTCTTGAGTGATATTGGAGATCTAAAATACATAGACATGATACAATGCATATTTCCGTGTTTGGTTTCCTGTGGTCAGAGTTGCATTTTTCTGTAGCCTTACTGTCTGGAGGGAAGGGAATCTCAAGCTAACTAAGGAAACTGTTTAAGAAGGGCTTGGTGTCAGCAGTCAGAACCAAAAATTGAGCATGAAGAGTCACAGCTGCTGGCCTGACCAGAAGCCCTGGGCTTGTGGCCTGGTGTCTCTATAAAGTTAGGCATTGTTTCTTTTGGTCTCTAAAGAAAGGTTTGCAAAGCAACTCTGTAAACAACTTTCAGGACACAGTAGGGAGTTGACAAGTTTGCCTTTCTTATCTCTGTCCTGATGAAGAACACCTGGCCTCACAGTGCCCACTCCATATTTCCAGAAGTGGAGTGCAACTTCCTGCACCTGGCCAGCATGTCCCTGAATTGGAGGGAAACTTGATAGAAGACCTGTACTTCATGCCTTCAGGTCTCTTCACACTTATTGTGCAAAAAAAAAAAATGTTGTCTTCTCTATTTGTTAGTTTTCTATATGACAAAATACTCAGCCAAAGAAGCTTACAGTTAAAAGGTCTGTTGGGGCTCATGGTGTAAGCAGGGACATGTCCTAATGGGAAAGCTCAGAGATAGGAGCAAGAGGAAGCTGCACAAACTAATTGATGATGGGCTGGTCTCCACATAATTTTCTTATTTGTATCTTGGATATCAGCATGGAGGGTGGCAACATCTTCATTCACGATAGGCCTTTCGTTCTGAGACAAACATATCTGGAACTGTTTTCAGAGATACACCCAGAAGAGTGTTCACTAGGTGCATCCAAACCCAGTCTACTTGATCATAAATACAAACCGTTGTAGGGACTATGGAGACGATGCATCTGTGCACTTCAGTAATACTGAATTTTTTCATGAGTTTATTGACTTGGAGTAAAGGAAACTTACATGAAGATGTTTACAGTTAGAACTAACCATCCTAAGTAAAGACTTATTTTTTAATTTATGTGTGTGAATGTTTTGCCCATGTGACTATAAATGGACCACTGACATATAGTGACTGTAGAGGCCAGAGGGAGGCATCACATCTCCTTGAACTGTGGTTATAGATAGGTGTAAGCCACCATGTGGATACTGGCAATATAACTTACATTCTCTGCAGGAACAGCAAGTGTTCTTAACAACCCATTCAACTCACCAGCCCCAGAGCTTGACCATTCTAAAGCACCAAGTGTTTATAACCCTGTTTGCCTTGACGTCTTGGCTGTAATTATTTTTATTCCAGAGAAGGGAAGAGAGCCTGGCTGAGCATATGGTGTGGGTAAAGCAACATGGTTTCTCTAAGAAAAAAAAATTAAATGATCTTTCTCTGGGAATGCCTCAAAATTAGTACAATATTAATGAAAAGTATACCTCCCATTTATTAGCCTATGAACAGAAACATTTTAATATACTATCCACACAAGAAACATTATTATTACCTACATTATTCATTGAAATGCATTTACGGAAGTCTTTGAATTGTGAAGATAGTACAAACTGGACCACTTATAGAATTAGCATGTCATTTCCCCAGAGTCAGAGCAGCACAGTATTGTGATCTACAGAATCTTAAAGACAAAAATTGGAAACACTTTCCCTAAGGCCACATGCTTGATGAGACCTTCCATAGTTTATGATATGTCCCCGTGTTGCTGTAAACACAACTCTGGGTACTAAATGTTCACCATATTTTTAACTTTCATAAAGTCCCAAGGAATGGTTATGATCAGGAAAAAATATTAAGTACCATCTTGATAAATGTTTAAGAAAATAGTTTAATTGAAACCTTCTGATAGCATATAGGCACACATACAGAGAGAGTGGGAGAGGGAGAGAGAACTGAACCAGCATAAGGATTATTAAACATGCAAATTACTAAAGAGGGACAGAGAAACCTAAGCTTGGTGTTAGAGAATTTTCAAATAACCAAATACCTCTGGCTGGAAGAGCTGGGATTTTGATATTAAGGGAAGTAGAGAGACATAATTACAAGGAGGAATTCATATTGTGAGAATATTGAGGAATTCCAGCTGCTGAGGTAACTTTAGTTCCATAGAGATGTGTTCTAACAGCTCTATCCAAGGCAAGAGGTAAATGAAGATGGGCTAGACTTCTTGCTGCAGCTATCTGTAGCCTTACTTGTAAACTCTCTCTCTCTCTCTCTCTCTCTGTCTCGTGCCATGAATACCATTCAGCTACATATGGGGCTCCGCATTACCTTTATTGGTTTTATTGGTGGTACAAGTCTGTATCAAAACTTTCTCCTCTTTATTACTTTGAGAGGATATTAATATTAATGACATTTTTATGACATAAATGATATTCTGAACTCTAAACACATTATTAATGTGTGGATTCTCCTTATATCATGAAAACTTGGAGTAAAATGCAAAATTGTGTCTGGCCAATCCGCTCCTTCTGGCACTTTTCTCTCCTTCCTTTATCCACAGTCTTTTCTTTAATGTGCTTGCTGGGAGCTGCTCAGAAGGAAACACTACACAGGAGAATGTTACTTCAAAAAAGGCAGGAACCTCACCTGCAGGGAGGCTGTGAAGGCAAATTACCTGAAACATTGTCTAGATTCCTATTGCCAGAAAGACTCCTCCTTGGAGAATCATATATGACAGTGTGTGCTTTCCAGAATTCACTGAACACCAGCACTATAGCTTTCATTTTCCCAGTACCCAAAGTGAGGAAAATGCGTTCCCAAACAAGAAGCTAGTTCCCACTATAAGACCATGTATGTTTATCATTGTACACAACCTGTAAATGATTTCTGAGATGCATTTAAACCATGCCAATACTATCATATTTTATTCACACCATTTACATATTATCA
Source organism: Rhabdomys pumilio (assembly GCA_030674055.1). NCBI lineage: Eukaryota > Metazoa > Chordata > Mammalia > Rodentia > Muridae > Rhabdomys > Rhabdomys pumilio. Next base: position 11,497,754 of record JANHMN010000015.1, on the reverse strand, counting down.
TTAAGGATACAGTACTTGAAATATCCTCATATCAGTTATAGGTACTTCCATGTAATATTTTTTTGAAACAGAATTTTACATCTGCATTATTACGGAAAGAACAACTACTAATTAATTTGAGAAATAGTCATTGATTTTCAAATTCAATAATTGAACCTTTAAACTTCATTTGATATATCCATTTTATATTATTTATACACATATTATTTCTATGTAAAGCTCCATTTAATGTATAAGTAGTTACAGTAACCGACACATTCCAGATCTTGCTGATATTTAGTGGATATTTGAACTCATTTAGATCATACAGTTGCATTATCCTAACCCCTCAAAAGATATTGATATTGACTATAGATTATCATCAAAGTAGGAATCAAGCTGAAAGAGAATGTATAACAGTTATTTGATGATAAATAATTCCAGAAATCCAACACTGGCATTTTCAACCAATGCTGTTGGGAAAGGCTGGACTATTCAACTTTTGAATATGAGGTAGGAGAACTTTTAGAAGGCATAGGTGGTTAAGTAGATCTTTAGCAAAACTGATTCATGACTTTGAATTGTCTGTCAGCATACCTGCTGTATTTTGAATGAAGACAATACCAAAGAAATGCATAGTAGCCATATATATTAGAAGTGGTTATGGAGCTAAAAATTGTTTTGAAACTTTGATCACAAAGAAGACTCCTTCTTGAAGAGAAAGAGTTGCACAAGAGATGGGCAAAGGTGCTGGGCATAGGCAACGTGAATAGAAGGGATACATTTGAATGCTCAGTAGCATAGTAGTATAGCTCTGTTGGCAGCAATTAATACAATATGTCAGTATAGCTAGTAAACAAGGTTCTGAATTGTCTCAACACAAAAGTATGATAAATGCTGAAGCTGATGGGAACTTCAGCTACCCTGATAACTATTATGTACCTAGACATAAATGTTGCCCTGGAGGCTATAAATATCTACAGTTAGTAGACACCAATTAAACATGTATACTTAAAAAGAAAAAGGATGCTGCCAACGGAAACATGCTTACAGCAGAGTGGTGTGTGCAACTATAGTAAGGACTGCTCCCCAGCTGCTCAACAAACTAATAAGAAGCATGGTAGTCTCTGTCACGAGGAGTTCCCTGGGGTCAGGGAGATTAGTAGAGTGTGTTCTGAGATCCTTCCAGCAGGATACATCATGATCCAGGCCCTATGAACCTTAGGGTGGGTAGATGCCTCCAGAGCAAGTAAGAAACATACACTAAGAGAAAAAGGGAACTAGGCAGGTGACTCACTGTTTCCCCAACTGAAGGAAGATCTTTCAGTCAAAGAAGAATCCTGTGATTTTTGTCTGCAGTAGCTCAATAAAGTTGACCCCACTAGGATGGACTTCTGGCTCATTGGCTAGGACTGGACTCAACATCTTGTAAATCTTATCACCACTGGCTGACTTGGCTGAGGAAGCCCTAATGACTGTCTCTAACTCTAAACTGGGTAGTATTTTGTTACCATGAAACAGCAGGAGTCATCTGAGAGGAGGAAACTTCAACTGAGAAAATTCCTCTGTAAGTTCAGTCTGAAGTCAACACTGTGGGACATCTTGATTAATTATTAATGTGGGATGGTTCATCCTACTCTAAGTGATGCCACCCCTGAAGAAGTGGGCAAATTATGGCAAGCAGAGCAAGTAGTAAGCAGAATACCCCCATTGCTTCTGGTTCAACTTCTACCTCCAGATTCCAACCTAGAGTTTCTGCCCTGATTCCCTTCCTTGGTAAACTATAGTCTGGAAATGTAAATGAAAAACAAAGCAAAAAAAAAAAACCCCAAAAAAACAAAAACAAAAACAAAGACAGGGCTGGACAGATGGCTCAGCAGTTAAGAGCACACACTGCTCTTCTAGAGGTCCTGAGTTCAATTCCCAGCAACCACATGGTAGCTTACAACCATCTGTAATGGGATCAAAGGCCCTCTTCTGGTGTGTCTGAAGAGAGTAACTGTGTTTTCATATATGTAGAATAAATACATCTTTAAAAACAACAAAAAACAAAAACACACTTTCCCTCCCTATGTTGCTTCTAGCCACAGGTCTTTGATCACAACAGTAGAAACTCTAATTAAGACAAACTCACTGTTCAACATCCCTGTTTTCTGATGACACCGTGGCATCAGGTTGGGTATAGTGTTGAGACAGGTACATGGGGTACAACACTTAGCAAATCTAGGCCCTCAATATGCATTTAAAAGAGTTGGTCACAACCACTTTGCTGTTGGCATTACTGTGAAAATAATATATGACACTAACAAGTATTTTTCAAAGCATCTTTCCTTCTTCTGTCCCATGTTGAAACATGTCCTCTCATGCATTTCAGAAGTACACATTCAAACAACACACATCTTCCTTCTGAAATGGAAAACTGCAAGTTGAGATATATTTATTCACCTGAATTTCTGGTTTGATGATCAATCACCTTTAATAAATTTATTTCAAATGCAAGGGACGTGGATTTTGTTTCTATCTTATTTTAATTATACTGTTTTTCCAGCTTGTGTGAATATGTACTACATGTGTGCAGTGGCATAGGAGGTCAAACAATGGTGTCAGATCCCCTGGGACTGAAGTTATAGATGGTTGTAAGGTGCTATTAAGTGCTGGGAATGGAACCTGGATTTTCTGAGTGACAAGCGGTTGGCTTTAATCTTTGATAATCTCTTCAGTCAAACTTACTTTTATTAAGCCTCATAAAATACACCAGCTGCCTAGACATACAGATGAAAAGGATAATCTTAGCTTACTAAAGAATAAAATTCATAAAATTCTTCTCTGTGGACTTTGTCTCTCAGACCAGCCAAATGAAGCAGTTTCTTTGACTTCTCCTTCTATTCCTCCTCTTCTCCCTTTGCTTCTCATCTCCCTCTCTTTCTTCCTCCCCATCTCCTTTTCTTTCCTTCCCTGCCCCTTTTCTCCATGTGTGTGTTCACTGTAAATTATCACAATCACCATGTGGTTTTGTAGTCATGGGATAATACTCATTCTCTCTTCATACCCAAGAACAGAGAGAAAGTTTCAGTCTACTTCATGATGCAGTCTCTGGTGTTTTATATGGTGAAAACCAAAACATGGTTCATTAAGCACATAGTTCTATAGACCATTGAACATAAAAGTATATAATTTTTCTATTTTCCTCTTTCTGTCTCTTTATTCACTCCTCTCTCTCCCAGCTTCCCTTCTCCCTTCCTCCAAGCCTCGCTCTGATTTTCCTTACTTCTTCCCTTTCCTCTGCTCCATAATCATTTGTCCCATTCCAGATGTCCCTGATGTCCATTTATCAGCTCCAGACTTGACCAGGAGGAGCAACAGAGTCTTGGTTATAAATATATACACCCCACTCTTCTTTGTACATTGTCAACTTTTTGAGTGAACAGTGTTATTTCTAGTCCTTGATCATTCTAATTTCCACAAGAATTCTCAAAGTCTAAAAGTGACTGATGTACTTCTATTCAGTGTGCTTTTAAAAACATTGTTATTTGGGCTGTCTCTTTGGGCACAGGGTGGATTCTCTCTCTCTTCTGAGCTTCTATATACACAGGCTATTCTGCCAGGATTAAGATGTCCATCCAGGCAACAACTTTCCCATCTACACTCTTCCTTACATTCCTCCTTTCCAAAGTTTCTGCTCCATCATCCCTCTTTTTTTGCCCATTCCTTCTTTTTTGATGTATGTGCCATATCTCTCTCTCTCCCTCCCCCTCTCATTCTATCTCTCTTTCTTTCTCTCTCTCTCATTCTGTGTGCGCACACACTCACATGTGTGCCTGTGTGTGCTATGTTTGCATGTCATGTGCCTTGCATTTCTTTGTGTGTCACTAAGCATATGTGTGTACTATGTTACTGTGTATGAAATGTGTGTGTGTGTGTGTGTGTGTGTGTGTGTGTGTGTGTGTGTGTATACTGTCTCTTCTCTTCTGCAACTCTAAACTTTCTAGGTATTCAGTCTGTTCTATTTTTTTTCATCATCAATCTTTCTGCATGGTCACATGCTAATTACAGAAGGGAATCTGTAATCTCGCCATCTCTGTTATTAGCTCTTTGCTGTATAGGTTCATATTTCATTTTTAATGACTCCATTAAAGCATTGTTTTAAAGCTGTGGCTTAGTCTGCATTTCTCCCTGTCTTCTCAATGCAAGAGAAGACTCTTTTATATTCGAGCCACATATTTTTTTTCTGCCCAAACCTTTAGGTTTGCTTTTAATATAGGAATGTTGCCAGGCTGTGCCTTTTCTTTACTATTGCCAGACAGCTCATAGATACTAGAGGTGTCACAGGAAATGGAAGTAAGGACTCCTAAAATATACATACTCTTAAGCAAGTCCAGATACTGTGCAGATAACCTCTTGTAATTTTGCTCTGGCCCTGCTGAGAACCTTACAAGGCTTAGAAAATGGCTCTTGCATGTATCCAGGAGGCAGGTTGCAGTCTGGCACCTTCAGGCATAAGAAGCATCAATGATCAGAGAGAGTCTTGACAGAATCTATCTATTCTCCAAAAAGTTTCACCACTAAACATAAAGCATGGCTCTTAATGTTTGCTGTGCCTATTCCACCATCACTTTCTCATAGATGTTCCAAGAAGTACTCATATGGGCAAGGGCTACCCTGTATAGAAAGTTGAATGTCTCCATAGCTCAGTTCTACAACTAAAGGATGCTTCTATTCTATCTCTATGCTTTAACATCCTCTTCTGTGTGAGACAGGGATTGGCTCTTTAAACAGATTTTTTTTCCATTGGAATCTTTGGTTTGATGAACCAAAATGTGTGTGTGTTTGTGTGTGTGTGTTTGTGTGTGTGTGTGTGTGTGTGTGTGATGTTTAAAAAGATAGCCAACATCAACTAGGGAACTGGTGTTAAAAATATACACAGATGCTCATTCTATATGTGGGCCACTTTGTACCTGGTACTAGTCCTTAGGAAGAAGCTATTTAATGACTATGGTGAGGGATGGACTAATTTTTTTCCTTAATGTAGTAACACTGAAAAAGACCAAAGCAAGCAGGTTCATGGATATGCCAGTTCAGCCAAGGTCAAGGGAAACTTCCAGCACTAGGACTTAAGCCACAGATTCAAGCTTCCAACATTCATCTTTATAGTATCTGCTGTCTTGTTTTTAAGCATCAGAAGAGGACCTTCTGGTGTCTTACACAGAGGACTCTCCTATGAAAACAACTCAGGAGTAGCTTCAGGCTTGTGTGAGAAAGTATGTACCGTCACATGCTGAAAAGTGTCAGAAACAGAGGAAAGTCTGTTAACCAGAGCTAAGACCATGTACAGCATCATAAACAAACAAACAAACAAACAAACAAACAGAGCTGAAGCACTCTCAAAGATGAAGACCATTGCTTAAGTAAATTCACATATAGACTACTAAAAATATGACATGGGAGAGAAGTTTAATTTTGTCAAACTATTTTTTTTTTGTGTCCTTTCTTTTTTTCTGTACCTGAAACTCATCCTGAGCCACCCAGTTTCTTTAAATGCAGAACTTGCATTGGCAGGGATTCCTTGTGAGCATCAATACCAATTATAAACAGCTCAACACGTTTGAATCAGAGATACTCAGATTTCTAGGATGAGGAAGGATGACAAAAGGTCTCTCTCTCCTCTAGTCCTTTTACAAGTGGGGTAAAGTTTGGGATTCAGCTTCCACAATCCTTAAACAACTTTCCAAACATGTATATTTTAGTTGTCTCTCTATAGAAAAAGTATGTCACCCTATGCTTTGCATTCCATGGGAGAGCAAAATCTGTGGAAATCTGACTTAAATTGTTTTCTTCAAAGGATAGTCAGTCATCTAAGTAGAGATCTCCAGGTCCTAAATTTGAGGCACTTTGTTGAGAAGCTTACAATATGTCTGAAATAGGTGGTGCGTACCAGGTACATCCAGGATTCCTCTCTGGAGATCAGCAAAGTCTATAAAAAAATGTCACTGATGTTTCTCACAGTCTAAGAAATGGGAAGGTGGCAAGTCCAGGTGATTTTCTGTGAGCTTCTTTATTTTCAATAGTTACCATAGACCTTTCCTGAAGCTGGAAAGAATCCTAGTAAGTTTCTCCAATGAAACAGATTACCTCAAGAAGCACTGACTACTCCCACCTCACCTGGGCTCTCCTTCTCAGCACATCCCACATCTCCTGTGTGGACAGTCCACTGCACTTGAACTATAAACTCTTGAGAGTATAGATTACTGTAGTCAGCCATGTGGCCATGCCCTTTGTTGAAGACTGGGTTCTGAAGAAATGCCATTCCATGTGGATCAGAAAAGTCCATGGAATAAAATTTCTGAAGAATAATATTTATGCTCTTTCTGTCTCTGTCTTTTTCTCTGTTTGTCTGTGTGTCCATCTTTCATTCAAACACATACAAACTGTAAGTTAAACACTATCCTTCAATTTCTACACTATGACAATTATCATAAAGCAGTGATAAGTTGCACAGCAGCTCAAAGCCCCAGGAGAAATGGGAGGGCCCTCCATCCATAGGCATGTTGAAAGAGAAGGTATACTGGTAGATGACTGCAAGTTTAGTCTTTGAATATCTCTGAAACTGCACAGAGGAAGTGTCTGTCTCAAGGGGATTTGGGAAAAACATGATGTGAGAAACAGGAGCACTCAAGACTGATATTGTTGGGCACATGAATCATGTCTTTATGTTAGCATTCACCTGGGAGACCAAAGAAAGTACATAAAAAACAGATGGGCTTTTCTGATGTGAGAGTGTAGCACCATGGACACCAGAGCTTGCTGAAGAAACAGAAAAGAATTAGTTTTATTAAAGAAAAAGTGTGTTAACATGGTCTCTTTGCAAAACCAAATCCCTTACCCAGAAATTTTGGGAACATTGTGTGTTCCTATAAATTGTTCCTGTGAGTTTCTTTGTTTCCTGTTACTAACACTGTTTTCTATATTCTGTTATTTATAGAAACCACTTATTTTTCTATTAAGTAAAGATGTTTATTAAACTGGGTATTAGGAGATCCTAGACCAAGGCTGAAAACACGTCATTATTATGAGTTAGTCATAAGTTTATCGGGGTTTTATTTCCTCTTTAATTTTCACATTTTATTTTAGCCATTTGTAAAAAACAAGATATTTTATTTATAAGTGCCTTTTCTTCATTCTTCAATTTCTTTATTATGAAACCTTAGCATTTTTATATAACTGACTGAAAACATCCATGATCTATTTGCCCACGGGGTATGATTCCCTACGTCAAAGCCATGTAATCTGAGTCATGATACAAAGTGGATTAGCATAAGTATAGACACCTATAAACTAATGTAATCATAATGAAAGATTACTGTTGGGAATTGAGCTATATTCCTGCCTCCACATGCTACCTTCCTTTAGCTTCCTGCTGACACTGATAAAAACCAGCTCATCTTACCTGGAGTGTGCATGATACTCACCATAACAATTTTATGGAGAGAGGATTATTAAGCTTTAAGGGTCTTGGGAGAAAGAGATTTGTTCTAATTTCGTCTTTTAAACTTGTTTGATGTATTTTTAGATTTACCTGTATTTTCTTTTTGAATGTTTGTGTATTTCTATATTATGTGATATGTGTGCTTTGCATATATGTACCACATGCATGTCTGGTACCAGCAGAGGTCAGGAGAGCACACTGGACCTCCAATAACTTGAGTTACAGGAGGTTGTAAACCACCATGGAGGTGGAGGACATCAAACCCAGATCCTTTGGAAACCAATCAATAGTGTCCTTAGTGTTCTCAGCTACTGAGCCATCTCTTCAGCCCCAGATTCACGGGCATTACTCCAAAATCATATATATGTCACATACATACATACATACATACAGATAGATAGATAGATAGATAGATAGATAGATAGATAGATAGATCTTATATGACTATCTGTTTTCCCTAGTATTCATTTTAAAAAATTTATAGTTAATGTAATCTAGGCTGGAGAGGTAGTACATCAGTTTAGAGCACTTACTGTACTAGAAGACTTGATTCCTAGCACTCATATTAGGTAGCATACAACCTCTTGTATCTTCAACTCAAGGACATGTGGTAACCTTTGCTGTCCTGCAAGCTTGTTCGTGTATACTCATATATACAGGCACACAAATATACAAATAAATATTTTAAAATATTTTCATACAATGAATTTGGATTATACTTTTTTTTTGCTTTCCCAACTCCTCCAAGATTCTCTCCACCTCTCTCTCCACCCATTTTCAAGTTTTATTCATATGTCACCCTCTCTCTTTCTTATTCTTTTCTATGTATGTATCAAAGTATACATATTTTAAACTAGAAAACCAACATGCCAAAAATTATCCAAATTGGAACATCCCACATATACATATACAAAATAGACATTCTGACACAAAATAAACCAACAAAATACTATAGAGTCTGTTTTGTGTTTACCAACTACTCCTGGGCATCGGGCTTGCCCTGGAGTGTGGCTGATATACTCAGTAACCCTCTATGAAAATTCGTTAACTTTCCTTAGAGGTATCAATTCAAATAGCTTCTTGGTTAGGGAAAAGGCTTCTCTGCTTCCAATTTCTGCTTGGATTTCTGGCTAGTTTGAACCTGCATAGGTCTTGTGCTTGTTGTCACAGTATCTATGAGTTCACATGTATACTAATCTTGTATTGAACAAGCTCTCCAAAATACATAAATATATGAAAGAAAGTCAAATGCAATCAACATAGTGGGAAAGATAGTGCCTCAACTTGACATCTTATGCCACCATGTTCCTCCAGTGCCAGGAATGGATTTTATCTTGTTGATGTACTTGACAAAGGGGTTCTGTATACTTCACTCAACATCACAGGCTATTGTCAAGACTATTAGTTCCCCTCCAAAATCCAATGATTGCCTTGATGCTGAAGACATCTTAATTATGTCTTCAAAGACAGAGAAACTGAGCTAGTGGTCAACTAAAATCTTTATCTTTCTGCACTGTGTTTACAGTGCTGACAGGGACTTTGCACAGTGTGGCAAGTATCAATAGCACCCATCTATGTATCCTGTACCTACAACAAACTTGTACAACTGGCACAAATGTTATGAGAGTAACCAAACACTTTTTGATTGGATTTTAGGCCTATTCCATGAGATGAAATCCAAATCTGACACTTCAAAACTTACCAAGAAACTGAGACTAAATAGTAGACATGTGCTTAGTAGAAAATCCAGTATTATTCTGCTAAAGTAATATATCAATAAATAACCCTAATGATATATTGTTATATCTATACATCTGAGCATCACTCAGCACTCATCAAAGAATCTTCTACTTGCAGGAGATGATAATTAACACAGAGACTCATAACTTTGCTGTGTGCAAAGTTAGTCTTTGTAGCACTCAGACCTCAATAAGCTGCCTTTACCAAATCCTTCCCTTCAAAGCAAGATGCCTATGCAGAAGAGATTGTTAAGAACTAAAGGTGGTGGATGGCTCTAAGAAGATAACCTTAAAAGAAGACTATAATACAACATCAAGTTATTTGCTGGACACTAAAATTCTAGAAATTCTCCATTACCCAATAGTTGCATATAGTCATAGCCACATCCCTATTGACCCTACCTCCTGCTGTGTGAGTTACACCTAACTAGAGGATGAGATGTGCCCATAGCTATATTCTGTCAGTAATTCACAGAATTAGAGTTCTGTAGTACTTAAACTTTGAAGAAGAAGCTCCCCCTCAGCATGAAGCTCTGGGGATACCTCTCTTAGTCCACAGAAGTCAAAGCAGTTCCAAGGCTGCTTATGGTTACTTATTATGCAGCTAATTTCTTCAACTTCTACACTAAAAGACATCTGTGTCACTGTAGATTTGTGTAAATAGCAGTGGCATAAACATTCCTCTGGGGATAGTCTTAGATTCTTAAGACAGAAAATAGCATTGGAGTTAGAATATAATGTGGCAGGTGTGGGTTTATTATTCAGAAAACCATAAGCTACTAGCCACTTCAGTTGCCATATATACTTTTCTCTAGCAATGTCTGATCTGCATAGTCCCCTGTATTCAAACTATATTTTGATTTTGTATCATATTTCAAATAATGTTAATCTCTCTGCTGAAAATGAAGCAATCCATCTTTGTACACTCAATTTGTATTTTGCTAATAAAATAGGATGTTGGACACTCTCTTGGGGGCTAACTGACCATCTAATAGTGGCATATCTCTTTATAGTTTTGTCTGTTAGTCGACTGGACTGTTTTCATTTGACCCATTTTTAAGATAGCTGAGTCTTTGATCAATATATAATTTTAGGGGACTCTCTGTGAGTCTACCTCTTACTTACTCATTGTTTTGAAGGGTTTTTATTTTTTTCCCACAAAGCAGGGGTATTCATTTTGATAAAGTAAATTTTATCTTTTTTTTTTTTTATTTTCCATTTGTGATTTCAATGTCAGCTTTTCAAAAATATCCTGGTCCTTTCAGTTTCTGTCTTTCTGTATTAATCTTAGAATCATCATGGCTGCCCTAACAAAACCTTGAGCTTGGGATTTTACTTGCAGCACAACAAATCTCTGTTTCAATGTGGTGGACATTCATATCTTTGCTGTGTTGTCTATAATCAAGATGTTTGCAGCCATTTCACATTTGTTCAGTGGCCATTAGGGTTTTGTTAGATTTCTATCTGCTTGTATGATTTCAAATGATGCAGCAGACTTATATTTTCATATTTTTCTCCCATTTTGAAACATCACTGATTCCCCTAACTATGGAAGTTTCTTTTAGATTCCATGAGATATTTCACATAGAGAGGCCTCTTGTTTCTACATAGGAACCATATTTTTCTCACTGTGAGAATTTTAACTCATTTCTTTACGGTGTCAATTGACAACTTCTTCAGTCTGTTCAGGAAGTACATGGGACTCAACAATCTTTCTCTTTTCCAGTCTTAGTCAGAAGGCAAATACTTTCACATCATTTGTCAGCTCTTGTAACTATAAAAAAATACTTGAAGCAATAATTTCAAAGGGTGAAAAATTAACTTACACTGCTGGTTTTGGAGGCTTCATTCAGTAGTCAGTTTATTCCACTGTTGTAGAGCTGGAGTCCAGCAGGACATCTTGGCACCTGGTAGGTGTGACAGAGAAGAGCTTATATCAGAAAGATATAAGATATATTAGAAAGACTAACAAAGGAGAGTAAGAAAACAGGCTGTGTTCTCCCAGAGAAACTCCTACTGGATGCATCCTCCAATAAAACCACAGCTCTGAATGCTCTAGCTTCCAGTCCACCATTGACAAGTCCATGAGAGTTATCCAGATTCCAGTCACATCAAAAATTTCTTCTCTGAGAATATTACTTCCAATAAATGGCCCTGTAATAGTCATTATATATAACTATAGCCACAGATATTTATAGGTTAAAAACTTATCAATTTATATAAATCCTCATTGATCTTTAGTTTTCTGAATATTCATATTTTTTGTAATTTTGGTAGGTGTTTAAGTATGTGAAATAATTTTTTTCTCTGGTTGATTCAACACTCAAGACCTGTATTTTTTTCTAGTTTGTTAATTTTGTACTTTGCTAACATGGGAGACACAGTGATTGGCTTAAAACGTACTGAAGTGAACAAAACAAAGTTAATTAGAGTGTGTGAGCCAGTAGTGTTTGTAAGTTCATGGAGTGGTTTGAGCAGCATCCGTTTCTAGGACCGAAATATTTCATTATCTAAACAGAGAACATGTGCCCATCAGCACTTACTATTCACTTTCTTTGGTAATATCCAAGACCTCAGCAACTCCACTTCTTGTCTTTGGACAAAAATATCCTTGATATTCAATAAACTCCACATTATATGGCTTTTGGAGTCTGATTTCTTTCATACAGAATAACGTTTTTATTATTTCTACATTCTGTAGCTTGTATCAGTATTCCATTATTTTCAAATCTGGGTAATATTTCACTGTCAACATTTATTGCCTTTTATTTAACAATTACTGTTTTGCTTTTTCCTCTTTTGTCTAATTCTGCTCCAATTTCCAAGTGTTTTCTTTTATCTGCCGGCTTTGACTTTGGTTTTCTCTTCTTCCCTTAAGTCTCACAGATGGGAATTCAAGACACGTGGCTGAGTCCTCTTTATTTTTAAGGTGGAAATTTGCAGCTGTAGATTCCACTCTGGGTGTTGCTTTCTTTACCCCACCTATTTTTATATATCCTCTTCATATCTTCATGTGTGACTGGTTTTCAAAAGTCCCCTGAGATGTATCCCTTAACGCATTTATTAAATTTACTTTTGATTAGTTTTCTATAACACATTTATCATCCACCACACCCCTGTTACTGATTTCTTCTCTCATTACATTTTGATTGGACAAGTGACTTTGTATTTGTATGAATTTAAAATTTACTTAGACATAGTTATTTGTAAAACATGGTTCTCCCTGGTTAAAGTTCATTTGGTGATTGTGTACAATGTGAAGAAGCCACCATGTCCCCTGGTGTTGATGAGATGTTGTAAGTCTACAGCCTGTTTGCTGTTGAGTGTTATTTCAGTCACCAGGTGCCCTGCTGATCCACTTAGAGACCATGTCCACCGTGGATGTGAATCTCTGATATGTGCATCGCCGTCACTGCACAACAGATTTGAGGAATTTGATTCTCTTATTGTACTTCTTCTATTTTGGGACTGTTTCTGTCTCTATGCTAATGAGTGTCATCTCTAGTTCATGAGTTTGTTTATTTCTCAAACACTAAAAGTTCCTCCTCATCTTGAATAACAGCAATGGAGTTGTGATCTACTTTGCTTGATGTCAGTACCTACCTATTCTTTCTACAAAATACCAAAAATTTCTCATACTTCTAATTTCAACCTATGCATGTCTTGCAAAAAATATGGTTGGATTGGGTTGCATTTTTAATTTTAATTACATTTTGTAAATCTCAGAATTTTGAATGGAGACCTGTTCATATTTATGGTAAAAGTAATTTCTAGTGAGAAAAAACTTACTTTGAGTATCTTGAGTATTATTTGGTGCCTTACTTAGATATGTGTCTCTCATTTTTCCTGTCACAGCTGCATGCCTGGTCTTTTGGCTAAGATCAAGGGTAGCATCCTCTGCTGATGCTGACTTGTGTGTTTAACTAGTTGACTTGTGTACTGTGTTTTTCGCTCATGTCTTTGTGTAAATCATATTCAGCCATGCCCTCAGTGGTAACCATGGGAATAACAATTCTCATCCTAAAGCTATCAGGAGAAATTGAAACTGGTTCTACTTTATCTCTAATAAATGTAAGAATAATTTTGTAGTAGAGGTGTATTATTTTAGTTTGGAGAATTCTGTTATGGTTTATTACAGATTTTTTGCTTTGGTTTATGTGTGATGATTGGAATTCCTATAACTTCCCAGTATAGTTTTTCTGTGTATACAGGTAGTAATTTAAGTAGCAGGCTTGCCTTTGGTTGTTTGTTTCAATATTTTAAAGACACTCTTCTTCATCTCATCTCCACTTCTTTTGTTGAGGAGTCTGTTGCCAATCTTATGGGCACCGTATATAAAGTAGATCATTTTTCTCTTGTTTCTTTGAGATTTGGTGTTTGTCTTTCAACAAGATAACTGCAGCATGTCCTAGTGTGAGGTTTATGTTCCCAGAAGTAACTATTTATTCAATTGATAGATGATTTCTTTTATTCAGGTATTATATCTGCAGTATTCTGCTCGTTGCTATCCCATCAGCTCTGGCATTTATTCTGTGAATATATTTGTTAGTTGATAACATATTCCTATTCTCTTAAACTTGGTTTAATTTTTTTTCATTCATATTTATTTCTGTCACTTTAACTTATTTTTTTCACTTCAGTTTTTTTTGAAATATATTGATTTTTTTAGCTGATGTTCTAATGACAAAATAATAAAAGTCACTCGAAGAGTTTTAATTTCAGTTATTTTACTTTAAAATTTACTTTATTAATGTATCTTGTGCATGTATATAAGTGTGGTCTTGCTACAATGTGAGCATTTGTTAAGGTCAGAGGGTAAAGTTTTAGAACTGGGTCTTTTCTTTCATCTTATGTGGCTTCTGAGAATTGAAGTCAGGTTGTCAAGCTTGTGTGGCATTCCCTTTACCAGGAAGCCATCTTGGCAGCCTGTACATTGCAGCTCCATGTTTCCCACTGAGCTGTTTTTATAATGCTTGTCTTTTTACTGGAAATCTTAAAATTGTTTGGGCACCCCTTCTTCTTTACTTCCCTTTTCTCTCTCTGTGACATTGTTACATTTCTTAATATTTTTAAGACAGAGGGTTTCTGACTTTCTGTGAAAACTATAACATCAATTATTTTACATAAACAAAGTCCATTGGCTTCACTGTGGCTAGAGCATATTGTGATTTCCCTTTGAAAGCTTTATAAATTTTTGTAGAGAATGGAAGAGGCTCAATTTTCTGGTGTGGTTACTATGGAAATGAGTCTCTACACTTCTTTTGTGCTTGTTCCTTCTATCTTTCCTAATAGTTAAATTAATTTTCAAAGCCATTTTTTAGAGTCTATTTTTTTTCTGGTACAAGGTCCCTGGTCTATTTCTTCAGCTTATGTTTATTCAGAGTTTTAATAGAGGTTTCTTTTGATGATCATCTGTCTAAAGCTAAAAAGTGAGGGAGGAGACAAGGGAGGGAGGACAAGGAAAGGGAAGGGAAGAAGCAATAAGAGGAGAGAAAGTAAACAATAGTAATAATAACTGTGGAGTAAAAAGAATGTGAAAGAGAAGGAGAAGGACAGAAGAGGAAGGCAGCAAATAAGGAAAGACAGGACAGCAAGAACAAAATTACAACATTGGAAGTTACATTTGAACTTGAAAAAGCGTTTTCAAGTCACATGCAAAAATGACCTCAGTGTTTGACCATAGGAGTGGTACAGCACAGGAAAGAAACTGGTCATATCTGGTAATAACCTCTGTGGTATTACTCTTCAGGGGAAAGTAGTTACAAAGCTATTCTTAAAGAGTAACATTATGAAAAATACACATCTTCAGAATCCTAAAAGTCTAACACTTGATAAAGACCACTTATTTGCAAATGCCTCCATTCAAATTCAAAGCGGTATTTAACATACTTTAGAGTTTCAGGGGAAAATGTCTGAATATAGACTTTTTTGTGCCATTTGTGTTATGATTATTCTCTGCCCTGGGCAGTTTCACTCGAGAAGTATCACATAGTGATCAGGAGCCTCGCAGTCTGAGCACCGCTCTAAGTGATTGTCTGCAACTATTCCAATGCATGTCATAAATCACAAAGGAAAGTTTCTATTTTGAAATCAACAGAAACAATTAGGAACTGGTCCAATAAGCCTATTTTTGAAAGTCTGATGCTTGCACGTCTTTGGTTCATTTAAACTTTCGATGTTGTCAGGTAAGGAATATAATAGCACAAATATTCAACACTGATGGAGTTAGAGCTGTGAACGGAAGCACAGCCTGTGAAGGGAAATGATGCTGGTTTGCATGTGTCTGCTTCAGCATTAACACAATGTATCCGACTCCTTCATGGTACAATTTCAAGTACACCTGAAACTTTAGTGACTATCACCTTCTACACACCTTGCTTGGTGACGCAGTGTCTTTGTCATCTCTAATAAACGCCAGAGACTACACAAGTAAAACTCACTTTCTTCATGTCAGTACTGTCTCCTGTTCCTTTCCCCCCTTATTATTCTCCACAGAGCCTGAGAGTCAATAGACTGAATTTTTGAGATAACAGATAATGAGGAGCTCTGACCCTACCATCAAGTAGTCAACTTGTGTCCCCTGTTGTCCTGTAGTCAGGGTAAATTTGTCTATGACCAGGTGGACATGTGCCTTCTTGCCTACAGCTCGAAGGATAGCCAATGACTTCCCTTTGCATAACAGTTTTGTTTCCATCCTAAGGAAAAAAATAACGCATTGCAGCTATGCATAAAGCTTCATGTATGTTCCCAAGGGACACACTTGGATACTGGACTACCAACAAGATCAAAGTCTTTTCTCTATAGCTATCTTCATATATGCATTGCATAAGGCTGGAGCTGTGTTCCTCTGCCATATTCCTGGTTCTTTCCTTCCTTTCTAGAAGGTTCTCTAGAAGACTTCTACTCACATAGTCTCTTTGTTCTTTATAAATGAGGATTGGCTTTATTGTTTTCTCCCTTGCTTTTCGCAATGTCTTAATTTTTCTGGAAAAATTATGTTAATAAATGGATGATTCCAATTCTTCTCAGCTCAACTACAGTGCATTTGTACCTCAGGAGACCTTGAGTTTTCAGGATGATCTAACTTTTAGAGAGCACTCAGCTAAACTCCTCTTAGCAGCATCGCTAGGACAACTGAATTTAACTCCTACACAAACACCTGGCTTATTGAGTGTAAGGATTTGGAGGAGATATGTATATTGAATTCAATTATGAAAGAAATATACAAATGTGAGAACGTTGCTTTGAGACAACAATGACAGAGGGCCATCTCATATAGGACAGAAATTGAGATAGGGAACATCTTCCCTGATGAAGGTCAGGAATGTCCTGAGGACTTTAAGCTACTCTGCAGCTCTTGTGTGGACAAGCAGATGTCCATTTGTCCTGGTTTTAGGAACTCGGATATCCTGTGGTCTTTGCTAAACTGTTGGTTTACTCCCATGTCTTTTTCCACAAGCAGACACTTGGGGGACTGTGTTGCAGATCATTACAGAGACGTACAATGTTGTCTGAGGTGACATTCTCCAAATGCTTCTCTATTGGATACTAAAGTTACTCTTAAAGGTTGAGTCTCAACATTTTCTCTTTGACATGTTCACTCTCCTACTATTTATAATGAAGTAAGTACATTTTCCATAAACCCATGACTAAGACACCTGTAACTCTGTGCCAGCTGATTGACCTTCAGTGCACGGACGTTTTATGTTGTGGAAATGTGAAGGGAAAATTGCTTTTTCTCAGAGCCAGGGCAGTCTTCTCCCTTTAACTTCTGCTTCTGTCCACTTAGCACTGCCTCGTAATCCTCGTGTCCTCTCCAATAACAGTGTAGTTCTGATTCACTGCACACCTTTGTTCAGTTAATGTAGCAAACTGCTCTTGCCTCTATGGCTATAGTCCTCCCTTCTATAAATATTTAAGGTACGAGTTGTGGCTGGGATTCACATATGACCGTGACAGCAGAGAAATTAATTAGTACTGTCCTGCAGAACAGATCAACAGGAATGAATGTATTCTTAGGCAGGCCAGCTTCACCTTGGGCTTCATTTTTATTCTACAACCTTGAAGGCTAAACCTGGGCAAAGGAAGAACACACTAAATAAAATCAAGCAGCTCTGTTCACAGAGGAATTAAAACATTACACTGAGAGTGCCATTAGAAATCGACATAATAAAAGCCGATGGAGTTCATCATTGCTGCATGTTTTCTCATTCAAGACTGCAGACTTGAAACCAGTCCCTTTCTTTTTCTTTCTTTTTTTTTTTCAGATTCCCTGTAGGCTAGATTCTAATCCCCCATGGAATCTCAATAGCATGCATCCTTCCTTCCAAAACATCTCAAAACCAAGATAAAGTAGAACCAGGAGCCCTTGCTTTGATATCTTGTCCAAAGCTGAGGGGTAAGTGAGAAGGGTGAAAGGACAAAAAACCCACAAGTGCTGGTGGTGATTGGTAAGATGGACCACAGGAGAGAATTTACACATGTCCCTCAATCCATATGGTTCAAGTATTTTTATAATTCCAAATCCTTTTATTTATTAAAGACAACATGCATGAAACCATAAAAATAAAAGAGCCTTTGTGGCTTCGCCAGATGCTCACACAGGTATATCAAGAAGAAAGATTCACCCTTAGGCTCAAACAGAAGAATACTGTTTAATTTTCTTTCCAGCTTAGGTTGCTTGATGACTCCTTGCTATAAGCATTAAGAGGGAGGTCCTTTGAAGTCATAACCCACCCTTTGCTTTGTGGTACAACACATAAAAGATTTTCTTGGTAGAAAAAAAAAAAACATCTTCTATGCTTCTAAGTTGTGAGGTTTGAGTCTTACTAAAAAAAGCTCACCTGTTCAATTCTTCTGCTGCCTATACACATGTGTGTAACTTCACATAGTCAGCTCTACCAACCTTCTAGTTCAAAGCAGTGTGGTTCATGTGTGAGTGTTTCATTGGAATATAACTACATGATAGCATATCACACATGTGACCATTATTTTCTTCCAAAGAGAGCTCTTACAATGTTTGTGGTATGTCTCACAGCACAGTCTTCAGAGTCTGAACCCTGTAGCCTTCAATATAGATTGAAATTTCTGAATTTTTTTTTAGACAAAGACATCAATTTGAAGCCTGGGAATTTTGGTTTAAGAGATGGTTTGCATTGCTGTTCTGATTTTGTTTGATTAGTGATTAATTTAAAGATCTATCAAGTTGTCTAGTCTTCTTATTGTGTTCTAGAACTTCAAAGACAATAGAGGGGTTGATGGACACAGGGTGCTCACAAAGTCCCCTTACAGGTAAAAGCATTATCTGGACATCTTATGGACCTAAGATGGAGCCTGACAAAAGTCTGAAGCATTCCTTGGTATCACCAAACCCCAAGACACTCAGGTGGATTGCCCTTTGTAAAATGACAATAATACGACCGCTTCTTCTTTCATCCTCTGCTTCTGTTCAGCTATCTGTGACTTCAGCCACCAGAGCCATTAGACTGACTATGTCATCCCTGCCACCCATGCATGAAAACTGAGGCAGAGCTATAGAAGAGGTATGGTCAGTGGTCATTACCATGTACTAGGAATAAATCCCACTTTACTTCTTTTAGTTCTACATACCAGAGCTTTCTGGTGACCACACTATGCTTGCTGCTTTGTTTCTTCAATGTGGAGACACATACAGTGATTTAGTCATTGCTGAGTTGCAATATCTCCATGGTGGAAACATCCAGGTGTTCCAGTGAGGGAAGCCCCTCCCCAGAGGCAACAAAGAGGGAAGGAGCTATTTGGTTCTGGGTTTACCTTGTCTTGGGTTATGGCTTCCCTCCAGAACTCAGAATGAAAATGCCGAGACATGAATGTAAACTTGACTTCACCTAAGGCAGAGGATACTTGAAATTATCAATCATCCTGCAACTGATAGCTACTAAATTAGCTCTGTTTGAGATGGTGAATAATGACACCTTAATTCTTTATGTTTATCTAGTCATACGGTTGTAGTGAACAGGAAGTTCCTTTGTGTTTCTCCTTATTCTGTGTATAGATTTCTCCTGAACCAACACTACCACATCCACCCCCAAACTCAACCTAGATCATGCTGTCTATGTACTGCAAACAAGGAGGTAAGCAGGGAAGGCAGGGATCTAACTTTTTACAAGGTTCCATGTCAGTTATTGGATGACCAAGCAAGGATTAAACATTATACATTCACAAAGTAGTAGATGTGGCAAAAGAAAAAAAAAAGGAATGTGATGTGTGTATGTGATGTGTTATTGGGTGAGTATGGACTTCTACTTGAGTTGTGAATCTAGACAAACAGATATGCTCCTGTTTAAAAATCAGGTACAGGATAGTCTAAGGGAAAACCATTTGGAAGGGCTGGCTTCCAAATGGGGAATTCAAAGGAGCTGAAGCAAGAGCAAGCAGAATGGATTCAAAGAAGTTATGCAGACAAAACATGTGTGGCCACAAGAACAAACCTTAATGGAGAAAGACAGATGGTTCCCTTTGTATTTACATAGCCCTATGAAAATCTTTATTGTCCTATAGGAGCCATTGAAATTGATGTTTTCTTCATCATGTCAAGTCTACCTGAGTGGTCTTGTTCATTTCTGTACACTTGGCTCTTCATGATACTCTGATGAGCATAATCTCCCTCAAGTGTTGGGATTAAAACTAACCAAGTGGCCAAGCACTCTTGGCTTATGTGCCTGACATTCATCAGTTTTTAACACTCGACATGTCATACTTTTCAAACTTCTTTCATGGCAGGTTGTTCTTGCAAAATGCCTGAAGGTATTCATTGTGAAAGACAGAGACAGAGAGACAGACTCAGAGAGGGAGACAAACACACACACACACACAGAGAGAGAGAGAGAGAGAGAGAGAGAGAGAGAGAGAGAGAGAGAGA
>JANHMN010000015.1:11454602-11472301 GCA_030674055.1 Rhabdomys pumilio | reverse complement strand
TATATATATATATATATATATATATATATATATATATATATATATATCACATAAGACCTAAGATACTTTTTCTGCACTTTTATTTCAAATATAAACTAAATACAATAATAATGATAATGAATGCTATCAGATATGGCTTACATTATACTGTATATCCCAAAAGTGTTTGGTGATTTAGAGGTAGTATTCTATTTTCTGTCCTATCTTCGTGAATTAGAGATTTGTTGCTAACTCATTTTATATCTTAACTTGTATTGATATCCTAAAAACATCCTTTTAGTCCTAAAAAATTATTTTCTTAAATCCTAAACAATTTACGTATAAATCTGAGACTAGAACTATCTAGTGTTCAACCCCATCAGAGACTTGAGAAGGAATAATTATTACCTAAGTAAATAGGAAGTACAGACAAGTAGCTTCCAAGATTATATAAAAGATATACATACTTGTCTATCTGAACAGTATCCCAGAATTGTCTTTATAACAGTGGAGCATCTATCTTCAGCCTTTCTGGCCCAGTATATATACCAGACCTTTTATAAAGTAGGAATAATGAAGGGCTTGCTTATATTATCTTAGTGATGCTTAATATTCTATTCCGCTGAACTATTCCCTCCGCATCCATTTGTCATTTCTGGATATCCTCATTTTGTCTGTAGTTGAAGCATGTGTATTTTCTTTGCCCAGTGGCTAGCTTACTATTTATGGAGCAACTCCATATGGAGAATTTTGATGCCCATCAACTTCTTTGAAGTGGAAAGGAGGTACTAACAGAAACAGGCCCACCTCACAGTCAAAAAAATCTCTTAATAATGAAACATCTTTAAATTCCATATCTGTGGCATTCTGTGAATCTCTGAGGTTTTTGAAGACCAAGTATCTATTTATAGTATATCTGAATTGTCAGATGTTGTTAATTTTTAGTTATTGAGTATTTGAATAACCTTTAAAACAACTAACTGTAATGAACTAAACTAGTATTTAATATGACTATGAATTTAATTGCCTGACTATTAACTTGCATTTTTTAACCATCTCTAGCAGTCCATACCTTGCATTTTTACCATTTCTGTTTGTAAACGCAGCTTTCCGAAAGACTAGAACTTTATATTGCAATTTTAGGAATTATATAAGTACAATACTTAAAATAAACTTTGAAAACATAATACATTATGTGTATCAAAATAACATTACATTTTATCAACATATTATACTTCATATCAACTTAAACAAAAAACTTATTTGAGAATAGCAATAGATCTATGTTGAAGAGTAGATTCAATAATATATTGCTTTATTTTCTCCTTTCTTTCTCACACCCTTCTCCTTACCAAAGAACAAAAGAAAGATAAAGAAAAATAATGGAAAGAGAAAAGGAAATCCCTGAATTTAATATTTCTACTCTTCTCCCTGATGAAGTTCATAACTATTTGGAACCATCCCCTTTTAAAATATGACAAAAATCGATATCTATTTAATTCCCTCTTGGGAATGAGGTGGAGTTCTCTTATAATTGCTTTCTGCTGATTTTGGACATAGTCTTCCTTTTGGTTGACCCAATAAAATTAGGAAAATGGTTGGTCTTTTGAAAGGTAGTTATAAGATTTGTTGTCCAGTTTCTGTATGTTGACAAAGATCAGAGTTTACCTGCAGTCCTCATTGGAACAGTCTGTAAAGCTAGACCAAATGAGCTACTTTGACACTGTCTTAGAAGCAAGTCTTTATAGGAAACAGCATTGATGTAGTCTAAGTAGGATCAGACAGGAAGCTGGAACAGTTATTTTCAGCATTTCAGCATCCTTGAGGATGCATCTTATCAGGGCTGCATTCTTGGTTATTTTTTCTGTGAACATAAAGCATTTAGATGTAATATATACTTCTGTATTAACATAATGTATGGAATAGACACAGATCAGTTAAAGAGATTTTCTTCACTTTGTTTGAACAGATGAGAGATAACTGTCTTCTTTTGAAGTTATTTTAGTCATATAGCAAAAATCTATTCATTCCATATAAAAGGACAGCATACAATTATAAGTTATGAGAATTCTTTAGTCAACAAGTTTATTTGTCATGCATAGATGAAGTTTTGGCTGGAGAAATTTTAATGTTTCTGAGCTGTCCACAATTATATGAATCATCAAATACATCACCTGTTTCTTTGGTTCTTTTGATTTTTCTCCTTTATTTCTCTAGCCAAGGTTTTCAGGGATGCTTCTCCAGTCAAGTCTGTTCCTTATTATTTTAGATGGAATTCAAAGCCTTTTCTTCTTAACTGTTGACACAAACACAAAGTCTGTCTTCCAACTTTTGTCCTTTTGTCTAGAAGTTTAAAGTCATCATAAGTATAGACTGATCTAACCTAGCAGATCCTGTTCTATTCAGGTCTGCTCCATTTGAACCTCTATCAAAGATGTACAATATCTCCATTACCGTTGCACATATAACCATATTTATGTTGATAAATCGAAACAAGACTTTAAGTGGTCCAAATATAGTCCTCTACAATGATATATATTTATTGTCACTTGTTGAGACAGCGTTTCTCTGTGTAGCCTGAGATGTTCTCATAAGGGACTTATCTGTCTCTGTCTTTGTGAATAAATATAGCTATATTTTAGTTCAGTTTTACATAAATTTAAGATTGATGTATATATTTTCTCTAGTTACTAAAGATATTCCTACTTATTATTAAGCAAAACTTACACTACTCCCGTGAGTTTCCTACTTTCTATAAACATGTTCTCATCACCATATTCCTTTTATGTTTCTCAATCATCGTTGTTCTGTCCTGTGTTGATGTTGAATAAAAGTCCTATGAAAGTAGGAAAGTCTAGGTATCAACTTGCGAGCTATGGGTGTTTTCTGCACAGTTACAATCCCAAGGATTTTCTTTAGTTATTCCACCACTCTGATACAATATTTTCTTTCCTCCATACAGGATATCCTACCTGTGACAGGGGCATCCTCTTGGTGAAGATATCCTTGTGTTCTACCCTGTACTATGTTACAATTTTTTCAAGTATCATTTAAACTGTATTTTTAAATAACTTCTATTTTCAGCAGCAAAACTCTATGGTCTTATATCCTTCTTGTATCACAGCACTCCTATTAACACAAAAGAGGC
This sequence comes from Rhabdomys pumilio, assembly GCA_030674055.1. Classification (NCBI taxonomy): domain Eukaryota; kingdom Metazoa; phylum Chordata; class Mammalia; order Rodentia; family Muridae; genus Rhabdomys; species Rhabdomys pumilio. The sequence goes on along the minus strand of JANHMN010000015.1, from coordinate 11,469,174 downwards.
TCAAATCCATTCTTGAAAGGCTAACCGTGGTGCTTCCTATCAGTGTTATCACACGTTGAAATAATTTGGTTGTATTGAACCTGTGTGCATTACAGTTACATTAATAATATTGATTTCGGTCTGTAACTCCAAGTCTCTAACAAAGAACTGATGAACAGAGGGGTTTCAGTATTTTGTGCAGATCATTCATGGAAAATCTTTTCCTGTGCTGTAGAAAATTGAAGCTAAACTTTTAATATGAATTTACAAATATGGCTCTATGATTCTCTTCAATTCGATCTTCTGTTATTCTCCTGATATCCTTGAACACTGTTGAAAATTTCTGTTTAATATTCATGCACAAGACCCCTATAATATACCATTAAAGATTGTGATCAACATGTCAGGGGCATTCTTAGAACTGTAGCGTGATCATGACTAAGATAACATGTTATTTTCTGTTTTTCTACCCAGGTCAGAAATGTGGTGGCGTGGTACAGGGACCGAATGGCACCATCGAAAGTCCTGGCTTTCCTCACGGATACCCCAACTATGCCAATTGCACCTGGATCATTATCACTGGGGAGCGCAACCGGATCCAGCTATCCTTCCACACCTTTGCCCTAGAAGAGGACTTTGACATCTTATCCGTCTATGATGGACAGCCCCAGCAAGGAAACTTGAAAGTGAGGTAAAGTACCAACTTTTCCTGTCACAGAGTAGTGACATGTTTGGTTTTCTCCATTCTGAAATATTATTATAAGTGATATTCATACGTATTTAACAGAAAAAATATTCTAATATAAAGAAACACAAGGGCCAATGTCATATGATGAATATTTATTTCTAACTTGCAAACCTATTATTGAACAAAGTTTTAAACTGCTTAAGATCTGCTCAGAGACATTGTCAAGGCAATTAAAATACAGTTATAATAGACTTCAGTTTTTAAACAATAGAAATTAAGTGCAAGGTTCAACTATGAGAGTAGTAAAGCAACTGCTTCACCTTGAGAGGGCAAGGTCAAGGAGAACTCTCAGCAACACTGAATTCTGGAAAATCTTGGGTGAGACAGTCGTCATTTCTATTTATTATGATCATGGCTTTTTTATCTGTGATTTCTACTACAAGGAAAAACAAATTTACTGGCAGGGTTTTCATATTATATTTTTCCATTAGTCAAACTTGATATCACACAATTAATTTTTAATTTGTAAAGTAAAGATGATATTCCTTTGGAAGAATCAGATTTTCTTATCTAAATTTGGAAAATGTTCATTGCATGATTTTTATTGCTGTGCCATGGTCAATTGTAGGCCCTTTTAAATGCTGGGTAAGGACTCTACCTCCCAGATGTACTAGCAACCCTACTCAGCAGAGTAATATGCACATGTAAGGCTAACAGAACCTTTATACTCTTGGTTTCTCATTTTCCAGTAATTAGATTGTATTTAATAACTGGGTTTTTATAGCACAATTGACAGTAAGCAGAAAGAATACGGATGCTGAAGTCAAGAAAATGGTATTACTACTATGGACTGCAGAAATACACATCCATCTTAGACAACTTATCCAAGTCTTTGTGAAAGGCAAGCAATTCTCACTGGAAATTATCTGTGTATATAGTTAAGAGATTTACATCACTACAAAATACACCATTAACATGTTCTACAGAATTACCTTCAAATATATTTTACTTGTATGCTGATTCAGATCTAATATCAGCAATTGGGAGTATCAGCTATCTGCCTTTAGAAAACACTTTTTGAATGCCATCATGGATCATGCAGTGACTATGCCTATTTCTTTATGATTTAAGTCAATTTTCTTTCTCTTGCTTAAAATGGATGGTCTGTCCTGTCACTGTGAGTGTGAGTACTGTATCTACTTAAATGGCGCTGATTCATTGGATATTAATTCTCCTGAATACTAGCTATTTATTTTTCTTTAACATGCAAGGGTTGAGCCTGTTAGTAGTTGGAAAACAGAGTTAGAGTAATAATGACAGAGCAGAGGAGAGAAATTGTGGGATGCTGATGATTCCAATATGAACACATATAACTGTGGGAAAATTAATTCTTTCCCCTTCTATGAAAATGCCTACTAAGTATGTGCTCAGAAATAGTCCTTCTTTACTATTTATATTTCTCTATATTTCTTTCACATACAGGAACTTTGTTTCACATATAAGAACTCTGTTTTACATGTTAGTTCGATGGATATCTGTCTCATGATTTTCAACATTTTGTTACCTTCTTGGGTTCTTGTGATGCTATTGATATCATTTTATGTTAATAAAGTCAAGAATACTTTTCTTCCCCTGCTTACTGTTGAAATAGGAGTGGTGATGGAATACTGATATTAAAACCATTAGGTTCCTTGCATTTTGCAATGTGGCTCCATTGAGTAGTAGTCTATGTGCAGGGATCTGCATACTTATTCATGAGGTGATACGCAATGTTGCCATACTGCTTCTGCTCAGCAGTATTTATAGTGGGGAACCAGAGAGAGGGAAAGAAGGATGAGGAAGAAGAGGAAGAAGAGCAGAAGGAGGAAGAGGAAGAGAAGAAGGAGGAAGAGGAAAGGAAGAGGAGGAGGAGGAGGAGGAGGAGGAGGAGAAGAAGAAGAAGAAGAAGAAGAAGAAGAAGAAGAAGAAGAAGAAGAAGAAGAAGAAGAAGAAGAAGAAGAAGAAGACGACTGGGCCCTCCAGTTATAGGGTCTCTTTATACTTCACTGGAGCTGAAACTGCTCAGTGGTCACATTTCCACCTGACTGTATTCTGAAGACTGAGTGCTGCTTCTATCTCAACACTGCATGTCTAAATCCTGCCTTCTGCTCTACATCTAGAGGCCTCTGTGCAGCCCAAGGTTAGGGATGTAGGACTACCTTTGGATTCTCTTCTAACAGAAGCTAGATAAACATTTCAAAAGTTATCCTACCCTGGTATTGCTCATTGCTACCCACATGCCTCATGGCGTGCAGGAAATGGGACTGTGAGTGTTGTCAGAGAAATCAACGGAAAGAGGAATACTCTCTCACTATTCAGGCATGGTTGATGGGCTGAGATAACCTTGTAATTAGTACCAACCTCTAGCTGGGGAGGGCAGTACTGAAATCTATGTTATTCTTTCTCCTTTACATCACAGGTTTTTCTCTCAAGGACATTTTGCCAATAGCACTTAAAGCAAATGGATACTGAGGAAGGACATCTGAGGACAGGATTGGTGTGGTGTTTCTGACTCACACAACCATGAGGAGAGTAGCTTCCGAGAGCTGCCCAGTACTGCTTGCAGCACAAAGGTTGTTTGTGATCACTCCAAATATGCACTGACTAAAACTTTGTCAAGCAATTTGAGAACCTGGTTTTAAAGAAAAAAAGAAACTTCATTTCATTCTCCTAACAAGGATTTTTTTTCTAGATAAATTTTAAGTGCATACCTATTCTTCAATTAAGAAAACATAGGGTTTCCAGCTTAGAGTTATTGGTTTTTCTGTAGTTTTACAACAAAGGAATACATATTTTACTGCATTTAAAATGCAGTATCTTAAAACATCGCTAAAACTTTGGGCCACCAAAATGGAGTGGTTCCTACAGCTGTCCTCTGATGTCTGACCCACAAGCACACTTCTGACAGGTGTGCCTGCTTAGTAGTTCTAGTATTATTATTATTTCACTTCCAAAATGCAACATAAATCCCTAAACCACAGCAAGATGAAGTTAGTAGCCTGTTCCTGTGTTGAGTAGTGTCAGCCTGTAAATATTCCTTGAATCCTTGTTGAGTGAGTCTGCCCCCACAATGAACATGATTAGGGCTATTGACTTTGGTTTATGTTCAAGTAAAACAAAAATAAGTAGATAGCATTTTCTTTATGTGTCCAGGGGCAATGTCAGCCCGTGGTGACTAGCACATAAAATGGGCTCTCGGACTTTGAAGGAGTATTTGTTTGTCTCAAATCTAAAAACCACTGAAGGTCTCATCAATTTTCATAAATAATTCCATAGTTATATCAGAGGTTGGACAGAAAGAAATCCATCCAATTCTCAAAAGTAAAACAGAAGAAAAACTGAAGCCCAAAGTAGGAGAGAATGGACACATTGTTTTATGCTCACCATGGGCTGGGAGACCAAGGGAAGCAGCTACAGCTTTTATACTTCTTTCCCCCTCTGAGCTCATAGATTATCCCTGATTTTCTGCAATGATCATAGTAATGGGAAAGGAATGTGAGTGTTGGAGCATCAGGGACAGGAAATCTTGCATTTGCATTGTTAAAATATCACAGGTTCTCTTATTATTCAAACCTGGGGTGGCATCTTTGATTAGGTTAATCACTGAGAACTCTGCTAGTGCTAACTCTGCAGATGGTAGTGTGACAGTATGACAGTTCAGAGGCTTGGGAAGGGTTCAGCTGCACAATAAGGACATTAGATTAGAAATACAACTTGGCTGAAATTCTGTCTTCCTGCTCCCACTGTCACTATGAGGTCTCAAGGGGACAATTTGTGGATCAATGGCCAGATAAAAGTCAAAGGATCATGCTATTTTTAGCTGAAATGGTGACACATACCTTGATTAAGGCTTGGGTAGCCACGGGTTGAACTGTTGTGGATGCTGTTCAGAGATGTTGTTCTCATGCTAACCCCAGATGCAGACCCAGTCTGACACCTGTCAGTCTTGGTCAGTCAGAAGGTCAGGAACTGAAGAGGATGATCTGAATATCACAAGATTGCAAGGTGAAGGAGCCCAGAGTGGCAAGCCTGTTGTCTTTCAGCTCCAAGTTTCTTATCCCTCAGCACATGGTCACCTAATTATTGCTCAGTATAAAACTCAGTTGCCAAAGTGTTCTTTAATATATATATATATATATGTATGTACATATACATATACATATACATATACATATACATCATATACATATACATATACACATACACATACACATACACACACACACACACACACACACACACACACACACACACATATATATATATATATATATATATATATATATATATATATATATATATATGTATAGTTGTATGAGGCCCTGAGTTCAGTCCCAAGCATCACATCAAACTAGGAAGTAATGGCCATATCTGGTTGTATGGGGTAGAGCAAAGACAACTATTAGATATCTAAGTATGAAATTTTGACATAGACATAAATGTCTATCATATTCTTGTCACACTTTCACTCAGTAGTTTTGGTATGGAGCCAAGCTGAATGTGCATATATTTATGTATTCATTTTTTTTGAGGCAGTATGGCGTTATGTAGCATAAGATGGCCTTGGAGTTACAGAAAACCCACTTACATCTACCTTTCCTCCCACTCCTTTCCTCTCTGCTTTCTTCTTCCTTCCTCTTGCTTTTCTTCTCTACATATGCCCCAAGAGAGATGCAGTGAAGTCCAAGACATTTCTAGCTGTTGTAGTTTGGTGGAAGAGTTTCCTGGCATCTGTTAGGTACAAATCATCAATGCTGATAAATTACCTACAGCATGTAGGACACCCCTCATGCGGCGTAAGATTATCTGCCATAAAATGTCAAAAAATATTGAGTACAAGCTGTGAATGACCATACTGTCTGTGACTGTAGGAATGATCATCTACCTAAATGTAGTTACACTATTTCCTCATTCAGAAACCAGGGCTGAAGGAGGTAAGGTAGAACCAGCCAAGGCCAGATCCCGTGCTGGCAGTGTTGGAAAGGGATACCAGTGAGCTGAGCTAGTCCAAGGTAGAACTGAGTGGAGGTGTGAATCTAAGCTCTCACACACAAGGAAGTGGGCTGTCCTCAGCTTTAGGCATAACAAAAGCTCTTCACAAATCATTTTTACGTTCTCTTTCAAAAGGCAATAAAATTATCATACTTTTAGACTTTGGTTTCTGGGGGGAAAAAAAAGAAGAGAACATGTCAAAAAGTCAGAATGGCATTAATTGACTTTTATTCTTCAAGGTGGGGGATCTGTAAAATAGTTTGTTAAAATAGCTTACTGGGAAGCTATCCATATTAATAAGAAATAAGAGCTATAAATGGATTTCCAGGATTTTGAAGGAGCTTTATGCGGATGACCATATTTCTAGTTGAATGATTGATTTTTTTTTTCTGTTTAAGATTCATCTCTTTCCTTCTCTCATTTTGAGCATTGATTGGCAAAGCCAGTTTCTATCTTCTCCCGTGTAACTGATTGCTGAAAATACTGTGAGCCTGGTAAATTTTTAGTTTTCATTGAATAATTACTTACAAAATAATTTTCAGAAGAATGTGTGATATGTACAGAGATATTGTTTCCTTTTAAGTTAATTTTTATATTTTAAGTTTTAAACTTAAAATATAAAAATTACCATTTCCCCATAATAACCATACCTTTCCTTCTGCAATGAAATATGCTACATAGTGTATCTGAATATAGTAAAAGTAAGCAAAGAAGCAGATGCCTAGCTCAGTATCCTGCTAGCTGAGTCTTTCCTACCTTAAGTCACAGCATCTGAAATAATAATTAACATGGACCCCAAAACCTGCCCTTGATTAGTGAACAGAGTTCAGCTAAGGAGACCCTTTCAGGACTCCTCTGAGGCTGCACTGATCTAAACAGTGCATCTGGGTGGGAGGGAGCAGCTCCCTTGAGTGAATTTTCTCAGCTCTAGATCTGCTTGACTTTTCTCCCTGCCATATCTAGGTGTGTGAGTTCCTTGACTCTGTGTTCTTGGTTCCTTTCTATTGATCTCTTTCTCACTGTTGCATTAGTTCAGAGGAGTTTTTCTCATAACCTTATTTTCACCCCAAATCCCCAAGCTGTGGGACTCTGTAAGACACAGGCATTCACTTATTGTTTGGCTAGTATGGAACTCCAGGTATCGTATAACCAGTTTATATGCATGTAATTGTATGACTGGCTGTAGTACATATTTAATGTGAATGGGTTAACAGAGAGTAAATAAAAAGAAAACAGGCGAACCATAGGAAGAAGGCTGAGTTATGGACATTGTTGGTTTTATTAAGTTTCTTTCTTTTTTATTGAGTATTTTATGTATTTGCATCTCAAATATTATCTTCTTTCCTGGTTTCCCCTCCAGAAAGTCACTATCCCATCCTCCCTCTCCATGCTTCTATGAGGGTGCTCTACAATCTCCTTAAGGCAGAGTCTGCCCAGATCTTAACTTTGTACCTCAGAGGAGTCTACTCTGATCATAACAATAGTTCTTATAGGTCTCTGAGAGAGCTATGAAAAACAAAACAAAACAAAACAAAACAAAACAAAACAAACAACGAAGCCAGTATGGAATATAACTGAGTCTAGAATCGCTGTAGTTCTTACTGAAGCTGGAGAACTTTGGTCTTATTCTCTCAGGAGATAATAACTCTCTAAAAATACATCTATTTGATAAGATTCTACTACTTTTATTTTGTACATTTAGTTTAACCCAAAGAATGTATTTTATTATATGTGCCATAATGCTAGGTTGTGGTAAATTAGCCTATAGGAAATGAAAGCCCAGATTCCCTACTTTGTACACCCAATTATTACATGCTATATGGGGACTGTAGCAGTCACCAGACTTTCTAAGTACTAGTTGAGGGTAACAAAGCAAAGCACATCCATGACTCTTCTATGCCAGCTTCTCTCATGTACCCAATGTTAGGCAAGTGGCCTTTGGCCACTCTCAAGGGCCAAATAAAGCTTGAGCTTCCAGAAGAGAATACAATCTTTTTAGGCACCTTTCAGTGTTACATGTTTCTAAATCCCTGATGTGTCTCCTGTGTGCTGTGGTCACTATTTACAGTCTGTGTCTGGTAGAGTTAGCTCTCTGCTCTGTAATTGTGACAGGAACAGGAAGCAGGTGGAAGAGAGCTGAGGACATTTGTTCTCCGTGTTTACAACTCATGAGCTCATACTCATGAACTCAAAGGTACCATCAGAGTCCAATGCTCTCTGAAGCAGTAAGAGTAAATTACATAGGAAAGGTTAAGGGGTTCTTTATGCTTTTCATGTAACAAACATGTTTCCAGACTGACGAGGAAATATCACCATTTCTTCAAATAGATGAACACTGATGCTTGAGTTACTGTCCCTCAACTTTGTGTTCATGGCCCTTTGTTGTCCAGTTACATATGAAGTACATATATACTGTAGTCCCTGACTCCAGACCCCAAGTTTCAGCAATCTGAAGGGTAGGTCCCAAAAGAAAGGAGAGCAGAAAGAACTTAAGACCCTGGAAGTAGTTCAGACTGAGGGAGGTTAGCCAGTCCACTGGGGGAGTGCTTGCAAATAGAGGACCTCATTGGTCACTATGAGCTGCCTGTGCCTGTGTATCCTCCTTCCTGTGTCCCAGCCCTGTTCATTCAACAATGTGTTTCTTACCCATAACACTGCATTTTAACCTGTTCATCTGGAAGATCTCTCTCCAGAAATAGCCCTGTGAGGCCTCTCATTGCACCACACTCTCCATAGTGAAAACAGAAAGCCTGTTGAATATAAAGCTTCATAATGGCGGACAATGAATGCCCTATCAGTTGTGAATTCGTGAGAGTTGCTACTCTTCATCACGGTCACATCCCACTAGAGAGAGTGAGTTAGGGAAAGCTAACACAGGCACAATTCAGAATTAAAGCTATGGTGGTTGCTATTAATAGTCAATTTGAAAGACTCTAGCATTAATCAGAAGAAAATCCTCTAGGCATGTCTGTGAAGGAGTTTCAAGGTTGAGTTAACTAAATGAAGAAGACTCACTCTTAATATAGAATGTACCATCCCATGAACTACAGCTCCTGATCCAACAGAAAGGAGAAAGTAAGCTGTGTCTCAGATTTTCTCTCTCTCTCTCTCTCTCTCTCTCTCTCTCTCTCTCTCTCTCTCTATTTCCTGACAGTAGATGTGAAATGACCAAATGCCCCCAACACCTCATAGCCTTTTCCACCATGGTAAACTTTCCTGTGAGACTGAGAGAAACTAACCTTCCCTTTAGTCAGCTGATTTTTTCCACTACTTTTTTGTAGCACAAGAGAAATAACTCATATTAGGGTCATTGCCGCTTGGCACCAGACAAGGGTGACCATGTTGAATCCTTACTGCTGTGGCACAAACAATGAAGGCAATCCTATGGTAAGTGGAGGTGCCTCGCCCCACACAAAGGCTGACCACAGTTGTCAAGCAGAATCACAGCCAACCTCTTGTAGTCCAGATCTTGTAGCTGCTCTGTGGCTTCAGGATTATTTTCCCATTTTCAAATCATATCCAAACCAAAGGAAAATCTTCTGCACAGTGTAGTAGAAACATGTGAATTTAAGGGATATCTTCAGCCCTGCCAAATCTACATGCTGGTACTTTTAGATGGATCAGGAGAGTCCAAAAGCCCTTACCTAATATGAACCTTTTTAGGGTTTTGTTATTTTGTGTTGAAATGGAAAGTTTGTCTTGGTCCCTTGTCTCCTGACAAGACGCTTTTGAGAATACTGTGCAGCTTTCCTCAGATAAAGTTAATCTAAGAATCTAGGGTTGATTTGGCTTTTTTTTTTTTTTTTTTTTTTTTTTTTTTGTCCTGCAAAAGTATTGTCTCAGCTTTTAGGAATTAGAACTCAGATACACATATAACCGAAGAGACACAGCATGCCTTCTTGAATTTTATTCAAGTGCTAGATAACCATTTTAAAAATTAGATTGATGAGTAAATCTTTGAATTGCAATTTTAAAATTTAATACTATAATTAGTAAAAATTGAAAAGTGTGTGTTGCAAAATAAAATGTAATCTGTTTTTATATACAACCATGATACATCACCATAACCATAACTGAGATTTCTCTCACTTACACAAGGGCTTTGTGCTCCTTTTATAGTCCACCTATGTCTTTACCATCTTTCCAAGAAATTGGTGCATTTATGATCTCTATAGATTGACTTATAATGTCTAGAATTATTATATGTCAAGTTATGTCAGATGTGGTAGTAAATACCTGCAATTCCACACTTGCCCCAGGCAAGAACATTCAAATGGTAACACCCTACCAAAGAAAAGAATGGAGGGAGAATGGATGGATGAAAGAAAGAAAGGAAGGAAGGAAGGTTAGAGGGATAGAGAAAAGAAGGAAGGAAAGAAGAGAGACAACAGAAGAGAGGAGAGAAGAGAAGAGAAGGGAGGAGGTGAGATAAAGAAAAGGAAAAGCAAGAATGTCTGGCATGGTCAGCTATGCCGATAAAAGTTAAAATAACACACCTGACCCTTTCCCTCAGCTTCATCCACCAGCAGTCTTGACTTTGATTTATTTTTGCCCTTTTCACCCCTCATAAGGCTAGGTCACATTTGTTTGATGCTTAATAAACACTTGTTTTATTATTGTCCTTGATTTCAGCCACTCTACATGACAGTCCTGTGGTCATTTGCATCCAATTCTTACATGGGCAACTTCTTATTAATATATATTAATTGTTCATTGTAATGGGTTTCATAATAACATTTCCAATGTGTATGTAATGTGTCTGACATTATTGACACATTCTACAATTCTTCTTTAAGTCATCTTCGGTGATCAATGATATTTAGTCATGCAATATGCAGGACATGGGATCATGGTAGATGGTGAAGCAGTAACTGGCTTGATTTCCACACGATTCGTCTACTCTACAATCCCACTTGTAGAGAGGAAGGCAGGTTTCAGGGTCACTGCAGATGTGCTGTGCTCAGTCTCCTCAATTTTATCCAGTGATGAGTGGAGTGTTCACTTCTTGTGACTTAAACTTGTATATTCTTGGTTGCTAAAAATGTTAAATCTTTCTGTAAACTATTGGCCAGGTATCATCTGCTGTGAAATATTTTTTTTTTGGTTCTAAAAATAATCAAAATAACAGCTATTTAGCTAAATTATTTTAATAACATCCTTAAGTCCACAATCTTAACATTGTAGTTTGAATGAGTGATCTTTTAAATCTGCACTAATTCCAAATTCCAAATGTTTCTTATTTGGTTTATGACTTCATGTGATCTATAATTGGAGGTTTCGTATTAACTGATTATCTTGTGGTATTCAATTAATTCTAGTAAGAAGGTTTTTGGGGCTGGAGAGATGGCTCAGCCATTAAAGGCTAGGCTCACAACCAAAAATATAAGTAGTTTTTTGGAACCTATTTAGGAATGATTTTGCATACAGTTGTAGTATTTGAAAAACAAACATTTTCTCTCCTTTTTTGTGTCCTTTGTACTTGTGGCTCGACTCTGCATGAGGATACGTTCATGTGCCCTCCTCCATAGAGAAACTGAACATCACTTCTTGTTGCCATCACAGTGGGGAAGAGTGGGGATCTCGACCATCAGCTATGATACCTGGGTCTTTAAAACACCACTGGTCTTTCCCACAGCCATGTAAGGCACATTGGTTCCCTGTCCATGTCTCACTGTCTCCATGGTAATGCTTTTAAGAGGGGTGGTCAGTGTGGACACAGACCACAAAGGTTTCTACCTATTCCTGTGTCCTACTGATCAGACAGAGCACCAGTGACAGCAGCATGTCAGATGGGCTCTCAGATACCAGCTGGGACCTCTGTGAGTGACAGCTTTAACATGCAGAGTCCCAGCAGACTTTATGCTCTCTGGATTATATTAAATGTTCTTTGCTCAACAGAATTTGACTTAGCAAGGCCTTAGGCCTGCGTTTAGCTTCATTGGACTCGTGCTGAGGGTTTCATGGCATATCTACTCCCTTTGTCTGTGATTCCTGCACTATGAAACCCATTTCAACCTTTCTTGTTAATCCTCTTCTCACTAATTATTTTATAGTGATGTTTCTTGTTGATGGTACTGATGAATCTTTCATCTCCATACTGGAACTTGACAGATAAATTTTTTTTTTAGATTTTCCTTGATAGTCTTTATTTCTTCAAGAGCACCATGTGTTAAGAATTTCATTGTGAACTAATGATTACTAGTGTAAAAAGCTCTATAAGTATCAGTTGAAATGAAGATGTTTTCTTCCTTTTGACAAATGCTAAATGTAATCGATAGATTATGTCTATAGATTAGATCTTATATTTAAGGTGCAGTTGGGTGTCATGTGCTGAAGTTCATGAAGGTTTTGTATCTACCGTTGGTAAAACTGAACAAAGGAAGTCATGTGTCTAGTGTTTTGTTTTGACAATCATTCAAAATTAAGTTCAGTATATTTATTCAATTTCCTTTTATGAATTTTAGGAAAAAATATTTTACAAGACACCTACCCAAGTAGCATTCATCTGCAAGGATGTTGATACAAAATCATTTTGACATTATGTTAGGTTCTCTTGGAGGTCTGTAGAATCTGTGCTGGTAATTATTCACTTTTAGAAACAACACTGAGACCTAGTCTTATTCACTTCCAGTGCTAATACTCACGCATTTTTAAGAACCAGTACTGATACTCTGTCTCTTCTGAAGCTGCTGACACTTCCTTTTTTTTCTTCTTTCTATCTTTCTATCTAATAGTTTATCAGGATTTTTTTTATTGCACTGTAACAAACATTGGCTTTGTGATTTTCTCACCTGTCTATTTTTTCTGTTTTATTCACTTCTTTTCTTAGCTCCACACTTTCTACCTGTGATTTATTTTTGTTTGTGTTCTTTCTCTAGCTGTTGAAATGGAATGCAAGAATACAGATTTAACTTTTTCTTCTTTCATGTAATTGAGATAGTTAACCCTGTAAGTTTGTGTTCAAATTCTATTAAACCTGCACACAAGCAATTATAGTAATAAATGAAGCTATTTTTCCAAATAAATGTTCCTTCAATTAGTTAATATATGAAAAATAATAGAGATCCTATCATTATTCTAACTTGGATTCCCAAGAGCCTCTTGATGAGTAGGAAAGGGAGAGATACAATTAAATCAGGGACCAATAGTCTCAGAACCTTCATGTGAATAACCTCATTTGCCCATCCGCTGGAAGATGGAACAGAGAGCATGCAGGCAGCAGTGAGAACCACAGCTGTATGTAAGTAAGAGCTGTGAGACATCTCTGACTCCCACTGGCATGAGGACGACACTGTTACTCTTGGTCACATATCATGTTTCCTGCTTCACACTAGTCACCATGTGTAGCATTTTCTTTCTGCTGTTCCCACCAAACACCATGATCAGAAAAGCAACTTAAGAGAGAAAAATTATTTTGGCTTATATTGCCAATGGTGTAGCTGGCATGGCAGCAATCACAAGAGGCAAGCTGATCACAACTCTACACTCACAGGAAATATAAGTGAGGCAGAAAGTAAGGCAAGGGGGTAAACTCTCAATGTTCATCCAGTGATACACTTCATACTCTGACAGACTTCACCTCCAAAAGGTCCCATAATCTCTCAAAACAGCACTGCAAGCTAGGGACCAAGTGTTCAAGCACAGGAGTGTGTGCGCGTGTGTGTGCATGCGTGTGCATGTGTGTGTGTGTGTGTGTGTGTGTGTGTGTGTGTGCGCGCGTGTGCCTGTGTGTGTGCGTGTGTGTACGGGGGGAGTTTTCCATGCACTTTATCCCACCAAGTGAACCAAGTCTTGAATTACCGATCTCATGGTAATAAAGTATGTACTGAGAAGTAGACATTGGTTCTGAGGCTAAGTATCCCTGATTTATTCACTGAAATTAATTTCATTTTTACATATGTTTATAGCCTTGTCCTTATTACAATCATTCAAGTACAATAAGATTATTTCAGAAATGAGTAACTAGATATGTTGTTTTTCTATATCTCCATATCTCCACACAATATATGAAGAAGTTTAGTGTTATTTTATATGAATTAAATCCAGATCTGAAGATCAGAATGATTCAAGTAACGATTTCTCATTTAATATTTGTCACTTGTCTCAGTTGGGAAGAAATGCCTGAGCAGAGAAGTAAATAGGTGAGTCCTTTATAAAACAGTCTTGTATTATTTTAATCCCATCTTGGTATTAGTGCAGTCAGTGCAGTCTCAGCTACAAATAAAATATAGATTTGCTCTTGTGGCTTCTTTTGTGAGAAATTCATTCTAGCCTGCCACTTCTATTCCCCAACATATCTTTTGTAATAAGCCACGAATTAAAGGAAGGTAAAATGCGGTATTCTGCAATGTTTTCTCTGTGTTAGTGAAGTTGGAAATGCATTTGGGAGTCTCTAGGTTATGTAAAGATTCTAGAAAGACAGTGACACTTTTTACCTTCAGATTTGAAACAAAGCCTCATCTCCTCCTTACTGGTGCAGCTACAGTATTGCTTGTCTGAAATTTAGTCAAGAATATGAACGCCTTCCCAGGCAACACTTCAGGCTTTGAAACTCTTGAAAGACACAAAGCCTTTCTGTTAGGCATAAGAGAAGCCTGTGCAGTGAGAGAAGAGGCAGCAGGAAGTACATGCCATACATTTGCAGAAATATATACTCCCAAGTTGAATGTAAAGCTACAGGTGCAATGCAAAGAGCCTTCCTGGCCACAGTTTTGATCTTCTGCAAAAGGCCCCCAAAATACGCCCACATTGTGGAATGACTTGCACAATATCATCACATACACACACACACACACACACACACACACACACACACACACACACACACGAGAGAGAGAGAGAGAGAGAGAGAGAGAGAGAGAGAGAGAGAGAGAG
>JANHMN010000015.1:11432078-11454592 GCA_030674055.1 Rhabdomys pumilio | reverse complement strand
AGAGAGAGAGAGAGAGAGAGAGAGAGAGAGAGAGAGAGAGAGAGAGAATAAGGGGAAATGTTCTTGATCCAGAAGCCAGAATAAAAATGTTGATCCAAAGGAAAATGGCTAAGAAATAAGAACTACAGATATGGCATAGCCTGTCTGAACTTCCACAATAGTGATTTTATCATGTAAAACAAATTTTTTTTTAAAAGGCTAGCTTGAGTACTTCTTTAAAAAACATGTATTATCAATATATAAAGTTAAAACAAAGTGTGATTTATAAGTCAATGAAATATAACAACTACAAAATTAACAAACTGAGAAGACTTAAATCGATGTGTCCCTATTGTTTTTTATCATAAAAATCCAGGAGATAGACAAGAATTCTTTCTGGTTCTATGGCAACATGCTCACCGATGCCTTCCAACAGTTGGTAAAGGTGAACATAGCTCAGCAGAAAAGGAGACACTTGCTTTCCACTGACTGTGGAGTTCTGGGATATTCTCTATATAGTCAGTAGAGTTGGATCTAGCATTGTCTGTCTTTAATTTTCTTTCTGTGATAAACCAAAGCTCTGATGAGTTTTTAAAAGTCATGAGCTGCTGAAGTGCAAAAGAGAATGTGTTTTTTGTGAGCATTATTCTTTGAAATGAAGAGTATGAAAGATGAGTTGTCTCCAGTATAAAGTATTTTTACCCA
Source organism: Rhabdomys pumilio (assembly GCA_030674055.1). NCBI lineage: Eukaryota > Metazoa > Chordata > Mammalia > Rodentia > Muridae > Rhabdomys > Rhabdomys pumilio. The sequence continues at coordinate 11,453,908 of JANHMN010000015.1, read as the reverse complement.
TGAAGTGACAAGGTCATGGAGACCCAGCTGTTCTCTGATTTGCTGATTCTGTTACCACACTTGACAGGCAGTGTTCCTCAGAAGCAGATGTTAGTAACATCTCAAAACTATCATAATGCCGTTGTTTAACAGGTTGGTGAGTATGAAGCTCGAGGGCCAGAAAAGAAGATAAGAATATCCTGCTTACATCAGGTGAGAATAGAATACAGTCAGGAAACCATGCCTTCTACAAACAAGAAATCATATGGATTTTATTACTGGAGACTGTAGGTGATTGTAAAGGAAGGTAGGATAGCGGTAGCCATATTGCTTACAAAATTGAGGTGAAGGAGATGGTTTCAGGAGGGAAGCAGGCTTACACATTTTGGAGCACACTTACTTCAGTTCATGAAAATACATACTAAGGGTTAACATGAGAGAAAGCAACATTCTGTAGTATGCCCAGCCTCTTTCCCAAATATGAACAGGAAGGTATCTGAACTTGCTCTGCTCTCATGGTAAAGATGACTTCAAGAAGAAAGAATATCCGCTGTCCATTTTCATATTAAGTCCTAAAGGTGATATAATAGATCCTCTGAGCATGCCTAGTCTCCATAGAACTTTACACACAGAAGGGCAGATGCTATGGAGGTGAATTAAGATAGGTTTTGCAGCTAGGAGGAGTACTTGTATGGGACCCTTGCATAGACTGGAAGGATGGCAAGGCCTCACTTGGGAACTCCTTTTGCTATGAGTTTCATGTGCAGAACATAAAGTGTTAAAAAGAAAAGAAAGAATTATTATAGTTATTTACTTTACTGTTTATATTTACAGGAAACAACATGGGTAAATTCTGGGAAGACTTGGAGGATTTAGACTATGTCGAAGGACAGAACATTCTAGACTATTCAGATGAGAGACTATTCTCACTGATTCTGTTAGAAATTAATGAAGCAATGGGATGGTAATTTAAATGCTTTTTATGGTAGTGTGTGTGTGTGTGTGTGTGTGTGTGTGTGTGTGTGTGTGTGTATGCCTGAATGTATGTCTCTGTGTGCCACATGTGTACATTAGCCTGGAGGTCAGAGGTACCATATCTTCTGCAACTGGAGTCACAGATGTCTATGAACTGACATGTAGATGCTGAAAATTGAACCCAGGTTCTCTGCAAGAACCTAAATGCTCTTATAAATTCAGAGCCATCTCCACATCCCCAGTGGATAATTTCTTAAAATTCAATAATTTAAAAATGTTTATGGCTACAATTCTTAATCTGATTTTTGTGTACAAATATAAATGGTCTATGATTTACTCAATGCAGTTATTATGGAAAGTAGCCCATCTAAAAAGGAAATCCATTACAAAGTATGGCTGTTCTAAGTTATTAGGTATAAGATGAAAACGTGCCTGAGCTCACAGTGAAGATACTTCCAATGAATGATTTGTCTCCTATCGTTGTATTCTTTGTCCCTCAACAGGGTCTTACAGAGTTACCAAAGGATTGACAGATACCACTTTTTCATTGCTGTTGTTTCTAAGAAGGGTGTTCACATGTACTACTTCCTTTGATTTAATTTCCTGAGCTTATAATATAAATACTGACTTTTGGTGGTCCTCAGGCAACGAATTTTGACTGGATGCCAAATTTGCACTTCCAAATTGAAAATTACTGGACAAATTATGGTGAACACTTGTTTCATAAAATTGGGTGTATGTTTTCCAGTCTGTTGTTTAAGTGTTTATCTGTATAGGAGATAAGGAGAAAACCCAGCTACTGAGTGCTTTGTGCTTGAGAGCTGCAAACCTGTTGTGGAGAAATATCACATGAATCCATGGTGAAGGATGAGTCTAAAATTTGTTAACTTCACTAGTTTATAAGCAGGGGGTATTTATGTGTATCATATCAATATATGTTTTATATATATGATATATATATATAAAACACATGTGTGAGTTTGTATGCATGTGTAAGTCTATGTATACGCATATATTTATATTCATGTGGTGCCTTGTATGCACGTGTGTGTCTGTGTATGTGCAAGTTTATGTGTGCATATGTTTGTATAACCTGTATTTGTTTATGAGTACTTATGTGAATATTTATGTGGGTGTGGGTATATATACATATACGTGTGTGCATTTGTGTGTACACACTCTTATTCTCTGTTGTGTTCCTCTTTATATTGGGAACTCAGAAGTCATAATAGACTTGAAATAGGTAATTGCTTTTTTCTTTTATTGTGCCCCATTTATTTCATGTCATGGAGTTATGGAGTCACTAATAGATTATATGGTTTTCTGAATCTGAGACAAATAGGAAATCTTTCTTATCTGAAAATAAGTGTAAAGTCATTAGAGTTCACCAGTTACATTTTTCAAGTTAAATTACTTTATGCTAAAAATATGACTGTGTTTTAGATAAATCATAGAAAATTAGTAACATCTTTTGTAGTTTTAGATTCCTTTATAAGACTGAAAAGCTGAATTTTGGGTTAGCTTTCACGTGATTCGTATATTTTAAATTGTATATATGTGTGTCAAACTGCTCTCTTTGGTGAGAAACTTTTAAATCTTTCCAGTTTAATTGAGTACTTTAAGGGCGTGTTTGCCCATGAACTCTTGAGGGTGTATGTTTCTTACAGCCAGATAGATTTCAGCTAGTTCTCACTGTGCTTCTGTATATTCTCTCCCTGTGCTCTAGATATTTTGTATGTGCCTTCTTCCATAATCCCAACATCTCAATACTACTAATGAGGAAGTTGGGATATTGAGTGAGACACAAAGAGAGAGAGAGCAATTGGTGCTGGCTCTCTGATATACTAGGCACTTTGACATGAATCTAGGCTCATGTTTATACACTCTTCTTTTCTTAAGGAGTTTCTTGCTAATGATCAGACCATCATCTCAGAGAGGAGTTTTCTGTAGGATTTTGGGTCTTGCTGACATTATGCTTAGTGGTATAACTCTCTTATGAAACCACAACTAGCCTTTACCCCATATACTAATACATCAGCATTCTTCCTGGCCCTGGATAGCATTTGTTTTCCTAAATAGCCTTTCTAAATCACATATATTTCCTTTACAAAACCATAACTCTCGTGGTATCGCTCTTAATGTCTCTCTGTCAGCTCTCATCCTGGTTTGTCAGTAAATTTCAGAATCTATGCTCTATTGATTACTAATTATTTATGGTAATTTTCATGCAATGCCTTTAGGATCTGTCTTTACCTTGTTTTACTTAGGACTCCTGGCATTATAGTCAGCAATGCAAAAGAAACACTGCCTAATGCTAAATTGTGAGAAGAGATGAAGGTAGATTAGGGGGTTTCATGGCACTGGGCAGTCCTCTGACTTCCAAAGTATAACAGTATTGTGCCAGTTCCTTAATTAATCAAACTCTTTATGTGGCCTCAGTGTATGGAGTGAGTGAAAAGAGTCAGTTGGAATTTTTTTCTATTTCTTTTCACATTGGAATGATTCACTGAAGGTATTTGACAGAATACTGGCTTTTGTTGCATATTAATCATTAAGGGTTATCAGGAATGGCTTGCTGAAGTCACCTGGACAAACTGAATTTCAAAATCCAACAACCTCAAACAAGTTGGCCTGAACTTCAGTCTGGCTCAGTGTGTCATCAAAAGGTTGCACAGATGATGAAGTGGTATGCTATGTGAGTGAGATTGGTGAGTTGTTTCCAGGCTTGGGAAGGAGGCATAGAAAGCTTGGTCTGAGGGTAGAACATACCATATTCCCAGATCACATGTAGTGACGAGAACCTGTGACTTCATTAAGTCCTCTTCAGATTTTCTTCTGTCACTGTGGGGATGAGCAGGGACAACGATGTAGCTTACATGGTAGAATGTCTCTTTCAGAGACGGCAGTGTCCTAGAACACTGATGGCATGGCTGTTGAGATCACTGTGTCCTTAAAATTCAACCAGCAGCATCTACCTATATCATTCCTGTACACACTCCATGATCTTCGACTTCACACCAACTGGGCAGCAGTTAAATGAAATGGATTGTTTTTGCTTTTCAATTGAAAACAAATGGGAATTATTGAGGAGTGACTGACTGTGTGTGAGTTTGTATATGTGCATGTGTGTGTACATGTCTACATCTAGGTATAACACAATCCTGGAAAAATACAGCACAGAATTCCTCACCAAATGCAAACCAAGTTAAACCTACATGTACTCATAACTTTTGTGTTGCTGTAGTAAAAAATACCATGGCTAACAGAACTTAGAAAAATAAAGTATATTTTTCCACATCATCAGTTTTTAAGATAATCAATATGTAATTTTCTCCAGATTCACTAAAATGAGTCAGTGGATAAAGATACTTACCATGCCTGATGAACACAATTTGACCTCAGGAACCCACATTAAAGACCCCTACAAGATGTCTGTTGCCAGTTCCACCAGTTATCCCTTGACCTTAACATGTGCTTTATTTTATGTTATGTCCCCACAGGCACACACACACACACACACACACACACACACACACACGTAAGTAAGTAAGTAAGTAAGTAAATAAATAAATAAATAATTTTCACCCTATTCCACTAAGAAATCATAATTACATAGTACAGTAATATCTGTGTTAGCTATATTTTCACAACCAATAACATGTATGCACATATACTGAAGAGTACATACACACACACACACACACACACACACACACACACACACATCTCCATTAGTCTAGTAACTGTATTTGAACAATTTATAAATTTAACATGTCCCTAGTTGCTTTCTAACATTCAGTTCATATTAACATTGTTTTCTCCTTCACTGTAGTCATAGTCATGTAATTTACATTTCATTAATCTTATAAAATATCAGCAGTTCAGATACCAGAGAAGTTTCACATTAACTTAGGAAGAATTGGTAGGGTTTTTGTGGCAATCCCCAATGCCTCAATATTTATAACTTGTTCCATTGAGGAAACATTATAGCTCTAGTACATCTGGAGGTGTGGAGGTAGGGCTCCGAGCCCTTAATTCAGTCAAAGATCAAAGGCAGAGTAAATCCTGAATACTTTCCTTTGTGATCAGGGAGTTGACTTTAACAGAGATTTGACTAAAAGAAAAATAAGATAAATTCAAATTTTAATCAAAATGTGACTTTATATTTGAATTTTCTAAGACTGTTGATAAACATTTCATCCTCAATATTGTTCAACCCATTCAGAGAAGTAATCTGAGAACATGATGTTCTAACTGGTTGTCTTGATTCTGTGTCCTGAAATATATAAACTTTGATTGACTGTTTGACAGGGTTTAACCTAGAATTTTCTGGGAAGAACTTAGAATATTTAGAAAGGTTGAGAGATGGGTTTGGAGCTATGGATTATTCGCAGCTCTTTCAGAAGGCCCACTTTGGCTTCAAGGACCCACTTAGCAGCTCACAAAATAACTCCAGTTACAGTGAATCTGTTGCCCTCTTTTGAGTTTTTTTGGGACTGCACACATAGAGTGAATACACACACAAACACACACACACTCACATGCACGCATGCATGCACAAGCACAGGCACAGACACATACCATAAAACAAATAAATTTTCTAAAAAAAAATACAAATGGGGGGACTTTCGTTTGTCCATTTCTGTTCTTAACATAATCAAGTAAGAAGGAACTTTATGAACCAACAAGCTGGGATGACACAGACTAAGGTGCAGGCGTTTGATGGAGTTCCTTTGTTTGTTTGTTTGTTTTTGTTTTTCTCTGGCATCCAATATTCAGGTTTTTTTATTGGATATTTTATTTACATTTCAGATGCCAATCCCTTTCCCCATTTCCCCTCCCTAGAAAACTCCTATCCTGTGCCCCCCTTTTCCATTTGGCTTTTATACAATTTTTTTAAATGTTAATCAAGGGCTTTATAAGTATGGTAATGCTCAATCAGAAGTGTAACCTAATACCCAACCTAGCTATGTAAACTATCTTTGACTAGCAGAGACATGTGAACTTCTGCATCCATGCCCCTCTCTCTTTCTCTCTCTTTTTCTCTTAATTAACAGCTTTTTTGTACGTAACCAAAGTTTTGTTACCGATACGATATAGACCACATAGAGACATTCAATGGCTTGCATCCATAGGATTTTGTTCATTACATATAAAGCTATTAGTTAATTAAAGTTATAAGCATAAGGACAAGCCAATGTCTACTTTTCTCAGAGGAAGTCTTTGAAATGTGTTTCCTACTGTTGAACTTAACTAGACATAAACAGAAAGAAAAGAACAAAAATAATTTACACATCTCTCACTCAAAGTTCAAAACCACTGCAAATCTGACATGCATTCTTCCATGCTTTATCAAAAAAACTCTCCGCAGGGAATAGACTATAAACCTAGCAGTTTAAAAAGACAAATTGCTCTACATGAGTCTGTCATTTAGGTAATATAATATCATCACACATTCTCATAAGCCATCATTATACATTTTTAACAGTCATTCTATGACAGATTTTACTACCAAAAAGTCCCTAGAACACTGAGGACCTTTTGTGTTCCATTCCAACTTCTTCATGGATCATGGGAATCAGCCTAAATCTTCTTACAAGATCTACTGATTAGATGTCTTGCCAAAAGTTAAGAACAAAGTAACATCACAGTTTTGAAAAATAATAGGTAATCCCTATTATATTAAGATGCTTTTGAATGAGATTGAGGTGAGACAGAAGGACAACTTGAACCCTTCTCCTGGAATGTGGTTTGTCATTCTTCCTGGGTAAAAATCAGAAATTTCATAAAACTAAAACAGCCCACAAACCCCAGCATCACCCACAAAGAGCTTGTGTCCCCAATATCATTTTGACACTGATATACTGTACCTAATTACAGTCAGCATGTGTGTGGCTTGAGTTTACCTGCCAGAGTTCCTTTCTTCTGCCTCACATTTGATCACAACCCCACAAAAAATGGACAAGAATTTCATTTCCCAAAGGAAATTCTTTAAGACAACATCAAGAAAAAAAAAAGACAACATCAAGAAACAAATTTGAGGGCCAGGAGGTGGGTGTGTGGGGGGGACACATCCTCATAGAAGCAGGAAGAGGGGGCAGGGGATAGGGGTTTTCTAGGTGGGAGTGGGAAATGAGGAAAGGGTATAACATCTGAAATGTAAATAAAATATCCAATTAAAAAAAGAAAGAGAAAACAGCTCATGTTTTGTTATCTCAGTTTGTACTATGCCTATCCTTAAGTCCTGCTGCAAATCATTCCTTTGAACAGCAGCATCAAAGCTACAAAATCACATATGTGTGTATATATATATATATATATATATATATATATATATACATATGCATGTGCATTTATGTATATGTGTGCATATATGTACATGCATATGCGCTTGTGTCTTTGCATGCCTGTGTGCATATGTGATATGCATGCATATGTGCTTGTGTCTTTGCATGTCATGGTGTGTATGTATGTGTGTCCAAGTGTTTGTCTATATGTATTGTAAAAATACTAGAGAGTAGCTCTCTAGAGAAGCCCACTCTCATGTCTTCAAAGAGCAGTACATCTCCTTTCCTAAGTGACCCCAATCTCCACCTACATCTCCCACTCTTCCCCATCCATTTCTCCCCCTCTCTCCCCTCTTTGATCCCTGAACTCTTCTTTAAAGAAAAAAATCTACACCTTAACTCTACCCTGGCTCTCCCTGATTCTCATGTCTTCTGAAATAGTTATACTGGCCTTACAAGGGAAAAGATACCCAAAGTACGACTTGCCAGGCTGTTCTTGGCAGTACTAGGCTTGTCTCCTGTTGGAGCAAACATGATGTCCATGTTTTTTATATATTTGATGCTAAACATTTTCCAACATTAATTTGGAAAAAACATGAGATCATTTAATAGTTGGGCTTTTAACTTTTGAATTTTACATTTTATTTTAATCATTGACTTTCTTTTTAAAAGTAAGATTATTACTTCATTTTTATATGTTATTTCTAGAAGTTAAAAGTGCTAAATCTTGTTCTATTCAAACAGAGTTTTCCCAGTGGGTATGAAGGAGGTTCACAACACTACTGTGTTTTATGTATAAGGTTTTCATTTAAAAAATGTTTAAAAGCATTGCTAAATTGTATGTTTCAAGTAAAAGTGAAATTAAGTTTGAGTAAAAGACATTTGTTGAAATATTAAAAATTCCAAAAGAACATCCAATTGGGTAATCAGTCATGGATCCTGCCAGGCTTTTCTTCTGTGGCTCTAGTACATAAGAAGTCATATTTACAAGAAAACAGTCAGGACTACAGTGCCCCTGAATTCATTCATATACCTTCACTCCAAAACAATCTGATCTTGAGGAATCCGTCATGCACTAGGTTATATTTTTTCATTAGTTATGTAGAATTACATCCAGGTCTGCATGAGCTACAAAGTGGTCCCCAGATAAGCTGAGGCTTCCTATTGTGACCTTGCTTCAAAATAAAACAATATAATAATTATTTGTATTCTTCTAGTTAACTAAAAGAACTGTTATTCTTCTGGTCCATTCTTTAAAGTTTCAGCTTTAAGTGAAATCCACTTTTCAAAATGTAATTTAGTCATTTCTAAAGCAGTTCACAAATAAAGTTTCAGCAAGTTACAGTCCATTTTTGTTCATATTGACAGTTCTTATAATACATCTAAAGATACACATGCTTCCTATTGCTGGCTATTTCAGTATAAAATGGGCTCTTCTATATACAAGCGTAAATTAGAAGGTACCATTAAAAAAAAAAAGCACCTTGCATATTTTCTGTAGCTCATTTCTAGAGATTGCATGAGTTCCTGGCAAGTTACAGTAATGAATACATTGATGCAATTAAAGTCTGTCTAGAAGCATGTGCCTAGCAACCATACAGATGGCCTAGCAACAGGAAAGATGGCCTCCCTTCAACTGTCTTGAACTCCATAAAGTTTCTTGCTTATGCTATCCTGGAAAACTAGATGAATGACTCCTGTCTCAGGGACAGTAATAGTAAATGCTATTTGCTGCCAATCATGTTGGAGACATGTTAGCCATGTGTTTAGGTGCTCAGGGTAGCTCAGCTTTTTTCCTTATGTTATTAACATGATCTTATGTGTGAGGCATTAAGCCTGCAGTTTAATTGCTGAGTTCCTTTTACCGCAGAAGCTTCCATTTCACTTCCATTTCTCTCATTGGCCTGGTTTGGGGCCTTGTCAAAGTCTTATTATGGATAATCAACCCTTTCTTCCCCTAAGAATTTTTTATCCCTTATTACACTCCCATTACCATCAGTTTCCAATAGCTCAGGGTGGAAATATGGTACATGTGGAAGGAGAAGTGAAAAACAGCCTTTTCCACTAAGCCAGTTAACCCTTGGGGACTTAGGTTAACATCAAGATTTTCCTGAGGCTCTTATCTCAATGAAGGCAATTGGCAACTTTGCTAACTACAGTCTTTATCTATTTCCATATGTCTACCCTTTGGGAATGCCTTCTAGCAAATATAAGAACATGAACCTTGCAGAGTCTGAGTTCTGTCTCTGAGGCTTTCCCCTCATGCTTTGGTGTAAACCTTCATGGTGATTTTGATCATGTTGGCACCCTAACCAGACTGGGATAGACTGTGTTCTGTTCTCTGTGTCATTCCATATAGCATCTGGAGTGAAAGATCTGGTGAGGTCTAGTGCCTGCTGTCTCATCTGAGGGTTCATTATTCTTGAAGCAAAAAGAGAGAGAGAGAGAGAGAGAGAGAGAGAGAGAGAGAGAGAGAGAGAGGGAGAGAGAGAGAGAGAGAGAATTAATTGGCAAATCCTTCTAGTTCCCTTCCCATACTTTTTCTTAAACATTAATAACACAAACTTATTCACTTTCCTTCCCACAAACACTAGTAGAACATTTTTCTTCCAGTGATTGGGTGTCATTGTATCAGTCATAGTGTCCTAGTATAGAATGAGGTCTCCTTGCCAGTAAATAATGGTGACCATATGCCATTGGCCATATTTTATAACCCTCAGTGGTTCAATGGTTGTAAGAATATAACGAACTCCCACCAGTGATTGGGACCACTGGTGATCCACAATAATTACACCAGATAAAACTTCCTCTCATCATGAGTGTCTCCATAGAACACTATGTCATGTTTCCATTCTTCCTTTTCTCTTTACATCTGTCCATCAACTTAAGGTCCATCAAGACATGATGCAACCCATGTGAAAGAAATGGAGCCTGTGAAAGACCAGTCACCAGATGAATATAAATCTGTCCCTCTAGAGTTACCCTGTGGGGTTTCTGCTTAAGTCTAGACCCCAAGATCAAGGCTTCCTACAGCTTCCCTTTGTCTAAATGCAGAGATGAGGGGCAGCCATCTTTGTCTTATGAAACACTTTGCATAAGAGGAACAATTTTGATCTGGATAGTCTCTAGGGATACCAGGGACACACTCAAGTTTCCTAAATAGTGCTCTTCTCCCCACCTATCATCCATAAGTAATTTCTGTCTTAGTAAGATAAACTCTCAAAAAAATCAATATTAATGTGGCGATAAGGAAGCTTTTATGCTTGAAGTAAGATAGCATATATACCCTCAGAGAAATCTGAGCTCATCAAGCATGAGAATGTTGCCTCCCAAGTTTGTGCCACAGCTTATGCAATGACTTCCTCACACAGCAAAGGAAACTTCAATTTCTTTGTCTTTCTATGATCAGACAGAAAGAAAGCCAGCCCCTTTGTGTGAAATAGAACCAGTGGATTCTCATTCAGACTATGGTAATATATTGTTATTAATTTTACAAATACTTTGATGTTTATGTCAAATAATAAAATTGAAAGAAGACATGAAAAATCATTATAGACAATACTGGAATGATTTGTGATTTTTACAGCATATATATTACATATATGTGCATAAGCAATACATATTTAACATACTATGTATTTAAACAGAATTTAGAAAAGCTTACTGAGTTTTACCAGACATTATTTTTGACATAGGAAATCATGACACTTTTACATAAGCCTTCATCTTACAATTGGGCATGTGTTCAAGACTTTATATGTGATTGTTAGTTGCCATCCCAGCTCCACCTTGAGTCATTTAAAGGTATTTCTACATCATCTACTGGGAATTTTGAAGGTCATCCTAAAGGTCAAATCTAACACCAAAAGAGAAGACAGTAGAAAGAAATCTCATGCTAAATTGTTTCTGCATCATCTTCAGAGAGTCCTGAAGGTCATCTTAGTGGTCAAATCTAACCCAGGTCACCATAGAGGTCAAATATAACCCCAAAGAGAAGAGAATAGAGAGGAACCTTATGCTAGATGTAGCTTGGGGAGAGTCCATTGATGATGTCTTCATTCTACCCACACTCTGTAGACCACACCTCATCTTTGTGACACAAGCAGAGGAAGAGCTGAGAACCACAGCCTGTATTCCAGAAGCTACAGTTGATAATCCACAGTGCAAATAAATGACTCTTCACTTGAATCATGAGAAATTTCTCCATATAAGAGTGTCTTAGTGTTTCTTTTGAAACACCATAGCCAAAAGCAAATTAAAGGGGAAAGGGTTTATTTGGCTTACACTTCTGCATTGTTGTCTGCTATTGAAGGAAAACAGGACAAAAACTCAGAGTGCCATAACCTGAAGGCCAAAGCTGATGCTGAGGCCATGGAGGGTGCTGTTTATCAGCTGGTTCATTATGTCTTGCTCAGCCATCCTGTTTATAGAACCCAGGACCAAAAGCCCAGGTATGGAACTACTCACAATGGTGTGGGACCTTCACCCATCAATCACTAATTAAGAAAATGCCCTACAGATAAATCTTATGGAATCATTTACTTTACTGAGGTTTACTTCTTTCAGAAAACTCTGTCTTGTTTAAAGTTGACTTAAAACTATCCAGCAGAGGGTGGACGAAAAAAGTCTGGGTTCCTGAGTTCTGTGTATTTGTGTCCACAAGTCCAGAAATGCTTGAATCATTTTGGAGAAATTGTTGTTTTCAGCAGCTATTGGAAACCTCTTCGAATGTAGCATCATATGCTCTAAGACAAAGATCATTAACGTGTGTTGACATTAGTTGTAACATAAACTGCATGAAAAGTCTCTACCCACAGCATGTACTGTGACAACCATTAATGACAGTCATTGCCAGAAAATAGAAATACTTTTTTCCATTTCTGGTCTTGCTGGACCAGACTGGACCAGACTGGTAGTTAAATATTTTATGTATCAATGTTTCAAGTAACCAAATATATAAAATGATTTAATAGAATGCCCCAAAGTGGTTAAATAGAAGATATGTATGTATCTATTAACTTTTAAAAGACATGTTGATATATTTTTAAAATTTTATTACTTTGTAAATGTATTTAGGACAAATAGATCAGTGGCCTGTAAAGTTCAGGTGTAGCTCTCAAATTAAAATATCTTTCTTTCTTCAATTAGGAGTACAGTTCGTTCCAGTCCCAGAACACTGGAGGTTTTCCTGTAGGATTGTTAGTAATTATTGAGTTGGGTGGCCCTTTTGATGTCTAAACCCATGAGACCACACCACCCAATGTGGCATGCACTTTGCCTCCATGTCTTAAGAACCCTGTTATTATCACTTACCCACTCTCAGTCCTAACAAACCAGTTGCTCTCAAGAACTTAGGCTTCAGAATCCACCTGGATACATAAGACATCAATAAAGGGAGGTTCACCAAAAGTAACATAGTGAGATGGCTCAGCTGATGAAGATGTGTGTGTGTGTGTGTGTGTGTATGCTTAACCACTTGAATTCAGAGTTGTCCTCTGATATGGCACGTATATATCCACAGAGAAAGAGATAGATAGATAGATAGATAGATAGATAGATAGATAGATAGATAGATAGATAGATGATAGATAGATAGATGATAGGTAGATAATAGATAGATAGATAATAGGTAGATGATAGATAGATAGATAGATAGATAGATAGATAGATAGATAGATAGATAGTACAGAATAAAGTAAAAGTAATTAATTTAAAATTAGATTTTACATGGACTAACACATTCTAAATATAAGCTACAGAAACAAGCAAGGGATGTAATAAAATAAAAGTCATTTTAGAACATTTATCGAATATCTATATCCTGCTTAAAGATTGACTATTGACTTAAAATTCATTTATATGCAATTAAAATTACTGCTTACACAAAGATCTAACTGAAACTTAGAAAACATTTTCTTCTTAAAAATCAATAGCAACTATTCTTTTGTTCATAAAATTATAGAAAAAGCTCCTGCTCGTTAAAGCTTACTGTATTTCTGTGGTTCAAGCACTACATGCATACCTGATCAGAACTTTGTTTCACTTCTGTCAACACAGTTTGAGTCTCCCCCACCACCAGCAGCACCAATATTTGTTGTGAATGTGTGTGTAGATCTATGAAGCAATATTGAGAAACTTTATTCATAGTAATGTCAAAGTTACTGATAGTATTAATATGGAAAAAAAACTTTCACCTTGATGGCTAATGATCTCTAACAATGTCTGAGCTACTCTTGTTTGTGTGGTAGACACATAGCACCTGTAGTCACTCCTGTAACTAAGATTTGGTGTTCGCTGGTCATGAACCAGTCACCATCATCAAATCAGCTCAGAGTGCCAAGCGGGTAAAGTGTGCATTTCCATCCCCTCACATCACAGACTAGCAGACCAATGATGCAGCTAGAGCCGAAACAAAGTGAGCAAAGCCAGACTCCCACTGCGTTTAGCTGGTAATGTTAAGTGGTAAGCACGATGCTTATAATGCAGGCAGAAAATTGTTGTATTTCAGCAGGACTAGTGCAGCATGAGCTAGGAAGGAATGTTTGTGGGTGCATAAGCATCAATCCGCACAGCTGGAATAATCCACTTGACTGAAGCTTAGTCACCCTGGTTTCACACTGCTGTGAGGGCTGGGATTGCTGAAGTGAAGGGCAGGGGGTGGGGGGGGAGACAGGAAGGCTCTTTGTGCCTATTTTCCATCTTTCATCATCTGTGTCTTGTTTGAAGTCATGTTATTAATCTTCACAAAGAAGATTCCTAAAACTTCAGGATAATTTGTGTACATTTAATTTTACCCAACTTCTATGTACTCACAGCAGTTGTGACAGCACACACAAAGTCTGGGTAAGCCAGAAAAACTCCAAGCATGGAGAGTAGAAGTGGTAAAAATCAAAGTCCAATCTCTGGGTTAAGAATTGATGAGGACTAGATGAGGGAGAATCGGTTTCCTCAAACTATATGAATACTGACAGAGCCAAGTAGTCTGTTTAAACATGATGGGCGCGAAGCTGGAAGGGGAGTTATGGGGATGATAAGGGGGGATTTGTAGGGGTGGGAGTGGAGTGTGGATTAGATTGTAAGACATCATATTCATGTATGAAATTCTTAGAAAATAGAAAGGAAAAATAGTGCATTCCTCGTCAAAAACAATGACCCCAAACTGTGATACCCATGCTGTTCTTCATGTATCATCTCACTAATCTTGTCCCTGTGAATGTGATAGGAGAATCTTGAGATATTCACGTTCATCTTCAGGCCCAGGGTCATTGAGGACATCTGTTGCAGGTGATTGACAGGCAAGAGTCCCACAGCTGACTGCAGTGGGAAGAGGGGGAAGGATAACCCACACTCTTTGTAATTGTGCACTCACATGCTGACATACGTTTTAAGTACATTTTCTATTGTTTATTATGATATGTGATATCAATAATTGTTGCAGTACGCCAGCTTAACATGTTTTATTTCTATTGAACAGAACTACAAAGCACAATTCAGGAAATGTACATGTAAGCTTTGAAAAAATACACCCTTAACTTAGATGAAAGTTATTTAAAATTATTTCATATATAAGCAAAGGGGATGAGATCCTCCTGCATCTACATCCTGAGTGCTTGGATTAGTAACATTACATATTTATGTGTTTCTCTTAAAATAACCAAAAGCTATTGGAACAATAGCATCAGCAATACTATTAAAGTCAGCCACCTTGTCACTCGTTTCAACCAGTTGTGAGAGAATCTTTATTGATAATGGAAGAGTTGACAGAGTGAAGAACTAGAGAATGGTGTTCACTATTCCTTACGTTTACCTCACTTGCTTACCTCAGAATGAGCTCTTCATGGAAGGCTTCAGTTAGAACAAATCTATAAATATTGTGATGCATTTCAAAGAGAAAACAAGGACAATAAGAAAATTAACAAAGCCACTGCCATGTTGATTTGGGAAGAAAGCATTCATTCCAGAATTAATTCTAAATTATTGTAAATGTTTTATCACAATGAAATTGTTTTGATGAGAAAATGACTCCTACTAAGAAACAGTTTCCTATGCATGACAAATATGATTTTAAATTATTTTGCCCATTAGAAAAGTCATTTGCATAATGGCCAAAATCTTAATATTTGTCACAGAAAACCCATTTAAAAAAATCTCTGTCAGAATTTTTCCTACAAACCATTTTCCTAGGGTCTCATGATATTATTCATTGTGGAATTTTTTTTCTAAATCCAATCCTGAGAATAACTTAATGTACTTCCAGCATATTCTTGATTTGAATTTAAAATTCTAACCTGGACTGTGGTTTCTCTGCATGCCTAGGTGTCCATGGGAGATACATAAAAAAGGCAAATAGGCAGAGCTTAGGCTGCTTACATCTTTCCAATTTGCTAATGATGTACTTGGTACCTACTGAACTCATCCCTGCAGTCAGAAGAGAGTCTGGGAGGAAGAGCTTCTGCAAGAAGCCAGGGCTTGTGCATTGGAAGTGAAGTGTATGCTTGAGTTTGTTTGATTTTATGGGAAGTGAGAATCAAGACACTGGGGACATACAGTTTTTAACCAAGAGCTAATGGCAGGATTTAGTGTGAGGTCCAGAGAATAGATAGCAGAATAAGATGCCATCTATGAGAGTGAGATCAAGTAAAAGGGTGATGGCTTGAGAGTTTGGGCGGGGCCAGGAGGAGGCTCTGGGGAGGAAAACAGGGCATGATAGAGCCTGCAGGAATGAGATGTCGAAATCTGCTATGTTTTCAAGTAGACAAAGACTCCTGTGTATTGAGCAGCATCGATCTGGTTTGGCTGTTTAACATATAGGTCAAGATTATGGTGGTCATTCGGTGAAACTAGAAACCAAGAACAGCCATTGGAAGAGCTATGAGGTTGTCACAGCTGGAACTTTAGAGCCATCCTGTGTGTGAGCCACTGGTATGCAGTCAATGATTAATAAGGCTAAAGTGATGAAAGTATTTGGCCAATTGTTATTTTTTGTATCCATTATGAAGTATGATTATATATAAGCTTTAAGTGTAACAAATAATCACTTTAAGAGCTACTGATGATGGAAAATTTATCTCAGACTTTAAAAGCCTTCTCTTTTATTTTGCATTCCCTGTAAATGGACATTTTTCTATGCTTAAGGGCATTTCGATTGCGATGGAATAGCATGCCAAAAATACATCATTAGAACTCATACTATTATGCAAATTTGGTCACAATCCTAACAAAGATTTACCAGCATTGAGAAGTTTTTAATTGATTTTCTTGTGCATGTTAAAAAGGAGGCAAGTAAATAAAAGAGCCAGGTTGTTTTTACACAAATACCTTAACCTTTCTCTTAACCACAGCCATTTAACTGGATCCTGAGTCCCATGTGCATATGCTTCAATGAACAGCCCACTCTCTTGTGCCCTGAGCAGGAATTATGCTCCACTGCCCCTACAGAGTAGGATATGACTTGAGAGTATGCTAAATTTATTACAGTGTCCAAGGAGGAGCTGTCAAGGTGCTCACATCCATAACCTGAGTATCATTACTGAAAACATGGTAGGCAGAGCAAATTGACTTCACAAAGCTGTTCCCTCACCTCAAGATTTAAGACATGATGAGCCTGCATACACTTGAGTTTAAGTGTACACACACACACATACACACACATACCACAAGTACACAAAATTAAGTAAAATTAAAAATCAAATAAATGTAAAATATATTTTAAAAATACCCAAGGATGAATAATCTTTTCCTTTATAAATATTCTCAGCAGGTAGAAAGAAATTAATTTTTAAAATGTTTTATGAATCTCACAAAACTACTCAAGAAAACCAGAGGAAAATGGTGCTTTATATATTAGACTAACTCAATACTTCTAAATTTGGGAATAAGTTGCAGTCTCACTCACTATATGCAAAGTTTAATTCCATAAAATTGGAATGATTACAAAAAAGAAAATTTTGTATAGTCATTGATTACAGAAAAAATTAAATGTAATTTTAATTAACAGATATAATTTTCCACTCACTTAAAGTTATATAAGTATCACCTGGTATAGTAATATATGTCCTTTTAAAACACATTTATATTGTTTTAATTCTATAATTCCAAAGCAATTCAATTACAGGAAAATATGTCACTTCTTCATCACAATTATGACAATTATTGCAACTAGATAGCAAGTTAAATTGAGGCATAAATTGGAAAAAAATAAAAATCATTGGGGATGCGGAATTCTCCGTGGAAGAGTAGTTTATATCACAAAGTATGGAAGTGTTAAACATTGGGATTTTCAATTTATTAATCATGAGTAGAATGGCACTATGGTATGCAGTAATTAGACATCAATTCCTATATGTCTCTCCAGTGTCCACTAAATGCCTGTCTATGTCAGCCAAGTTGCTTCCTGCAACATATTTTGGCTTCTCTTGTATCTCTATCTAAATTACACTGGCTGCTGTCCCTGTTCTCATCCCAAGTCCACCCAGGACAGTGAACACAGCTTTCCCTCTGTATTAGCCACTCCCTCAATTTATTCCTGTGAGTGTTGGACTGCGTGATTGCCAGAGTAGTCTCACAGCAGACACTAAGTCATTATGAGCTTTCCACTGGGCATCTCACAAGTGCTGTCAAAACCAGATCTATCACATCACTTTTCTGCCTTCTCTAGCCAGGATAAAATGTTCACATTAAAATAAAAACCAGCCCCAACACAATTACCAGCATAGGGTTGTGTACCATTCCCTACTGCCATGTGGGGACCAGTTACTGTGGAGAGCAGTCTTCCATCCATCCTCAGTTCCATTGGTCTTTTTCAATCTGTGTTCCCAAGAGTTTCAGATTTGCCTGGGCCTGCCCTGTCATTTAATAGTCCCTCAGTCCTGCCTCATTGTGCACCTTCCTCTCTGGGATGCTCCTTTTCTCGTATTATCCTTCCTTGTGTCTGGTTGTCTACATAAATTACATAATTTTTTTGTGAAAAGTCTCTGACCCATTCCAGAAAGAGTTAACCACATCTTGCCCTGTGACCCTCAACGTCTAACCTAGTACTTTCTTGGTGGATAACCCTATTGGTTTGTAATTGCCTAATGTTATTTTTACACCATTACTTAACCTAATAATGTATTAAACACTGTGCTACAGAGAGAACTGAAACAAAGGAAGCCCTTAGAGCTTAAGGTTTTAGATCTTGAGTTCCTCGATGCAAATCTCAGAGTAGAACACCATACTGTCAATGTTCCTATTGGGGTTATTACTGATAACAAGGCTGAAGGTAAAAACGTTCATGCTCATACAGACATCCAGTACTGTGTAACAGCAGTCAGCATGTTTTTATAGTTCAAGACAGTCAGTGAACACCACTGAACCAGGAAACAATGTGTGAAATTGAATTCTACAGAGAATGCGTGGGTCAATATGAAAACATAAAATCACATTGCTATCCCTACTTCCTCTTTTTCTCTCTTTTTCTGAGACAGGTTTTCACTATATTTCAGTATATAAAGCTGGTCTGGAATGCATTTCATAAATAAGGCAGCCTCAGACGCAGAAAGACCCACCTGCTTCTGCTTCCCAAGTGTTGAGATCAAAGAGAGTCACCCACATGACTTGCTATTAATAAGAAAAATAAAAGCACATAATTTTATAAAAAATAATATATTTGAAGCTTCCATATTATCAGCATCTTCAAGCATATAAAGAAAAGTCACATGAACAAACAGCAGAAGTATTGAGGTGCAAAGGCACAGAGATGGCTCAGTGGTTAGGGACATTTACTAGCAAAGTACCCATGTTTGCTTCCCAGCTCCCACATGGCAGATTCTCATCAGCTGTGCCTCTTGCTTCAGGAGATCTGGTGCCCCCTTTGGCCTTTATGGGCATTGCATGCACATGATGCAATACATACAAGCAAACAAATCTGTATAAGCATTTTTGTTTTAAAAGAGTCATGCCTTGTGTTCTTAAAATATTTTTTAAAGTTTTTAATAAATTGTAGAAGTCTAAAACTTTAACCAATATACCTTATTGTATATTAACCTTAAGGTATGTATTGTTAATATACCTTAACAATATATAGATTTACTTTGGCTATCATATTTATTCTTAGTGTGCATTATTATTTTTTAAGAATGTGTCTTTAATCATTTATATTGTGAAATGGCATAATGCCAGAGACTCAACTAGCCACTTTCTACATGTAAAATAAAACTTATGGGCATGTTGTATACTAGAAAAATCTCAATTAGTAGTCTTTAGATATTAAGGTTCAAAATATAAATAGTCTAAGGTACTCTTACATCATACAAATATTGAATGAAATTATAGTGTTGAAAATGTATGTGTTTTAAATAATTTGTTTTAAGAATGATGAATCCGGTGACCAATGAATCCCAATGACTTGGGTCTCTATGGAAAAACACTGAAACAGAGGGCTATAAACTATTGTAAACAGACAGCTTTTGTTGAAAACTACTAGCCTGAGTAGTCATAAACCTTGTAAATAGGCAGCCTTTGGCAGATAGTACTAAATTAGATTATGACAAGGGAATCATAGGAAGAGTCATAGTGATCTGACCCCTAAACCTTCACCCAGATGATACTCTGTTCTGAAAGATATCTGTACTCCCCCTGAACATCTATGTTCCTGTGTCATCCCCTTCCCCACATTCTGCATTTTTGTGTTTATAACCCCTGTGTTAAAAAGTAAAAATTATGATTTGATAAAAAACAAACAAACAAAAAAAAAATTTAACACACAGTGTACCCCTGGTTCTGCTGATTTAGTTCCTGACAATCTATTTTCTTGTTCTCAGAAATACTTTGAATTATAAAACGTTATTGTGGTTTGTGTTAGTATGCTGGGTGAAATAATTTTTTATTGATCTTATTTTGAACTTCAAAGTTTGTAGTGAGTTGAGGTGTCCTTCTACATGGTTGTAGGTCATATTTGCTTTCATATTGTGAAGTGTTGGTTGGTCTGTTGAACATTTTGAAAAACTGGATTCCTTTTTGAGAATTTCATATATGAACACTAACTTTCCCCTTTCTCTCCTTCCTCCCACTCTTCTCAACCCCCCCATACTTTTTGAATGCATTTTATTGTTTGATTATCATTTATATGTGTATGTATATATGTATGCATGTATGTGTTTATACAAATATTGATAAATAAAGTGTTTTTAAAATTTAAAAAAAAAAAAAAGAATGATGAATCCGTTTGCCTATATCTCTTTCCCAGAGCCCCAGATCATAGCAGCTTCCATGGGCAGCATCTCTATACTAGGAAGGAAGACTCTGGGTTGAATAATTGGAAATAGTTAATACGGGGTTACCTACTCTCATTCCTCTCAACAAACAGAATAAACAATAGTTATAAGTAAAATCTTTTTTATCTGCAAAAGGAAATGCCACATCCTAGTAACTGTAGCTATTTAAGGTTTAAAGTGACACAAACTATATTTGTGTTTCTACAAAATATATAAAGAGTAACAAATAAAAATATCATTAAAAAGCCCAGTGAGACACATGAACATTGTTATACTCTGAGGTCAGAAAGTATCCCAGTGTTTGTAAATCCAGACAGAAACTATCTTAATGTTTGTAGATCCAGACTTCTGGATCCTGGTGGCAGAGTGTTGAATCAAATCAAAGTCTGGTAGGTTAAACTCCATGATAGCATAGCTGCCACATTCTCCAAATTATTTGTACCATGATTTACCAAAACTCAAAAAAAAAAATCGTCATATTCTTTGGTAACTTGAAAATGTATAAAATTTCCCAAGTTAACAGATAAACACGTTTTTTTGTTTGTTTGTTTTTTTGTTTGTTTGTTTTTTGTTTTTTGGCGTAGTAATTCCACTTTAGAAAGTACATATTTGTGATCATGGTGTTTTACGAAGCAATTCCTGGATTTATTTATACAGAGTCTATGCATCCTGAAGACACATGCCTAGCCTATGGAAGTGGAGTGGCTATAGTTTTAATACTAAGAACAAAAGTTACTGAACAAGAACATGGTAACCAAGCCTCATGTTACTGTGCATGTGCACGACATGGGCTGTGTAGGCCAGAGCTCTTCTCTCCCATGGGGCTCTGCTTCAATCCACACACATCTACCTAAGGTGGCTCTCCTGCACTGCTCCTCATTAAAATAAGCCCAAATCTGAAAAGCCACTGCTCCACATGGGAAATACTATAAGCATTTCTGCAAAGTAAGGAGCTTTAGCTATGACTATCACTGCTTCTATTCTTTCCAGGTTTTGTTCTGTTTCCTTGCATAAATGATAATGTGTGCAGACTTGAGCTGCATCTCCACCAGGATCACTGTGGTCCCACTCTTTAAGTCCACACTGGTCTTTTCCATGACAAGATGTAAGGCATAAAGAAATCCCCTTCAATTTTCCAAAGGGCACTTATTTTTATGGTTTAATAAAGCTCACAAATGACTTTGGATTCATTTGGAAATGAGAGGCAAATTTTTCAACAAATGATACTCAAGAAGTGCATGCCGAAAAACCACTGCTAGTGGCATTCACTGCAAACTGGACAGAGTATGTATGTATGTATGTATGTATGTATGTATGTATGTATGTATGTATGTAT
>JANHMN010000015.1:11419802-11432068 GCA_030674055.1 Rhabdomys pumilio | reverse complement strand
TATGTATGTATGTATGTATGTATGTATGTATGTATGTATGTATGTATTTTTGTGTGCATATGGGCCTGTGTACATATGTAGACATCAGAAGACAATTTGTGCCAGTCAGCTATCCATATCCAACATGCTGTCATTCTTGGGAGCAAGTTTATTTACCCATGCATCAACTTGCCATCTTAAGAGACATAATTTTAAACACACACACACACACACACACATGCTTATCCTTACATCTAAAATGAGATTATGTTGTTGAAATCAATTTAATTAGATTATAAATCTGTTAGAAGGAATAAATATACAGATGTATCAAGAAGTTGCCAACAAAATAATGATGAGTTTCAGAACTGGCCACTTCCTTATTTTCCATGGAGACTGACCAATAGAATTTCAGTCTCTTCCTGTTCTCTGTCACTTCTTGTTACTCATTAAAGGAATAAGTGGACAGACAGAGAAAGCTTATTTTTAAAAAAGGCTTTACACAGCCTTGAAGTGAAAGATAAAAGCTCTCTGGTCCTTCACAATGGGCAGAAGAATCAATGTGCAATAAGAGGTGGCACCTGTTTCCTGGCTTGTAAAGGATACAGCCTGTTTAAATCGATGGAAGCCAGCTTTGTAGAATTAAAATGCATGACCATTTTAAGAGAGTTCAGCCAATGTTTAGTGAACACCTGTGCTCCAACCCACTCATTCTGCTGCAGAGAATGGTGTCTCCCATGTACACATGGATGCAAAACAGTATCATCACATAGCCATCAAGCAAAAGAAGTTAAGTACCATAAGATCCTCTCCAATCTGGGTGTAATGTTGAAACCTTTTCAAAGCTCTGAGGTGAGAGGACCCAAACATATAAAATCTGCATCCTCTTAAGAGGGTCTCGTCTTTGGCACTATGCATTAGGGGACAAGGTAGATAGAGGGGTTTGACTTAAAAGTTAATAAAATTTTAAAATGAAACTTCATCTTACTAGTAATTCTCCAAGAGGGAATACTTCTCAGGCAAAAACCTGGAGTGGAATACAGTATGAAGCAAGGCATGAAAACCATATTTAAAATATTTAAAATGTCCCCAAATTCATCCATTCTTCCTGGGACTGTTAGGTACTTCTCCACGGCCTACAAAAAGCTTGGGAGATTTTGATACTAGAAAATCCCACATTAAGGTGTGGTAGAATTCTGACTATACACATAGATAAAAATGAAGCAGCCATATAGGGAAGGAGAAGCCAGCTGAGAAGATAAACACTTGATAACTCTAGCTTAGCATAGCTTCCTTTCATTGTTTTATTCCGTAAGATGCAAATGCTAGTCATTTAGAGAAGACATATTACTTTGGCTTTGAAAGTTATTGTAATTTTTTTTGTAAGAGAATGAATGTGTAGAAATTTTAGACGCATTATGTAACCTGCTCAGTGAATATCATGTCTGGTACCACCGTATTTATACAGGAAAGACTGAAACGTGATGGTTGAAGTTGGAGCGGTGGATTTGAATTAATTTATCAATGTTCCACAAACCATTCTTATTGTCATAGGTAGTTGAAGTGTTTTGATTTCTACCCACCCCCAAATATCCATTGTGTGTCTCTTTTTTACTTTCCTAGAATCACAAATTCTCACATGATAGAAATAGGTGGTTATTTTATGGCAGTGATGGACAGGGTCAACCATGGCGCTCTGGCTTCAGCTTTCCCCTGCATGAGTTCACAGTGAGGATTAGTGCTGCTGTCTTGACAGCTGTAGTGGCTGTTGAACACTGTCAACTTGAGAGCTCACAATGAGGAGGTAGGCTCTAGCATGCCTGTCGGGAGTTATCTTGATTACATGAATTGACACGGGAAGGCTCATCTTAATTGTAGGTAAGGTGGGTTATTATGGACTATGTAGAAAGTAGGGAGATCAGCAATATGTGTTTACTGCACTGTACTTTCTGATTATGGAGGCCATGTGACCAGCTACTTGAAGCTACTGCAGACTTGATTGCCCTGCTGCAAAGACTGTACCTCTAACTGGGAGTTAAAATTGATTGTTTTTCTCATATGTTGCCTCGGGGGTTATTCTGTAGCAGTAACAGGCAAAGAAATGAAGAAAATGGCTCTGTTTCTACAATTGTCTTCTAGATGTCCTCTGCATCCCATAACCTCTGTTTTAGGATCACATTTCTTGATGTGTACTCTGTATTTGAGAGTGTGCAGCTTGTTGCATTGAATGGTTACGGAGAAATGGTCTTCCTTTGTTTCTTCAAACGCTGCTTCATCTGTTGGTTTGTAAAAGACCTGCTTACTGGAGCCCCACGTCAGGCGTCAAACTGTAAAGGACCTTTTTGCCCCACGCTTGGCACCAAAACTGTAAAAGACCCGCCTATTGGAGCCCCATGTCAGGCATCAAACTGTAAAAGCCCCGAGCTGCCCCACGCTTGGGGCAAACTGTAAAAGCCCCAGCTGACTGTAACGGACCACTCTTGCCCACGTTTGGGGGCCAAACTATAGCGGCCTGCTCTGTTCTGAAGGTCCGGGTTTAGCAAGAGAGAGAGTTGGGGGAAGAAGGGGAAGAGCCTCGAAGAATAGAGACAAGCCAGAGGATCTGTAGTAAAGTCTTCTTTACTGTCTCCACCATACACACATCACTACACCTACTACTACTACACCACACACCACACATACATACACACACACACACACACACATGCACACACACACACACACTACAACAAGGAAATCCTGGGTATTTATAGGCTTTTGCCACGTGCCTTGCAGGTGTGGATATGACGTAAGCCTTACAGGCGTGGACAACACGTGCGCCGCATGCCTTGTAGGCATGGATACCACGTGCTCCTTGCAGCTGGGGGCACTAAACAGCAAACAAGCTATGTGGGATATCAGAGTGCGCTTCAGCTGTTGTAGGCTGTTGAAAACCAAGTCTCATGTCAGGGTATATGGCTCAAAATAACTGCAAAGCTGATAGCTGCTTTCTAGCCGCTTTCTGCTTAAAGTCGACTCTCAACATTGGCTCTCTTCACTCCATTCTTTAAATCCCTTCTTGGTATACCAAGTCTTTTTGACAACATGCTTTATTTACCATTCTTTTCTCTACTTCAAACACTTTGTTGGCTTTTGTCTAGTTCCCTAATCATCTCTTTAGCCTTGTCTAAAGTGAAGGAATTAAATTTCCAACTGTGTTTTTAAATGGCATAACATCTATTTTTCTTTTTGATAGACTGGAAGTCTTACTGATATTCTTTACAGTATCTTCCCTTATTTTAACATATAGTCAGGGTTATTCCACTATAATTTTGGAATATAACCTTTATGAAAAGTAATAGATTTTCTTGACTCATAGTGATCTTAGGATAAACTTCTGATGTGTGGCACATCTCGACTGACTTGATTTTCTTCCTGGCTCATTTTCCTCCTGGCTTTAGTCATTTTTCCTACCATGTCTGTATTTTCCATTGATAGTATTATGCTTTGCATAGTAGCCCCATAAATATAACTGAAGATTCTGATTGAGGTTGGCTCTTCAAAGAACATTGTCTGTGCTTGGGACAGGTGCTCAGGGTGGATGGATTCCTTTATTCTTACCAACTCCATCTGCTCAGAGATGGGTGCCAATCTCCTCCAGGTGTGATCCTCCTAAGTGACATCTTTCCCCTTCCTGGAAGCAGGCCATGCAGGATCAGGCCTCTCACCCCCCCCACCACCCCCAAATCCTTGCTTGCTACACCCTCTCCTTCTTAATCCCCACAGCCTTACCTCTTTGTCTTGTAAGAATGCAAAGACTCTGAGCACCTTGAATCTTCACTATTTGAGAGATGTTGGGAAGTGAGGCTGTTCTGCTGTGCTTTTCTCTGTGTCCTTGCTGGCCACAACTTTGGCTCCTTGTCTTCCTTTTAATGTATTAACAACCCTCCCATGCCTTCAAAGCAATTACTATTATCTTTACTTTTATTTACATGGCTTTGTTAATTTTCTCAGCAGGAGGTTTGGTTTGATAACAACCTTTCCCCTCAGTGTTTTGATTGATGTCTACTAGCCATTTTGCATGCCGACCAGGTACACACCAGGTACACTAAGTTCTAAGCCTCTTCTTTGCAGTTCTCATTGCATCCTGCTATGTAGAGTCATCAGCTACGCAGCTCATAGAACTGGTCAGCAGAGACATAGAAGTGAAATTCTCAACCACCCTTTCCATGTGTGCCCTCCCACACTTCCTACGGAGAACTCCAAATCTCTTTCATACCTTCTCTTCCTCATCACTTCCATAATCTGTAGGCATCTACTTGTAATCATCCTCTGCTGAATGTGTCCCACTGACTGTCCTGTGTGATAGTCTGATGCTACATTTGTAGTAACCTGGAATTTTTGTCATCAGTTCACACATTTACATCCACCCAGCACCCCAGGCCTTCTGGGCCATCTGCTCAGAGATACTGGTTCATATTTCTGCCCTTAAACTCTGCTCTATCCTTGCATCCCTGGTTTCAAGTGACCGCATAGTGATAATGTTCTGAAATCTGCTGTTACCACTTCATGTTTCTGACTTTATGGGGTCATAAATGATATTAGGAACATCTTTTACAACAAACTCTTTGAAATCTGAGAATCAGTTTCTAAATATACTTCAGTCTTAATTTGGAGTCATAATCAAATATGAAATATTTTCATGATGCTTGATCAAATAATTCAATGTTATATGTTTTAATTAGACATCGATTTCTTAGATATTTCTCTATAAAAGAATATTTCATATTAAAAAGTCTTTAAGATTAGAAGTTGGAAAAGTACTGCTGAAAAGACCTGCTGAGATCAAAACTAATGTTTGAGTCACGTCTTAAACATATGTCTTTAAAGAATGTATATTTAGTTGCAATAAAATTTAATCCTAAATGTTTTACCACTGTCCTCCATAACTCTCTTCTTTATCAAAAATACAGACATTTTGAAATGCCTATATTTTTAATTTTAATATACTTTTCATTTATGAACTAATTTTGACTGTTACTAAGTCATCTATTTAACAGAATTTATGTACACACACACACACACACACACACACACACACCATTGTTAAACCATCCTTATTATAATCAATAACAAAAATAGTGGAGGGAACTAGAGGAATAGACTTGAAGTTGCCATACCACCTTCACACATGCATGTGAACCTCTCTTTATGAACCCACGCAATTTACACATATACATGCCCATAAAATATTAAGGTAAATATTTGAATACAAATAATGAAAATATCCTGTCAAATTCTTTTGAATTTTACTATGTCCACTCCATAGATCATCTGCTTGTGAGAATTTTATTAAAGCCCAGCTTTGAGGCCATGAGCCTGTGATCCCCAGACTTACAGGTGTGTCACATGGAGTCCAGATCATCTCACTTTGGGTGCCCCACAAAATGTTGTCTGTGCTGCCCAAACTGCTACTCAGTAAAATCTTTGTATTCAGGGCCAGTTATGATACAGGAGATACGTAAATCAAGGATGTATTACAAATCCTTTTTTTGAATCAATGTTCAACAGAATTCAGTTGAAGAGCAGAATGGTAGATGTTGACCCTCTATGGGGTGCAGTACTCATGCTTGTAAGAACTGCTTGTTCCATCTTAGAGTACATGGACATGTTCAGACGTGAATCATACATGGACTTGTGAATACTAATGTTCTTCAGAGAGATATTGGATCCAACTCAGTGAGTAGAAAATTTAAGGCTGTAGAAAATTCTGAGCTCTCACAGGCAGAAGCAGAGGAGACAAGTAGGGAAATAATCTACTTTTTCATCTCTATAGAGGGACCGGAGCAGGTATGTGTGTTTAAGAGGCCCATTAGCTAAACAAGCACGCACTTTGAGGCAGAATTTCCCTATTGCAGAAAATATATTTATTTAGTATTGTATCGCATTTTCACATTTATTTATTTGTGTGTGTGTGTGTGTGTGTGTGTGTGTGTGCGCGCGCGCGTGCGTGCGTGTGTGCACGTATGTGCATGCGTGTGTATGCATGTGTTACAGAATGCATTTGACTGTCAAATAACAATTTGTGGGAGTCCATTCTCTCCCACAACCTGGAACTCAGAGGTTGAATTCAGCTCCTCATTCAGTGGAAAGCATCCACCTTTACCTGATGAAACACTCTGCTTGCATATCTGTAAGATTTAAAGACTTATGCCACAGTCTAAGGTGGTCATTGAGAAGGTAAGAGGGTCATCATGACATGACTGTGGATGCTTTCAGATAATAACCGTAAGTCAGCTGGAGTGATTGCTCTTCAGACTGCTTACTGAATGCCCTCTGTCTTACTTTGTCTTTGACACATTAAAAAGAAATAAATAAGAAAATAAACACCTCTACAAAAGAAAACAGAGGGATAGTATAAAGATTAGCTTACGGTAGATGGCATATTATGCAGAAAAACACATATTATTACATAATCTTCGCTGGCTTTCTCGTAATCATCAAAGCAATATTAAAGAAATAAAAATTCAAGATCTGGTATCTGTCACCATGGAGATGGGTCCTCACTGTGTTTATTGGATTAAGAAAGACTTAGCTGGGAGATTTGGGGATTTACACTTGCATAAATCTAAATAATAATCCTATTATGTTTTGAAAAAAATTTAATCATACTGAAACAAGTAAGTAAAATTGTGGGAAATGCATGAACTAAAACTAGATTGTTTTAGGCATTAATGTTTAAATCAATTTGTGTAAGTATCTTAATATCATTTAATTAGGATGTACATGGAGAGACAGTAACACATACTCTAAAGAATTGAGATAAATTTTGAAAGGGGATTTTTCTAACTTCCAGCTACAGTTTTTATAGTTAGAAAAATATGCGCAGTATTTTATTTTCTCATTCATTAAAATATATACTGAACAGTGTGTGTGTGTGTGTGTGTGTGTGTGTGTGTGTGTGTGTGTGTAAATATTAGGGGGAGGTAAAAGAGAGAGCCCAACACACCAGCCAGACCACCATCCAAACAGAAATCCCATATGCCCTGTGTTCTTGGAGTTAAGTGGGAAATTGTGGATAAGAAACCCCACATGAATCAATAGGTACTTTACAGTCAGGGTACAGCTGTGGGAGGGTTCATTAAGAAGAGAATTTAATCAGTATAAGGGATAAGGGAAGGCTTGGCAGTGTTCCTTCTTTCTCTCACTGGGGAATGAGCAGGACTAAAATTGGGAGGAAAGCTATAGATCATGCCCTTGGCCAGAGGAAATCTGGTGCTGATGCAGAGACTATGTGTGGATCTTAGGAACACTGTCGGGAGGAGACTGGAGGGAGATTAAAGCTGGAAAGTTAGGAGGAATATAGTGTACACAGAGCTGCAGGGCTAACTGCATGCTCAGACATCACCCCAAGGGGACCAGGATGGAAATAAGGAGAATGCACAGTGGTTGCATAGTTCCCACAATCAAGCCATAACAGTGATAGGGTATGGATGTTGCAAGACCTTGGTGAATGACAGCACCTTGGCATCCATTCATATACAAGGGCAAGTGGCAGCTGCCAGGACCAGTTCATAGCATTTGGTAGCTTATGCCAAATACCGAGAAGAGAAGGAGATATACTTATCTTTTGGCCATGTTCAAGTTACATATTTCAAACCTTCTGAGCAACCCTTTAATTTATGCAATTATGCTTCATTTGGCAGTGGAGACAAACTGGTTCCCAACAGTCCAACTGTGTGTCTAATTCCAAATAGCCAGACCCTGATGGAGGCAGCTTGAGTATCTGTGGCAGCTGGATGACAAAGGGCAGGCTCTACCGTGGATTCTTGATGTTCCTGTGAAAGCAGAATTCTGTTCTGCAATGCTGTTCTAAAAAGTTAAATGTCCTGCCCAGAGGCCCCTGAACAGATAAGCACAGCAGAAAGGGCTCTGTAGGCAAAGCATCTTTTCAAAAGTCCTCCTTCCTTTCCCTACTTCAACCTTAATACACAATGAGAGAATAACATCAAGGAGAAGAAAAAGGTAGCCAAGCCCATTATGTATGGACATAATGAGAATATGTGAAAGCTTCTATTTCCCATAGAAATGATAACTGTAGAACGAGAATGTCAGAGTCCCAGTATAGCTCACTTAAGAGGTGCAGATAATTCATGTCTGTCAGTGTTCTACAGGGTCTTCATGTTTGTTGACTAAAATGATGAACTGCAGGTACAGAAGTGAGTGAGTGCACATCTGCTCAGTCCAGTCCTGGAGTAAATGACAAGGGCAACTTAATACATGGGTTTCCTGTTTTCCTTGTGGTTATTGAGGGAGCATAACGCTACAAGCAAAGTCATTAGGAAGAGTTCATGATATTAGCCATTTAGAAACCTGGGTTAAATTTGCGTACATTATTTTTATCATGGAGAAGAGACACCAGGATGCACTTGGGATCTCAAAGCAAGTGAATGTTCCTCCCAGTCTCCATGGTCCAGGTCAGTGACTTCCAACCACAGCCCAGATGTGCATTACCTCACGCCTTCTCAGGATCAAGATGTGCCACTCTGGCTGCTCAGAAAAGGAGGGGCCATTATCATACAATCCAGACCCCAGTCTCTGCGACCCTGTGTGGAACTTCCATTGATTTCTTTGAGAACTCAAGAATCAGCTCAACACAATGTATCTCAATGTGCACATGTGTTTGAATATGTGCTTTTTTTTTTTTTACCTTATGCCTCTCTAGATCGAACACCTCTGCTTTACAAAGTGAGTATATGTAGCAAGCAGGGGTTCAGAATGGTCCAGGAGCCCACACTGGCAAGCCATTTAGCACCAAATGAGTGAGAGGAATCTCAGTTAGGTGGCAATAAAAGTATAATTTCAGGTCATCGAAGAGTGAACTCATTAAAAAACAAAAAGGATGGAAGTTCTTACTAAGCACATTTACAAAGCGAGAAAGAACTGATGGTAAATGCTAATTAGGCAGTGCTGGCTCACGTTTGCTTCCTTTCTGGTACATGATAATTTTATGACCAGCGGTATTTTAATATAAGTTCAAAGTAGTTCATACACACCATTAATAGCTAAAATGTGTGTGACATTCATATCTGACCAAAAGAGCCCCCATCCTTCATAAGGACTGAAGAGGGCGTGATCTTACAATAATTGCAGAGGACTCTTTGTGGGCCAGTAAATCTCAATTTAGTAACTAATTCAGGCCCCTAATTACACACAAAAAAGGCACATTTATACAACTTATGTGAAAATTTTAAGTTTGTGATGGGAATACCAGTGTATCAAAACTCTTCTGCACTGAGGGTAGCTTCAAAGCCCACCCCCACAATGACGCACTTCCTCAACTAGGCCACACCTACTCCAACATGGCCTCACCTCCAAATAGTGTTACTCCCTGGGCCAAGCATATTCAAACCACCAGAGGCCACATGTCCTGTCCTCATCTAGGCTGCCACTCCTGTCTCTCAGGCTGAGGTGGAGCAAAGTCTCTTCCCAGTCAGAGTATCTGGCTCTTGTTTGTCCAGAACATCAAAGGGCTTTAAAGCAACATCGTTATCACTGCAGTTCATAAAGCCAAGCATCATGGGCTCACACAATTAATTTCTCAGCTATTCAGAGATCTGAAATAATCCAAATAAATGAGAAAATGCAAATGATTTTGCAAACATCTGCATGGTGCTCTGACTAGAATCCTGATAAAGAGTTCCATGTCTAAAACCATATATGTGTTTAAATGTGTTTATTTACTTACCGTCTGTATGATGTTCATATATGTGTGTTGGTATATGCATGCAAATGTTTGCATGTGAACTTGTGAAAGTGGGTTATTTCCTTTCACTATGTAGGTTCTAGGGATCACACTCCAGTCCTCAGATTGGCACAAGCACCATTGTCTTCTAAACCGTCTCACAAGCCTCACATGATATATATTTAAACACTGATTATTATCCCTTAACATATTTAAACTTTATTTACATGTTCGTGTGTGTTTTGCCTTTCATGTATATATGTGTACCGTATGCATGTTTGGTGCCTGTGGAGGCCTGAAGAGTGTGTTTGATCCTCATAATTGGAGTTTCAGGTGATTTTGTAACTCTGTCTGTACTGGGAATTGTACCTGTGTCATTTCCAAGTGCAGCCTGGGCTTTTAATCTTTAAATTACCTCTCCTGCTCCTACTAAGTTTTTATCTTAAACATACTTCTAGTAACCAGTTACCACAGTGCCTAAGCTCCACAAAGCATGGAGCTTGAGAACTCTGTTCTCTTTTCTGTGAATCCCTCAAATCATGCCTTACCAAAGACTATTTGAGTTATTACTATTTTTCTACACTCATATTTCTTTCTTTCCCCAAACTTTGAGGCTAGTCAATGACCTTGAAAGGAATGATTGCTCATTCATTCATTCAGACTCAGAAACTGTATTTTAGAAACAAAAAGTTGAACTTCACTATCAAAAAATTTTAGTGTACTAGGACAAATTTTGTTTATATAGATAAAATCTGGTATATTAATTGTGTATTTCCACCCAAAATATCTGTTACAGATGTTTGATATATAATAAAACTAAATTTTATATAGTATTTATTTTTATGAATATCCCATACTTGCTCTCAAGAAATATATCTTAGAAAAGCACACTTTTGGATACCTGTATGTAAAAAGAATTGAATTAATATCACATTAGAACAGGTTTCACCAAACCCTTCCTATATGTAAATTATATCTAAAAATGTATCGAGCACAGAGACCATTACTGAAAATCGTATGATTCAACTGGTCATAGGGAACTCAGCCCTAATATCTCCAGTATAACTCCTACTCTTAAGGCTCAGAGGTCATATTTGAAAAGTGGAAAGAAAGATTCTCAGAGCTAGAGGACCAGGAAGTCTGTTATAACACCATATCTCCTAGAGGTGACAGGGAAGCTACACCCTGATACCTCAACAATATAAATGTCTAAGCAAGATACAAAGGATGACAATAACAACAGACCTGTAAACAAGGAAGGTGAAAATCACATGTTCCAGACAAAATCTCTAGACAACTAGTCAGTACAGAGAGAGAGAGAGAGAGAGAGAGAGAGAGAGAGAGAGAGAGAGAGGAGAAAAATCAAAGAAAAAGAGGCCTTCAATTTGAAAGGAGAGAGTGAAAGGAGAGAGGGTGGCCATGGGAGGATTGAATGGATAGCGCATGGAGGTGTAGAAAGAAAAGAGAAAGCAGAAGTAATGTAATTGTATTTTAATAAAAAAAAAAAAAAAAACGTACAAAGAGAAGAGTCAGAAAGATTTTTAAGAGCCAAAAGGCTAGGGATATCTGATATGAGACAGTGTATTCTGTATATAAAAGACACACTGTGAAATCTTAACCATATAGCCTCCTAAACAAAGGCCTGTACACTGACAAATCAGCTGGAATTCCACATGGTTGGGGGAAACTCACAGGGCTCCACTCTGAGATGAGAGCTATACGCTATTAATGGCTTCTGAAAAAAAAAAAATACAAGTTCTGTGGTAGTAAATTGTCCAATCTCAAACAGCCACGCTTTAACATGCATGCATACAAGCATCAGTCTATGAATTCAGAAAGTTCTCTCTCTCTCTCTCTCTCTCTCTCTCTCTCTCTCTCTCTCTCTCTCTGTGTGTGTGTGTGTGTGTGTGTGTGTGTGTGTGTGTGGTGTATGTGTAAAACCATAATGAATGAAGAAGGGGACATGAATTTGAGAGAAGTCATGTATGGGAGAAGACAGAGGGGAGAGAGTGTGGTAGAAATGATGTAAATACAGCAATCTAGAATGAAATTCTCATAAAATAAAATAAAATACATGTATAAAACAATTCAGAGTTTGACAGACCCATATACTGGTAATCCCGTGGATAAGGGGAAACATTAAAAAGTGATATTTTTTCTCTTCAATGAAACTACAGCTCCTGTCAGTAGGAAAAGTTCATATGTATTCCAACTGAACAAACTCCAAAATGACTGAATTCATTTTAAAATCTATATTTGACTTGGAAAACTGTAATTGAATGCTGCTCTGCAGCTGGGGATAGGGAGGTGTGTGGGCTTGCCACAGCTGCGCAGCTCTTTGGGCTACTTCTACAGGGACCATTGGCTGTAGCTGCCTGAGGCTGGCTCAGAAAATTACAGCGCAGAACTTGCTTACCCCGTTCTCTGTGAAAGTGCAGTGGATGAGGCTGCTTAATCCAATTTTCCTTGAAGTCATTACATATGGTATATCTAAGAGAAACCTTTCCTCTCCTCATTCTCTCTCTCTCTCTCTCTCTCTCTCTCTCTCTCTCTCTCTCTCTCT
>JANHMN010000015.1:11247914-11419792 GCA_030674055.1 Rhabdomys pumilio | reverse complement strand
AGAGAGAGAGAGAGAGAGAGAGAGAGAGAGAGAGAGAGAGAGAGAGACTGTCTCAATCACTCTGTCTGGAGATGAGTCAAACAAAATTGAGACAGAATACTAAGGAGCTATTCTGCAATTAAAAGTAAGACGTTTCTGTAACATGAAATACATAGCAACGATTGTTTAATGCATATCTTCAGTCTGAACTTTAAAGAACATTTTCCCCCAAATGGCTAATATTTGTCATTACATTAGCTACAAGGGTTCCCTGCCATACAGTCCATGTTCTCTATTTGGGGCCTAGCATTTCCAAGATTTATGAAGAGGTATGAAAAGCTGCTATTAGCTGAGCCAACAAGATGGGAGAAAATTAAGCCACATGAAGAAAACAGGATATAAGGGAAAGGGAAGGGGGCAGATATCAAAGGAAATAGCCCATTTCACTGTAATTTTAAAAAGTATTTTAAATGTGGGGTGCATTTACAAATTATTTCTCATTTTTAAAGCTTTTTTTTTTCCTTTTGCATCATTGTCCTGTAGTTATTGTCATGTTCAAACTTATCAAAATGCCTGGTCACTACTGTTTGTTCTTGTATTCTGTGGCCGCCTGTGGCCATGGATCAACTGGCTTCACCTGAAAGGGAGGCTGGAAATGAAAAAGGGATGGAGGGTGAGAAAGATGAAGCCAAGACCAAGTATTCTGATCAAGGCTTGTAGTTTAATGTTCAGCTCTTAATTTAAAGGGAAAGCCCCACCAAAACCCTTTCTTGTTTCAGCCAGAGATGGGTGGGGGAACCCATCCTTTGTCACAGCTGGAGATATCTCAAGGCAAGCTCAGCGGGGCAGTTATTCTTCTAAGTTCCTATAGCAGCCAGTACATGCAGCCAAGGTGGATAACTCCACCTAGGTCCTAGTATTTTTGGTCTATTGTGTTAAACAAGGTCTTTCAGGCCTGCTCAAGGCTGGGGGAAGGGCACAGTATTCATATGCTTTTAGATTAACAAGATGCCACAGGTTTCACAATTGAATGCTTGGGCACATAAAGTTAATTGAAACAAAACAACAGTTCCCTGGACTGTCACACTCTGTTTTGTCATGGCCTTCATTGTTTCTACATAAGACGTGAAGATGACTGTGGTAACCACTCAGTGTTTCAAGTGTGTATTACTTTTGCAGAGGATTTGAATTCAGTTCCCAGCATGCATATCTAATAGCTCACAACCACCCGTGACTCTAGCTCTTTAAGAATCAGTTTTGTCCCCTATGGGCACCTGTACCCCTGTGCACACACATACTATACTCCATATGTACAATTCCAAATTACAGTTATGGTGTCTGAACTACGTTATGGGCCTTCATGTTTGTACCTATCCCCAATATTTTGTGTTTAATCTCTGGTTAGAAGTATGATGAGTCAGAGGTAAGTAGATCAGGAGAGAGGAGCCCCTACTTTGCATGCCTCTGGGGCCCAGAAAAAGACTGGAGCCCTTTCTCATTAGGTCATGGGAATGTGCCATGAGACAAGAGTCATATGTAAGCCAGGACCAAGACTCCCACCAGATAGCAAATCTTACTAGCTGCAAAAACCAACCCATTTTCCATTTGAGTCACCTACTATATGTTTTTTT
This sequence comes from Rhabdomys pumilio, assembly GCA_030674055.1. Classification (NCBI taxonomy): domain Eukaryota; kingdom Metazoa; phylum Chordata; class Mammalia; order Rodentia; family Muridae; genus Rhabdomys; species Rhabdomys pumilio. The sequence continues at coordinate 11,418,182 of JANHMN010000015.1, read as the reverse complement.
TTTAAATCCAAACATAACCAAAACAAATGATTACATGTCCGCTGTATATATACACTAACCATTGAGACACTAAATCTTTATATAAAACCGTTACAGGGAGGGTATTGTGAGTGTCTTCCTTTGGTACAGTTGGAACTTTCAAAGGCTAAGCAATCATTTGACTATGAACTTTGGAGACTTTTGTAGGGGCTCACATTTTGTGATATAAAAGGCATTCCTCACTGACTTTAAAAGACACTTTTGACATACCAGTGGGGTACTAGGCAAGGAGAGTACTGGGGCACAGAATGAAATGGCGGTGGGAAGCTGGCAGAAGTCTGTGGTGGGTTTGGGACCCTGGGCGTGTCTATACACTATGGCACTGGGACATGGTTAGTGCTCTGCTGTGCTCCACTCTGGAACTGTGCCATTCAAGGAATGTTTTAAGGAAAATTACTCCTGTTAGTTTGTAGATCAAAATTTTTCTGGCAGAGACCTGGCATCACTTCTTTTATTAGTTCTTATATCAGTAATGTTTAGGGACAGGGGCACAAGTTCAAAGTCTGCCAAGAAAGTCTGGCAACATTAGCAGGTAACAGTCCGATAATTAAGGATTGCAATTTGCATTCTGAGAGAAGTGAGCATGTTTGTCACATTCTACAACATACAGAGCTCCCCCACTTCTGCTTTGAGCTAAGGTAAGAATACCTCATTTTTTTTTTAATTATTTAAAAGAAGAAGCCAGGCCAGGCCAAGATGAAGGATTAGAAGATCTAGAGAAGAAAGCAGGCAGAGAGAGGTGGGGGGGAGGGGGGCTTGTATAGATTCTAGTCTATAGGAGGTGACCTGTGAGGTCTGGAGAAGTCCAGAGAGGGCACTTGCAGTGTTGGGAAGGATGGAGGGACAGCCAAAAAGGTAAAGATCTGGCCTTTGAGACTGAGGTACCTAAACTGCAGGCAATGCTTGCTGCCTCACCAAAGTCAGACAGACACTGGGCTTTAAGAGGTAACTCTACAGCATTTCATCGTAAGAAACAATACCAACTTTGCAAAGACAAATGATGGAATGCAGCTAAGGTGAATGGAACATTAACTTTTTGTTGACACTTGTTAGAAATGTTCTTTGTATTACATAGTCTTTTGTAACTCCTGTGCATGAGCCTTGGTTGGTGGCATGCACCCTACCACCTACTGGGTCAGACTCTTTAAATAGAAACAAAGAAAGTAATGTGGTCTTTGTCTGTGCAAATGTTCCACAGACGCAGAACTTAGGTAAGTGAATCCATTTAGGTCCCTCAGATCCAGAAAATAAGATAAAATTTGGTACATAAAAAATCTGGAGCATTATTTCCTGGGTTCCTATTACTCACCAAACCAGGCAAAGGTCTCCAGATATGGGTTTTACATGCTCAGCAGTGTGACACTATGGGTTTACTGGTAGAGAGGATGGTAGGAGGTAGAAGTTATCTTCTGGAGATCTAGTAGGTACCTACCACAGCCTGGCACTACAGTCACTTCTGATGACCTGGTTAGGAACCCCGGAGTGCTGAGGGACTGAGGTTCATGAAACCTATTCTAGAATGTTCTTCTGGAAACGACGTATTAAGATTGAAAGCATCTCATGTAGGAAAGAAATACAGTAATGAATTATGACATGTTAGTACTCAGTAAGTGTCTACTCTAGCCACTGTGAAAAAAAAAATGCCTCAAACTGGGTAATTTATAAATAAGTGGAATCAATTTGCATTATCTCCTGCATGCTGAAGTTCAAGATCAAGACTCTCTTCGAAAGATGAAGCCTGGTAGCTTCTGCTTCCCTGGGCCTCTTTACAAGGAACCAATTGCTTCTACTCAGCAATATTTTACTATGGATCCAATGTCTACCTAAATATTTTTTGGGGGGATTGTATAGACCAATCCAGGGCTCAATAGTAACATCCTGGGACTTAAAGCATTCTGTGACATCATTTAAAGAACAAGAGATTACAGAATGCCCTTGAATTACTAATCACTCTGTCTCAGCTTCCCAAGCCTTGTATTCAGTCAAATACAACCTTAATGCTCTGAATGTGTATGTTGTGTGGGCTATTGTGATTTGTCATTTTAATGCTTTTTGTTATAGTTCTTGCCATAAAACTCAGTGACTTCTGGAAGGTAAGCACATACTCAAAGACTGACTTATGTGCTCTCAAACCTTAACCTAAATATAGTTTTGAAAAATAAGAGTCACCACACAAAAGAAGCTTTGACTGAGGGGCTGAGAGCTGCTAATACCTTGAGCCTTTTATTTCATCACTTCTTGTTAGAAATTCAGTAAAAGATAAATGTTTTCACATGCTCAGCAAATTAACTTGCACCAGTTGCTTCTTGGTTCCCATTTTCTCTTCAGAAAAGCAACAGGAACAATGTCTTCCTGTGTGAGAAAATAGTTTTTAGTTTTCCTGTGCCCTTTGCTCAATCATGGATGTTTGTGTGGAAATAATGGAGCTATATCCAGGCTCAGGAGGAAAGACTGATTTTACATATTTGACCCAAGGGAGGATGATGCAGAAGGCTGATGAAGAGACTATGATATGCTTGCCATCTTGGTCCATCAGGGTACTTTTAAATCCACATGTTTTCTTCTATTTCTTAGAATTCACATTCTTTCTCAGTCTCTATATTTTAAAATATTTTGAAAATATTATTATTTTTATTTATTCACTTTACATCCCACTCATTTCACCTCCTTCTGGTAATTCCTTTCCACAATGCTTCCCCCAATAACCCTGCCCCTTCTTCTCTGAGTTTGATCTTAGTCATTCTGACCAGTGTATGATGGAATCTCAGAGTTGTTTTGATTTTCATTCCCTGAGAACTAAGGACTTCAAACATTTTTTTTTTTTAGAGCTTCTTGGTCATTCAAGTTTCCTTTTGTGGAGAATTCTCTGCTTAGCTCTGTACCTCATTTTTAAATTGGGCCATGTGGGTTGTTGGTGTCTAACTTATAAATTTGGATATTAGCCCTCTGGCAGACATAGGGTTGGTGAAGATCTTTTCCCGATCTGTACACTGCCATTTTATCCTTTTGGCAGTGTCTTTTGACTTACAGAAGTTTTACAGTTTCATGAGGTCTCATTTACCAATTGTTGATCTTAGAGTCCCATTCATTGGTGTTTTCTTCAGAAAGTTGTCTTCTGTACCAATGAGTTCCAGGCTATTCCTCTCTTTCTGTTCTATGAGATTTAGAGTATCCAGTTTTATGTTGAGGCCTTTGATCCACCTGGACTTGAGTTTTGTGCAGGGTGATAGATATAGGTCTATTTGCAGTTTTCTACATGCAGACAGCCAGTTAAACGAACACCATTTGTTGAAGATGCTTTTTTTCCCCATTGTATGGTTTTGCCTTCTTTGTCGAAAATCAAATGTCAATAGGTGTGTGATTATTTAAGGGTCTTCAATTCAATTCCATTGATCAATCTGTCTGTTCTGAAATCCATACCATGCTCTTTTAATTACTATTGCTCTCTAGTATAGCTTTTATTGTTAAGAAATTGGTTTTGCTATTCTGAGTTTTTTTTGTTTGTTTGTTTGTTTTTCCATATAAAATTGAAGATGCTCTGTCAAAGACTATAAAGAATTGTGGTGGAATTTTGATAAAAATTGTATTGAATCTGTAGATTGCTTTTGGTAAGATGGCTATTTTCACTATGTTAATCCTCCTGATCCATGAGCATGGGAGATCTCTCTATCTGCTGAAATCTTCCTCAATTTCTTTCTTCAGGGACTTGAAGTTTTTTGTCATATAGCTCTTTGACCTGCTTGGTTAGAGATATATCAAGATATTTTATACTCTTTGTGACTATTATGAAGGGTATTGTTTTTCTAATTTCTTTCTCAGCCAAGTTACGGTTTGTTTAAAGGAATACTACTGATTTCGTTGAGTTAATTGTGTATCCAGCCACTTTGCTGAAAGTGTTTATCAACTGTAGAAGTTTTCTGGTAGAATTTGTGGGGCAGCTTATGTATGCTATACTATCATTCACAAATAGTGATACCTTAACTTCTTCCTTTCCAATGTGAATCCACTGGATCTTTTTTAGTTGTCTTATTGTTCTGACTAGAATTTCAAGTAGTATATAATAGATAAGGAGAGAGTGAGAAGCCTTGTCTTGTTCCTGATTTTAGTTGAATTGCTTAAAGTTTCTATGTGTTTAGTTTGATGGTGGCTATTGACTTGTTGTATATTGCTTTGATTGTGTTTATGTATGTGCCTGTATCTATGATCTCTCTAATTCTTTTAACATGAAGGGGTGTTTGGAATTTGTCAAAGGCTTTTTCAGCATCTAATGAGATGATCATGTTTTTTTTTATTTCAGTTTGTTTATATGGTGGATTACATTGATGGGTTTTTGCATATTGAATCATCTCTGCATTCTTGGATGAAGCTTATTTGATCATGTTAGATGATATTTTTAATGTATTCCTGAATTTGGTTTGCAAGATATCAGTCAAAAATGATCTTTCTTTGTTGATTCTTTGTGTAGTTTAGGTGTCAGTGATTGTGGCTTCATAGAATGAGTTTGGCAAAGTTTTTCTATTTCTATTTTATGGAATCGTTTGAGGAATATTGGTATTAGCACATCTTTGAAAATCTGGTAGAATTCTGTACTAAAACTTCATGGCCCTGGACTATTTTTGGTTGGGAGGCTTTTGATGATTGCTCCTATTTTTCTGAGGGGTTATAGGGCTGTTTAAATAGGTTACGTGATCTTGTATTAACTCTGTTAAGTGGTATCTATCTCAAAACATTTGTCCACTTCATGAATATTTGTGAATAAATGACCAATCAGTGACTGGCCCAACTTGGGATCCATCCTATGTATAGACACCTGACACTATTACAAATACTATGTTATGAGAAGAGCATGGCAACACTGTCCTCTGAGATGCTCTACCAGCAGCTGACTGAGACAGATGTAGATACTCATAGCCAAGGATTGGATTGAGGTCAGAGACCCTTGTGAAAGAATTAGGGGAAGAGCTAAAGGAGTTGAAGGGGATTGTAACCCCATAGGAAGAACAACAGTGTCACTAATCTGAACTTCTGGGAGCTCCCAGAGACTAAGCAATCAAACAAAGAACATATATGGGCTGGTCCTAGGCTAGGACCCTGGCATATATGTAGCAGAGGACTACCTAGTCTGACCTCAATGGGAGACTAATCATGTAAAGTCTTGGTACCCCAGTGAGGGAGGATGCCCAGAAAGTGCCTTCTCAGAGGGGAAGAGAAGGAAGAATAAGGGGAAGAACTTTGCAATGAGGAATTGGGAAGTGGAGCATCATTTGGGATATAAATAAATAAAATAACTAATTAATTAATAAAAAGGCTTTTCTATTTTGTGAAGTACAGGCTTTTGATGTAAGACCTAATGATTCTTTGAATTTCCTCATTATCTGTTGTTATATTTGTCTTTTCATTTCTGATTTTGTTTATTTGGATACTGTTTCTCTGTCTCTTGGTTAGTTTGGATAAGGGTTTGTCTGTCTTATGGATTTTCTTAGAGAATCAGCTCTTGGTTTTATTGATTCTTTTTATTGTTTTCTTTGTCTCGATCCATTTGATTTTAACCCAGAGTTTGATTATTTGCTTCCTTCTACTCCTCTTTTGGTGTGACTGCTTTTTTGTTTTGTTTTGTTTTTCTAGAGCTTTCAGGAGTACTTTTAAATTGTTAGTATGAGAACATTCTAATTTCTTTATGGAGGCACTTAATGCTATGAACTTTACTTTTAGCAAGTACTGCTTTCATTGTGTACCATAAATTTGGGTATGTTGTGCCTTCATTGTCATCTTGTTCTTAAAACATCTTTGATTTCTTTCTTTATTTCTTACCTAATCCAGAAATCATTGAGTAGAGAGTTGTTCAATTTCCATTAGTGTGTAGATTTTCTGGTGTTTCTGTTGCTGAAGTACAGTTTTAATTGATTGAGATCTCATAAGATATTGCAGTTTTCTTGTATCTGTTGAGGCTTGTTCTGTGACTATTTGGTCAATTATGGAGAAAGATCCATGAGACACTGACAAGAGGATATATTCTTTTGTGTTGGGGTGAATATTCTATAGATGTCTGTCATGTCCATTTGATTCATAATGTCTGCTAATTTCATTATTTCTCTGTTTAGTTTTTTCTGGGTGATCTGTCAATTGGTGAGATTAGTGTGTTGAAGATTCCCACTATTAATATGTGGACTTCAATGTGTGATTCAAGGTTTAGCAAGGTTTCTCTTATAACTGTGGATGCCCTCTGTTTGGGGCATAGGTGCTCAGAATTGAGATATCATCTTGGTAGATTTCTCCTTTGATGAAAATAAAGTGTCCTTCCTTGTCTCTGGATTAATTTTGGCTAAAAGTCTATTTTATTAGGTATCATAATGGCTACTCCAGTTTGCTTATTGGGTCCATTTGCTTAGAAAGCCTTTTCAGAAAAACACTTTTTTCCAGTTAAAAAACAAAGAAACAAACAAACAAACAAAAACAACAACAACAAAAAAAAAACCTTTCTTTTTATGTTAGCTTGTGTCTTTTCATTGGGTAACTGAATTCATTGATGTGGATAGATATTAATGACCAGTGATTGTTAATTTCTATTATTTTGATGGTGGTGGTTTTAGTGTGTGTGTGTGTGTGTGTGTGTGTGTGTGTGTGTGTGTGTGTGTGTATACGTGTGTTATATTCTCTTGTTTTTGCTTGATTGGAGTTATTTATGTCTTGTGTTTTCTTGTATGTCATTGACTTCCATGTTTTGGAGTTTCACTTCTACTATTGTCTGTAGGGCCAGATTTGTTGATAGATATTGTTAAATTTTAATGTAATACATTTTTTCAAAATCGGTGTTTTAGTTAATATCCTTTATATTCAAAGTCAATGCCTCAAAGAGATCTATCAAACAGTTTCTTTTCAATTTAAATATCTTTCCAATAGCTACCAAGAATCAAGCCAGTTAAGGATGGCACTCATCCTAGAGTGCCAGCTAGGAGCCAAGATCAATTCGTTAAAAGTTCAACTAAGAGTCTTTATCTATTCCACCTCATTTCCAAGGTTGGCTTCTGAACCTAGCCTTGCAATAGGAAGAGGAAGTGCAGTCAAACAGAATTAGAAGTTACAATCTCATCTCTACTCTGTCCCTGTAGTTTATTGTAACCATACCTCCCAGATGAAGCCAGTACCTGATTGACTACCTGCCCGGTAAAGTTGTGTGTGTCCTGACACTGGGTGATCCAGAAGATGCTACTGTGTGTGTTCCACATACTCTTCCCTATCGGGACAGTAGACACGATGACTACAGCATAATGCAAACAGGCTACTGCCAGACCTCTGATCTCTGAACAGCATAGATCAAGTGACACAAAGCAATAAGGATGCAACCTTGTGTAGAAAGGCACATCAGAGATATCCTTAGAATGAGAAGTCCTGTAGCATGATGGCACTGGAAAAAATTGGAAAACTGCTGTTAGTCTTAGTTTCAGATGAATGGATTCATTGCTATGACAAAGAGTTCACTGTTACTTTCCATAGAATTTACTTTCCTCTGTATCAGCACTGTGAAGGTCCACTAACTCTTGTCTAACTGTTTATTTTTTTGGAATTATGGAATATGGTAAGATTGGTGATATTACCTGCCCCCAAATAATAATTTCCACACTTCAGCCTCACAGGCAAACTCTCCTAGAATTACTCTCTTTGAGGAAGATGACTGACACATAATCATATACTTATTTTATTTACTTACTTAAATTTTAGTTGTCTTAAATTTTATGTATATGAGTGTTTTGTTTTGCCTGCATGTGTGTCTTTGTACAATGTGTGTGTTTAGTGCCCAAAAGGCCAGATGAGTGTATATAGTCTCTTGGAATTAGAGTTAATGGTTGTGGTTTGCCTTGTGGGTACTGGAAATTTTACCTGGATCCTCTGAAAGAGCATCAACTGGTCTTAACCACTAAGTCATCTCTCTAGCCTTTGTGATGATATATTTTAAATGACCATGATTTTATTAAAATTCAAACCTATGTTAATTTAACAGCTATTTGAAAGTAAAAGAAAATAACAAGCATAAAGAGATGTGAATGTTCACTTAGCACAGACTCTTATCAGCTAGAAAACACAAAGTAAAATTGTTTCTTGATAAACAACATCCTGTAAAATTAATACAGGAGAGAAATTTGAAGGAAAACACATTTTTTCAGCTACCAGGATCCCCACACTACGTAGGGACAAGGCCTATGTGTATTAACCCATGTTGTTAAGACATGAGTTTCCAGCAGAGCTCGCTTCAGGGCACCTGGCAGAGCAGCTGCTTTGTAAATGCCTTTGCAATTATTCTAACAATTGAAAATCCATGAAGAAGTGCAGATGCTTCATAAACAGGTAGATGGGAATCAAATACTTAATTGCCATGATTTAAAAAAAAATTCTGTGTGTGTGTGGGGGGGGGGAGAGCCATCTGCATCCTTTATTAATCAAATCAAATTTAACTATATGTTACAGAAGAAAAAATTGTGCTGTAAATGTTTTGTGAAAGGAAAATCATGCCCCCATCCCTCTGTGTGTGTGTGTGTGTGTGTGTGTGTGTGTGTGTGTGTGTGTGACATTTCCATTTTGAGTGTTTGTCTCTTGCTCTCTATGAGTGTAACTAGACTGATTTTGTATCTATATGGAAGTTTTGGGAGCTATAGTTTAACATGGTGACATATACTTGCAAACACACCCTGCGAAACAAAGGCCCGAATTGTGTGCTTTTTAGGTTTACAGCAGAGAAACAAAACTTAGATGCATAGGTGAGCAAATACTGAAGCCTATCTTCTTCAACTGTTTTTTCAAACTACATATTCACTTAGGAACTCAGCATAAATATGAAATAGTGATTATCGGCATGGCTGAGTTTGGCCCACCCCCAGCTGTTACAGGAGCCTTTGATTCTAGAGTTTCAGCAGTTGTAGCATCGGCGTGGGCATCAAAGCAAATACAAAATAATTCCCTATTCTGTCTTGTTCTGTGTCTTTTCTTTAATACTAGGCCAGGCTTGGCTGTAATCCACAGCGTTTCATGTAGGGAGTAGTGGATTGCTTGGGAGTGCCTGGCCTACATTCACTCCATAAATGTAATTACCCTTCTTTTGTTTCCTAGACCTAAAACAAAATTGTTTTTCAGGCCTTTATTCTGTCTGGACTGAATTCTGGTCTCACATTTCTGTTTGGCACTTCAGTTCAGTTCCCATTGCTGCAAAATGCTCTAACCACTTGGGCCTTCCCAGTGTGCATCTGCTACTTGCTTGAAAATTAAATTTCTAGGAGACAACAGTTTTCGCTCAAAATCTCTAGCATCTGAATCTCTTTCATGGAGCTTCCATTCTATATGGTTTTGTTTTGTTCTAGTAGTTTTGATTATATCTTTTCCTGTTTGCCACAATGGAACTCAACTATCGATTTTACAAATTTTTCTTGAGTATAATGAACTAATATTGAGCACAATAAATGAACTGTCACTGAAGATACTGTGTAAAGAAGTCTTAATCCTATCAATAGCAAAGGACATTAGCAGTACTTGACAGACTATAGTTAAATCATGGGTCAGGTTAATAGAGCCTGAGCAGACCCAGTGTTCAGGAAAGTGTTGTGGGCTGACAGCTGTAATGACTTGGGTGTTTTTTTAATGTCAGTGCAATTCCCAGGCTGGGTTTTATTCTAAAAACTTTGAGTTTAAAGCAGAAGTAAGATTTTTCATGAGTATAAGTTTCAGAGAGTTTGATGCTATAGGAATATGTAAATGGATTAGAGAAAAGGCAAGCCTGTCTGCCATGGAGGCTTTCATCCATCTTCAGCTGGAAAATGGCAGCTTTTGTAGCTTGTCTTTCACCACTTTGTGGGCTCCTATTTCTTCCACTTGTTTCCTATCATCCTTTCAGTCCCCTAACACTAGAAAAGAGAAACAAATGAATAGAGATTAAAAGAAAGAGATCCCTGAATAAAATCAAGGATTGCAAAGGAGACTGCCTTATGGTTCGACTACTTTCTGTGTTTTGGATTGTTGAGTTATTGGGGCAAGTTCGGTCTTTGCTGCCAGAATATCTAATTTCTTCTTGTTTCTTCTTTGTGCATGACTCCTTAACAAATCACAACCAACAGCAACCGACAGTAATCAACAGTAACCAACCAACAACAACCAATCAACAGCCCACTATCAACTCACACCTCTCAGGGGCTCTAGCATTTATGTATTCTCTAAAACTTCTCCATAATTCCAAAGGTCATGCAACCACAGAAACTATCTGCAGCTGGCAAAAATCACACCTCTGCTAGAGTATCAGCAAATTATACTCAGCTACTGTGGATAATCTAAAACAGCCCCATATCCCACCCTTGGGATTAAAGTGAAAACATATTCTTAGAACACTTCCATTTTTTTTTTAAGGAAACAAAAGTTCCAAAATTGTTATTGTAGCTCTTTGCTAAGGCAGTGGTCTCAGTTGAGAGGCTGGGAAGGGTGAAGGACAGCTGATGAACTAGAGTGATGGATCAAACTGAAGGAGTTTGGAAAAGTTCAAAGAATGGGGCTTTGACAGTATACAATAATCTGCTGAGGCTGAGTTTAAGTGTTGCATGCTAAAAGACTATAAAATGGCTCAAAGAATGTAGAATGCCTAGGGCAGAAGCTTAAGTCACACATCTTGCATTAAGGTAGGCAAACTTGAAATGCAAACACATGGATATTTGTGGTACAGGCATGGTGGTTCATCTTGCTGTCAAAGTTCAAAAAATTAAGGATCATAATCATGATTTGTTTGATTTTTAATCGACATTTCCACTGTGATATCGTCCTTCCTAATAGCTTGTCTATGCTTTTCTAGTTAAAGATGGCAAATCGTGCATCTAAAAATATTGCCTTAGGTGTTTTTTTCCTTATGTTCTCTAAGTAAGTTTTAAGTATTACTAGTGGGTCTGCATAAAATTTGTATCTGTAAAATTTCACAAGTTTCACAAGTTAGAAAGAGAAAGTAAAGAATCATGATGACTTGTGTATTTTGTAAAAATTACAATTATAATCATTAATATAAAACTGATTTAAGAGATACTCAGTTTAGTAGCAACTGGATGCCCACAGACAGGAATACTTAGATACTCATTTTTCAGCGTGTGCTGCTTGACTGTATCTCCTCCACTATTACTGAAAACTTCATCTTATAATTCAGATGCCAACAGAAAATGAGTCAGGGTCTTTGGACAGGACAAAGTCATAGGATTGATCTGATGTTACAGGTCAAGCAGACATTTCATGGTAGGTGAGAACCCTAGACATGACACTGCAAATGCCAATGACTGATGCCATGCACTTAGAAAACTGACAGAATTTTAGAACAAAAGAACGAGCCACAATGTAGGATGGACTTTTATTTACACAGTGCATTCATAGTTTTTTCCTCAGTTGGAATAAATCTGAAACACTAATATCATGTGTTAATGACAAGAATAACAATGGAAGTTAGTGAGTGACTTGAATAGAAATGTTTTTTTTTTTCAGTCCATCTTTCTGTCAACCTAACTAAATCTGTTCATGGGAATTGCCCATTAATGTTTTTAAATGTTGCTGATAGATTGCAAAGCATTATTGTGATATGACTGAGGAAGGTTCCCTGAAGAAAAGACATAAGAAGCACACAATACATATCAGGGCAGGAGAAACATATGACTTTGTTCTTTGCTTAATGAGCAAGTACAAACTCTAATGGATCCCAAGCAGTCAGCTTGTAGTTTCATTTGTTTTCCTCATAACCATCCACTCAGTTGTTTTGATCATTTCTAGGAGAGCTCTTTTTCTGTGTCTGTGGGGTATTAAGTAATGACTTCTATTTATTTATCCCATTGTCCTAACTTAGAGTGGGATAGGGAGATGCCATTGATGAAGGAATGTGCAAGACACACTGGACAAAACAGCTCTAACTGCATATCTTCATTCAATGTAGGCTGTAATTTTTTCATAACTGTACTTCACAGAGATTTGAAGAATGGATTCCACAATCTAGTCACCTATTATTGAGTGTGTTCTTATTGACAGTATTATATAGATAAAACAACTATTTATCACAATTTACCCAAAATGTTTTGTATAAAATACTAGATTCTAGTAAGAAATTCAGTGGCTCTACTTCTTGAAAGGGGGTGTCAATTAGAAGATCAAAAATATTTGACCAAATAAGTTTAGTAAAAACTAGTTATCTTTAAAAGAAAATTACATTAACACCACAATAAATGCAAAGTCAGCAGCCTAACGCAGTGGAAGTATGTGAATTTATAATATTCTATGTGGTGCATGCTGTTCAGTGATTGTGCTTAGGAAGCCAGAGCTACATGTTCTGAGGAATTGATTCCTCCTCTACTTCCTGGGTAGGAAGCGGTGAGGACACACATGAGTAATGGCCAGACTGTATAGGAGCATTTGTGTTGAATGTATCCATTAGTAGCTATTCTTCCATGTCTATTCAGTCACTCTGGTACAGAGGCTTGTCAATATTGATCTCTTAAAGGCATAAAGGGCTCAACTATGAGCATGGTGCATTTATCCTTCATTGAAGATCCCACAATGTTGACTATGCAGCTCTATCAGCATTTCATAAACATTCTGATAATGGTTGTCAATCGGGTGATATGAGAGTGATTGTTTTCATGATGTTCTTGAGACTTAAACTATGCAAAATGAGTCACAAAGATTGAAACACTCCAACATTAAAATAAATTTTAAAATAGCATCACATATAATTGTATATCCTGCATGCTGGAGTTGCTGTCCAGTTCTATCCATGAGCTGAAGCTGACCTACACTACTCCAGTATTACTGTAGCTGGTAGTGAAGTTGGAAGCCAAACATACTGCTAGTGTGTCTCTCTGTCTCTGTCTCTGTTTCTGTCTCATCTCTATCTCTCTCTCTCTGTCTCTGTCTCTCTCTCTCCATAAAATTGTGATGAAACATCAGCCACAGTTTAGCCTTCATTGCATGCAATCCCCCCACTGTCCAGATAATAGAACATTCTTCTTGTCAAGAATGGCCTTTGAAGTACCCTTTGTTAGAGTCTGTGGCACAGCTTAAGTTAGATCTTTTCAGAGTTCTAGATTCCCTGAGCACTATGTCATTGCCATTGGTCCTGCAATGTGCTGAGCCTATCAGTGTGTCTCAGAGTATGTCCTCTCACCTGGCTCAAGGTGGGCAAGATCATTGCCTTCAGTGGTGAATCACTATGAACAGAGAGCTAGCAGCCTACCACTCAAAGGCCAAAGATCTTGACAGACTGATATCCTGCAAGTTATTTGCTGTGTCAATCCCCTGAAGAAGATACTGTTAGAGAAAGGGGGAGAAAAGCAGGAGAGAGATTGAGAAAGAGGAGAAAGAGAGAGAGAGAGAGAGAGAGAGAGAGAGAGAGAGAGAGAGAGAACCTAAAGAGAGAGTGGCAGTCTATTCATGACAGTGGAGCCTTTCTGAGAGACTTATTTCTTTAAGGTCCCATCAATTGACTCCTGCACATCAAGTATGAAATTTTGAAATGTTCTTGAGGGATATAGTCACAATCCTAAAGGCAGAAGCAGATGATTAAAGGCCACACTCCCTGAGGTATCACATATTGAGGCTACTGGTGCCATTTTTGGTTCAGATCTCAACATTTATAAAGTGGGGTTAATATTCTATGAGCTGTGGATTGTTTGGTGGGATTTAGTGACTTCCTTGGTGCTTTGTGAATATTGGGTACTTGAGACATGTCAGTATCATGTTAGTCTCACAGCCATTTGAGGGCATAGTAAAGCATCTCATTCCTCAGGTTCTCAAAAGCTTTATTCTCTCTTCACTTTAGCACTAAAAACTTTGAATTAAAAGAATTAATATATTCTATTTTCATGTCTGCCTCACCCATTAGTGGGTCTTAAGACTCTTTATTTAGGTATCTGACCTGACTGTGTAAGCACAAGGAAAAGCTAGTACACATTAATTATGTAGCATGGGGAAGCATGAAATCCAGATCATTTTGTCAAACTCTGTCATTCCCTTCAAAATAATGCCGCATTTTCACCCACAGTCTATACATTCCCTGAGCCCAACAGAGTTCAGCAATATCAGCTTAAAGCAGTGATTCTGGGCCAGTGCCTTCAACGGTTTTGAGTATTCTACCTCATCGATTCTGAGCTCTTAGATGATGCCTTGATTGATCCATCTCTCCTGCAGCAGGACACATATAGGAAGCTTTCTTCTGCTGAGGGTTGGTCTTATATTGCTATCATATAGCTGATGCTGATACCAAGACTGGCATAGAGGAAAACCTATGTTCTCACAGAGGAATGTTCCATGATACACAAGAAATGTGCTCCATAGTTGTTTTTTGCTTGAATGAATATAATTTTTCACTTACCATGGAGTTTATAGATATAGAGTGTGATGGGGCAGCTTAGTGATGGGAACATGGCAGATCCCTGAAGTCTGACATCTAGTGAAACAGTTTGATTTTTCTGGACACCCCCCCCCATTATGGTACAGATGGCTAGCTATGTTCTCACATGATCTTACATCATTTCCCCTCTCATGTGTGACTCGGTGTCTCTACTGTCTGGATTTCCTTTTCCTACAAGGATTATATCACACTCATTGTGACCAGCCACTCCCAGTGAAACTGTCTTCAAAGAAGTAACATTCTGTGGTCTTGGAGGATCAGAATGTCTGTGTACAAATGGGCACCCATGGCTCAGCTTGTAATGCTTTTACCTGTTAAATTATGATTTTGATACTTATCTTTATAGTAAGCAAATCATAATAGTTTACATAAAAGCCCTGTTCAGTCAGAAAGTCTAATACTTTCTGAGCAATCATGATAAACATATTCATTTGTTCAATAAGAAGATATAATTGCTTCAGTAGCTGAACTAGAGAATGCAGAAGATGAAACCTACAAGCAAAAGTAGATATCCAAATAAATATCAGACACAAAATAAAGGCCCCAGTTGAAAAGAGCTGCTAGTCAGGACATAGCACTGTCATCCAGGTGAGTGAGGCGTTTTCATGGAGAATGTATAACTGAGTTGGGCTTAATAAATTATAGTTTCTGGACACATTTTTATAAAGATGAAATCAGTAAATCAAAGAAAAGAACATGTGTGGGTGAAGAAAGAGTGTTTGCAGAGACAAAGATTTGTGATAGAACTCAGATAAGTGAGGTGCTAAACAGACATCTGGCTACGCCAATGAGGCTAAGGACTCTGGATATAGAAAGCCTGAAATCCCCAGAGAAGTGGGAAAATAGTAGTAAGGGTAGCATGAGGCTCTTACTGTTTCTTAAGCAAACATTCATATTGGTGTAGAAATCCACTCTTAGAGCCTGAGTATGCAGTGGGTTGAAGATGCAAACCTAAACTTGGAAGGAGAAAGAGAAGATCTCTTAAATAAATTTCATTTGTTGGTAGAAGCCTAGATAACACAAAGGAGCAACTTAATGAGAAGGATGAGTGCCCATAGAGTGCTCTGCTGATAAGACTAAGAAACAGTTGGATGGGAAGGGTGAGGTGAATGTGGGGCATTGTGTGGCATCTGCAAAGAAAGACTGAAGGAATCCAGGCAGACACAGTCAAAGTCCTACTCAAAGGGTCAGAAGAACACCTGTATGCTAGCACTTGTGAGATGTGGCATCTGCAAGTCGCATGTGGTGAAGAGGTGATGGAGATGGGCGGTGGAAAGAGGAAGACATTCTGAGGTTTTGGGGTGTCAAGACTTCCACTTGATGGTCCAGAAACTAACAAGAATCTGAGAAAAGTAGGTTGAGAAGTGTGTGTGTGTGTGTGTGTGTGTGTGTGTGTGTGTGTATGTGTGTGTGCATGTGTGTATGTGTGTATATCTGAGTATGTATATGTGTGTATGAGTATGTGTGTATGTGGGGGGTATATGTATAACTATGTATGTAAATATATGTGTACATGTGTGTATGTATGTGCATGTGTGTGTGCATGATTTTGTATGGATGTGAGTGTATGTGTGTGTGTGTGCATGTGTGTATGTAGAAGCCAAAATTCCAATATAAAATGCCTTCTTTGATCACTCCTTACTTTATATTTTAAAGTAGATACCATCACTGAACTGGAGCTTATAAATTTAGCTTGATTGGCTGTGCAGTAAGCCCCTGCAATGATCCTGGGTCTGATTTCCTATCACATGGATTGTAGATGCATGATACCATGCCTGATTTATATTTCTTTGGTTCTTGGAAGGAAACTTTTGTCATTGTGCTTTACAAGCACCTTTAACAAAAGGGTAATTTCCCTATCCCCAGAGAACAATGTTTGCTGTGTGGAGCCCCAACCCAGAAAATAGAAAGCACCTCAAATGCTGTGGCTTAAGTAACTAATGATTTTCCCGTTAACAGTGCTTATTCTGAGAAAGATAAAGGTGGCTTTTGCTCTTAATCATCTTAATAAAGCCACATTCTCAATGTCTTAAGTACCTAGGTTTGCCAATCACTTAGAGTTTACCCTATCTCCCTTGTGATATATGATGGCGTAACAAAGAACTGGGTGAATTTTGCTCACTCTTGCTTTGACTCATTCTGGTCTCAGTGGTAGAAAAATGGGGGAGGATATTTATATCTTCTCACAACAAAACGTTGAGTTTTTTGGTGCTGATTGAAAATGTAATCCATCATAAATGAAGAGATGATTGTATATTCTGAAATTACATCTGCTGATGTGTGGTCTTCTCGAAGTCCACTTAGATTAAAAGTGTCTTAAAAGATGTATCTCACACCCAGAGTATGCGTCCTACCTTCTAGAAATATTGCGTATGAAAGCTGAGTGCAGTGTTTAGTGTCTTATGACTTATGGCCCTGGCAAAACTCGGATGCAGAAATGCTGCAAAATAATTCAAATTGCATGCTAATTCACAGAAAATCCACTTTAGCTTCTTCCAAAGAATACAGTAAGTTAAAGGGCATTATATAACATTTCAAATAAGAGTGGGGGGAATGCCAAAAAAAGTTTTGGCACTGGATACTGATGAGAAAGAATGCAGAAATCTGAGACTAAGCTTATTTAATTTATCTTAGTTTAACTAAAGCCAGAATTAGGGTCTTTGGTAATCAAATAAAGAATTTTATTCTGAGCAGGTCCTGCCAGATCAAAAGTCTGCTCACACTCAGGAAGCCCCAGGTAACCAACAGTGTAAACATAGAGTTTGTCCATCATTCTCCATCAAAAATACCAAAAATGAGTTGCTTCTTTGAGATTCTATTTCTTTATCTGTGAGAAGAAAAACACCAAGTCAATTCCTCCAAACAATAAGATTGCTCACATATTCCAAATGTCTTATAGGGACTGGCATGAAGTGTTAAAAAAAATAAAAACAAGGTGGATGGTGAGAACTCACTCCTTGGAGTTCTGTTCTAATCTCCACATGTATGCTATGGCACACAGATGTCCACATTCATAAAAATATGTACACATACATGAACACGTATGTATGCATGTCTCTCTCTCTCTCTCTCTCTCTCTCTCTCTCTCTCTCTCTTTCTCTCTCTGTCTCTCTCAGACTATAGATATACAGAAAATAAATTTTGAGAATTGTTGGAAATAAAAGGCAATTGACAATGGAGAACATGTTGCTGAGATTTTGGGGACACTGTAAAATTGAGCAGTCAGGACAAGCAAGTAAATTTGAGGCGTTGATCAGAAAGAGGCTAGCCAATAAGAATGTAAGAATTTGCAAGCTTCTATGCTGACCCAGTATCCTGGAGAGTGCTGCCCTGTGGAATACATACAAAGCTCTACTGAATAACCACAGCCCTTGATCTGTCTAGCTGTAGCTTGCCCACCCTAGCCAGGTATACACATTCCTTAAGCCTGTGGTTTTCAGTTGTCTCAGAGCAGTTATCTGAACACTCTTCATAAATATTCAAACGGTGTGGGTGGAATGCAAATCTTCATCTCCTTGAACTGTATACTGGTGGAACCTACTATAGAAGGGCCACAAGAAGCCAGGGGCAGAAAAGATTCTGTGGAATTTGAAAGGCATCTTTTCTCAGAATAGTTTAAAACTATTCTATAACCTCAATTTTAAACTCTGGAAAATGCGAGCACCGACTATCAATGAGATGGTGACTAGTGATAATAATCACCGAGCAGATAAGCTTTGCATCCTGTTTTGTCATCCTCAGCTGTATTCACATACTAGTTTCCCTTTGATAAATGTGCTCAGTAGCTCACCCCAAGACAAAAGAGAGGTACCAGAAGGGAGGTCTTACTTTGCAAAAGTGCCTGGCTCGTTTATGGTAAGCAATCTCTAAATCAAATATATGCTAGCAAATTGTATCTGCCCTTTCATGGTAATAGAGAAACAACAGGACTTATTTTGTAAAAGCACAAAAGGCCCTACTGTTCATTAAGCTCACACTTGTGTTTATGCATTAAAAAGTAGGTCACATTTTTTATTATGATTTGCCTAGCCTATCTTAAGTAATATTTCCTGGTGTTTGGAATAAAAATTAATCAGTAATTGTGCGGCGTTATAATAGTGATGAAAAATTACAATTATAACATTCCATTTCTCATGTATCCAGAGATACACGACTTACTTCATTGCTGATGTTGAGAGACCCTGGATCCTTACATATTGCTATTTGGTTACAAAATACTACAGCCAGAGCTAGAGTGAGCTAGATATCATTTAGTCAGATTTACTCAACCACTGTGGTTTGAACAGTACCACCATTTCTGGAAATGTATCTTAAAGTACACACTCAGAAAATGAAGGAAGCATGATGATGCCTTTCATAAAACTTAACAAAACATGTTACATGCCTAGACATTGTATTTTTTGCATGGGGGAAGTATAGAGATATTAAGACAGTCTCACACCACAGCCCTAGCTAGACTGTGACTCATTATATAGCCTAGAACAGCCTCAAACTCATGGCACTCCTCCTCCCTGAGACTTTTGGGTGTTGAGGTTACAGATATGAGTTACAAAGAGATATGGGCATATTCTAAAACTCTACTCATAAAGATAAGAAATTACAGTAAGTCTGTAAGAAAGTCCGTAAGGCAGCTTGGACAAAAGACACAAAATATCTTTTTGTATAGGGTCAAGATTTCTCAAGTGAAAAAAATAGGGCCAAGAAATACTGTATGAAAACAAAATACTCCAAGTTCATGTAAGTGATTATAGTTAATAAAATCACAGACAGAAAACTGGAGGAAGGAGATGGTGGAAGCAGGATTTCTCTCACTACACCATACCATGGTTGTAACTTAGAAATTTATGTAAATGGCAATTCAGAGTTGTAATATATGAGTTAAGCAATCTTTTCTGTAGTGGATTGCCTCTTGTTTAAGGATTTCATACATTAATGTGATGTGTTTGGATTTCACTCAACCTCTCTCCTCCAATTCCTCTCCCTCTTCACTTCCAACTTTGTGCTTACTCTCTCTGTCTCTCTCTCTCTTTCTCCGTGTCTCTGTCTTTCTCTCTCCTCTCCGTCCCTTCCTCCCTTCATTTAGTACTGCTACAGTGTACATGGGTGTAGGGTCACCTACCATCTACTGAAGCACACATAGCCTTCCAAGTCCCTCATCTCTGAAGAAAACTTACTTCCCTCCCCTAGCAACCATCACTGCAAGCAGTTTCTCTCCAGGTGCTGGACGTAGGGGCCCCTCCACAATGTGCTAGATTTCAGCTGCCTTGATCTTCTGCAGATATTTTAAATAAGTTTTAAACATCATAATTATATTTTTTAGCAGATGATAAACAGCCCTTCAAAACAAGTAAAGATTTATTCATCTGTTTTCAAAATAATGTTAACAATGCTGTCATTGGTATTCTAAGACCTCTCTCTGAATATTGAGAGTACAAAATAATTGCATACACAATCTAAAGATCCAAATTTTCCAAATCTTAGTATAAACATCAATATTAAATAAAGACATAAAGCTTTGATTTTTAATTTCTCCAATTTTAAGTGCAATGACTATTTGGTTCTCCTTCCTTTGATTAGAAAACCACAATTTTGGTCACTTGGTGAATTTTCTTTCTTCTGTTATGATTGGTGATTGTTTTCCTGTATAAACACAGATATCCCAAGTGCCACTATAGCTTGATTTTTAAATGAAGAAGTATATAGCAATTGTGTGTCATAAAATTTATAAAATAAAATGCTACTGATGATGTTATGAGCATTTTCTTGCACTTATCTAGATTATACTGTTGTGTAAGTTTGAAAATTGGCCTGCATGGAAGATGTTTGAATATTTTAGTTCCAGTAAGAATAAGAAGTATGTTGTAAATATTCAGAAAGTAAAATAAAAACTAAAGGGTGAAAACAAATACTTTTAACTGACCAACTACTCACTCAAGAGAGATATTCACAGTGAAAATATACACAGCAATCAGCTAATTCAGAGATGGAATTCAGGGTCAGACCCCATTGTTGTGGGTCTTTCAAGCTAGACAGAACATCTGCTTTCTGAGATAATATGTTCAATGATGTTTACCAAGGGATACTTGCTGCTTGCTGGAAACACACACACACACACACACACACACACACACACACACACAGAAAAACACAAATATATGAGCTCAGAGAAACACATATAGGCATATACATATAGATACATATATAGCCATGCATAGAGAGATATACACATATAGACAGATAAGCACATACATATATACATGTAAACACGCACCTGCATATACACATACATACATGCATATGTACACACTCACCCATATACACACACATGCACACACATGCATATTTATACAAATTTATACACTCATATGCATACATACATACATACATACATACATACATACATACACATCAAAAGCACCTTGCACCTCAGATGGTTTTGGATTTACATATTCATAATGGCTTACAAAATGTTCTACTATGTTTTGCTCCAGATCTTTGATGTGGTTGTCGGCAATACTGGTTAAGTAGTAGTAGTGACTGGAGATATAGTTTAGCAGTTAAGAACTTTGATTGCTCTTAGGAAAGATCCAGGTCCAGTTATAACCACACGGAGACAGAACTATCTAAAACTCCAGTGCCAGGGTATCTCATTCCTTCTTCTGATCTCTAAGGGCACTAAGCACATATGTAGCACATATTCATACTGCCCCCCATCCTCTGCTGGGTTGCATCAGAACTTTTCCTATTGTGCTTTTACTCAACTGTTCAAACTTTGGAGGATATTGGTTTTGGAACTTTTGCATCTCACACACACATGTATGTGCATATGAACACATGTACCTATAATATTTCATATCTATCTCTCATTTATTGTCAAGAGAATTGAGCATTTATGTATGCCTTTAATTTAAAAGTCTATAAAATTGAGATCATATGTATATTTCAGGCACCCAAACTGATATGACTAAATGTATATGTATTTGTGTGCATATGATACTTGTGTGTGTGTGTGTGTGTGTGTATGAGTGTGCACCATATAAAAATATCTGGAGATATAAAGATTAGATAGCTTTTAAATGTATCATGCTTTTATAATGTTGTATACAAAAAATACAATGTGTTTGTGTTCAAATATACTTTATTTACTAGTTCTATTTTTTTTTTTTTTACTTATGGTCTATATAAATTGCAGCTGTTGAGATGATGCTTATCATAGGATCTGTAGCACACTGTGGGTGACATCTTGTAGTGAAGTCTCCTCTGCACCCTTCTCTCAGATTGCTTGCTCATTGATTAAATGTGAAAAATCACCCAAGCACAAGATACTTTTCTTCACAACAGATATCTGGTCCTGCCTTAGAATAGTGAGATGAGAGTTATCAGAGAAAGGGGAACATACCTTTTGTCTTAAAACCAAAGCCAGGCCTCTGAAGATGAGGCCTGAGGTTAACTACTAGCTTAAACTCACACATGCACATACACACACATGGTGAGAGAGACAGAGAGGGACAAAGACAGAGAGAGATACATGCACACATGGAAGGAGGAGGTTTAGTTAGCATATAAGTCATTTGTATAGTAGCAGTAAAACCCTGAGTTTCATCTCATTACCAAACACACACACACACACACACACACACACACACACACACACACACACTCAATATATAGATTGAGAATATATGAAAAGTACCTTATGTCTAAGTATAAGATGAAAACCAGTGTCCTATGTTTAGTACAACTTGAGGTAACATGTCTATGTTTATGGCAGATTTTCAACTTCTTAGTTACCCTCATTCTACCTTTTCAATGTATGTGGTGTCTGTGAGGATGTGCTTATCATGTGTGTGGGACAATACTTACCACCTGGCCTGTGCAGTAACTGAGGGACTCATTCCGAGCAATTTTTGGAATTGACAGAAAAACCCATCTCCTCTACACCCAAAACTCCTCCTAGAACACAAGATACACATTACTCTTGCAGCTTGTGACCTGAATAAATTCCACAGCACATCCAGGTTAGTGGTTCTTATGATCTTAATTAATGGATTGTCATACAGCCCATGGGGACACCATCTATCATCGTGGCTAAAAACAGCACTTTGAAGGCAATAACAGGAGAGCTATGGGTGGTGAATTTGGGCACACACCTAGTGGAGAATATCCCAGTGGCAGGAAGCAGTAATGCCTGCTCATTCCACCCGTGATGACTCAGTGAATGTCCCCACAGATGGCTCTAGTTAGCACAACAAGGCAGAATGTCATACTATGAACACAATCCTTGTCGAGAGTAGCAGGGAAGTAGGTTTCACTTCTGAAAATCATGGGGCTTTGTGAGGATTTTACCTCTGTGATCTTCTATGTGCGTTCATTATTAAACTAGGTTTAGCTGCACTTTTAGCAGAGTTGGGTGAGTTGGGGTCACGACACTGGTTTGTGAATAATAAAGATGCTGAGAGGGTGTGTGTTCATTGGAATCTGGGTGATAAAGGCTATAGATAAAAGCATAGTGCCTCCTTCATTTCCTCTTCTTTCTCTCCCTTTTCTTTCTCCTTTTCCTCTTTTATTTACCATCTCCATCCACCTCCTCACCTTCATTATTACCACCATCATCATCACCACCATCTCCACCATCATCATCATCACCATCATCACCACAACCACCATCACCACCACCACCACCACCACCACCACCACCACCACAATCATTATCATTATATGTCATAAGGACCCTGAGGAAGAAACCTAACCATCCAGTCAGGTTTATTCATTTGTTTTGTTTGGTTCTGCTCCCTGGACCTGCTTTGCTGCTTATCACCTAAAGTCTTTCAACTGCGGCACACATTGCTTCTACTTAAGGCTTGGCATTAAATGGATTTATTCTCATTGTTAAAGATGGAATATCAAACTAGAAATTTGACCCATGAGACAAGGGACATGGATCAACATTAGGACATTGAACAATTGTGTCAATTTAGAGATATAATATAGGGATTGAGATAGGATGATTCACGTGTGTCTTTCCAGCATTCCTTTTTCAGGAATCTGGCTTTTTTGTAGTATATGTGATTAGTAATTCAGTTGAGTATCAGATGCTATGGGTGTTTGGAGTTATAAGCTAATTTCTTATGTCAGTTCTTCCAATGAACCATGTGATCAGAGGGAAGTTCCTTGGACGAACAAACATAAAAATACCTTGTGGTCTTGCTGTACCATTCTGGGTACATCTAAAGGAATCTAAGTAAGTTTATCACAGAGAGGCCTAGACTTGTGGTGCTTGTGGCATTATTCACGAAAGCTAAGACCAGAAAACAGCTACTGTGCCCATCAACTGGTAAATGGATACAGAAGATGTAGCGTGTACACACAAGGAAGTATTACTCAATGAGAAAGGAAAATGGAGCCAGTCATCTGCAGGGAAATAGATGTAAATAGACATTGTCCTGCCAAAGACCTGAACACAAAAGCTTCTAGTGTTTTCTTCCCCATGTAGGTGGGACTGTGGATAAGAGATGGGAAAACTAGAAAGGGAAGAAGAATGGAAAGGCTGATAAAAAGATGAGTATAATGAAAGGACCTGATATGTATATGAAAATGTCATCCTGGAAGTTTTTCCACAATTTTTATATGCCAATAAAAAATTTAAAATTCCAATAAAGCACAGAAAATAAGAACCAGGAAACAAACTGTGAAACAATTAAAACCATATACTACCGGTTAGATTTGAAAGAGCTCTCTGCTACTTTGTGAATTATTTGAAATACCGCTCTACCTCACCATCTCTTGCTAATTTAGCCTATATACCGCCATCTTTAGCAAGCCCTAAACATGTACTATAAAGTAAACACAAGAACAAACATAAAAACGTTAGATCAAGGTTTAGCCAATGAGATGGGAAGAAATGGGCTACATTTTCTTTTAAAAGAACATTAACGAAACCCTTTATGAAACTAATGGATAAAGGAGGATTTAGTAGAATTAAAAATAGAGAGCTTAATTGAATGAAGCAATGAATTCAAAACCCAATCAGACTTCATGTCACAAGCAAGAGAGGACTTTTTGCTCAGCTTGATTTGAACAAGTCTCAACATCCTGGCAAGCAGGCATATACTATACGTTACATTGTAAACTTTTAACTAACTAAAAACTTATTTCATCAAAAATAGCCAAAAGCTGCTATAACTTATGAATATTTCAACCTTCCGTATTAGATTTTAAAGGAAACGCAAAAAAAGAGAATGGCTATGACCTTGATGTTTCCAAGGTCATTGTCAAGACAAATTTCATTGTCAACACACCTGGGGACATGCTCTACCTTGTGTGTTTGTGTGTGTGTGTGTGTATGATTCGGTCTCTGGGTGTGTCTGTGAGCACTGATGATGATCGGTGTGTGTGTGTGTGTGTGTGTGTGTGTGTGTGTGTGTCTGTGTGTGTGTGTGTTTCACATTCTGCCATTTATCTCTGCAGTCCTACAAACAGTTACTGGAGTGAAGGATCCTACCAACTGCCCCAGTTAAAGACAAATTGCTGCAGAAAGGAAGAGTTATCTGTCCAAACACCTGCTGTGCCTGATAGCCTGCATTTGGAAAAGCCATCTCCA
Organism: Rhabdomys pumilio; assembly: GCA_030674055.1. Lineage (NCBI taxonomy): Eukaryota > Metazoa > Chordata > Mammalia > Rodentia > Muridae > Rhabdomys > Rhabdomys pumilio. The sequence goes on along the minus strand of JANHMN010000015.1, from coordinate 11,393,139 downwards.
TTCTTCATGCCTTGACTCTGACACCTCACCAACTGTGCTAACAGGATCAGTCAGGAGGGAGCCAACCCCTGTTTCATGGCTTGAAACAAGCCCAGGCATAAGTCAGAGCCTCACATTGTTAAACCTTCTGGTCAGATTTTACTGTTTGGGGAAAAAGGATGAGGGGAAGAGAGGGGAATCATGACACAGTGTCAGAGTTACAGGGCTCATTTCTGATGGGACTTTTCCAATGAAGGAGACAAGTGCTTACGTTTGATGCTTTAATGTGATTCAAGGGGACAGAGCAATGCAGCCATATCTGGGAAACCTCTAGAAAGACTGATGAGATCATATATGTGCTTGAGCCATGGGAAGGCTACTTATCTTGGGAAAGATCTTAAGTGGAAGCAAGTTAGAGACTCTGAAAGCATCTGGCTTGGATCCAGACACAAAGATAAATGTGCAAGATCTCTGCTCTGCAGCTCTGTGAAGACATAACTGGGGAGCCATGTGCATTAGACTTATGGTCTTTCTTCAAAAAAGCAGCATCAAATAAACTCAGCCAAGCTTTGGTTAATCACAACCACTACCTGTGACGATGCTAACTTACCCCAGGTCTCCCTAGGAAAAACCGTCATTTCCTAAGATTAAAAAGTTTTGGAGAAAACAAGCAGCAGGTAAATTTCTCTCTTTGTAAGGAAACTGTCAATTATAAGATGTGAAAACAAACAGAAGTACTGACAAGTATATAACCTTACTTTGTCTTTTCTATTATGGCTACATTATGTTTGATGAAGCTGGAAAATATTTATTTTTATAACCACACATGCTGTGGAATTGATGAAATGCCAGGGATGACCACTGGGCATTGCATTGTCTTGTGCTTTTCCCAACTGAAGACAAATATTCAGTAACCTTTTGTTGCTTATTATGGGCTCATGTACAAATATATGGTCTTATGTGCAAAATAGCTTCTTGATGTAAAATTATCAAGCTGGCTGGGGAAATTGTGACACAGGCAATAAAGTTCATAACTTTTGAGGATGCAGACCCATGTTCTATCCCCAGAACTGATGTAAAAGTGTCAAGCGCATTGATACATACTTTTAATCCTAGGACAAAGTGGGCAGAAATAAGATGGCACCTGGGGCCTGCTGGCCAGGCCAGTCTAGCCTGTATCTAAATTTTAGGCCAATGAGAGGTCCTGTTTCAAAGGACAGAGATAACATTTCTGAGAATGACAGCTGAACATGTCCTCTAAGCTCCACATGATCACACACATGTTCACCTGCACACTTGCATATGCACACACACACACACACACACACACGCACACACACACACACACACACACACACAGAAATACACAAGTCATGCTTTTATTTTTTGATTTATTTTACATATATAACATTTGACATTGGAGATATACAAGTAAATACAAATTTCTTTATTAGGAGAAGAATACAATCTTCATGGTAAAAATAAATTTACTATTCAATTAGTTTGCAAAAGAATTTCTAATATTAAACTAAAAATGTTTTCTTAGCTACCTCTCAATATCTACAGAAGAGGCCTTTTGAAAATATGTTTTCTATGAACAGTGGAGCATTATCAAAAGATAATCAGAGTAACGTCGGACATGGAAAGTCTATAAGTGTCCTTTTCCTCTGAACATGTGTCCTTCTTTTTATGTGATTTATCTTTGTTTTAATTTATTAAAGACACCCCCCCCCCCCTCTCTCTCTCTCTCTCTCTCTCTCTCTCTCTCTCTCTCTCTCTCTCTGTGTGTGTGTGTGTGTGTGTGTGTGTGTGTGTGTGTGTGTGTGTGTGTGCGCACGTGCTGGTGCCCATGCTTCTATAAACATGTATGCAGAAGTCAGAAGTCAATATCAGGTGTCCTCCACAATTAGTAGCCACCATATATTTGGAGACAGAGTCTCTTATTTAGCCTGGAGTTTACTAATTCAGCTAGAAGAATTGGCTGATGAGCCATAGAAATTCTCCTGCCTCCATCTTCCTGGTACTGAGATTAGGGTACACATTGCTGCCACTGGCTTTTTATGCAGGGATGCAGACTCAATTTCAGATAACTATCTACTGGTGAACTGTGTCTCCAAGGCAAGGAATAGTCTAGAAAGAAATTTATTCCTTGACCACTGCACCTTCTATGGAACAAATGGCTGTTAGGCTGTTAGATGCCTATTGAGTGTGGCATCTTTCAGGACTGCAGCAGTATCTACTGTGAATCCACAGCTCTGTCTGAAGGGTGCAGTTACCCTAGATTGGGGAATATGAGGTGACTCTGGCCCCAGGTCCACCAGGTTTCCAAAGAAGGCTGTGTCTTCCACATAGGTTTGTTTCTATGGGTAGACAGTCACCTCTGTCAGTGTAATGACAGGATTTACAGTTGTCTCTTCCCCAGCCCTTGCTTGAGACATTTCCATCATCTGTGCTATTGATCCTAAAGGACTACAAGGTCTGCTTCGGTATCTGTTTTGTGACCATCTCTTTTAAACTCTCATACAACAAAGAGGAGCCGTGATACTGACAGAGATGTGACTAAGTAGCCTTCCCGACAAACTGGTGTCACACTCCATTATTTACTCTGTCTTGCCTCATGGATGAATGAATGATCAAAAACATGCAAAGTATTGCTACTCCTGGCAACATTGATTGATGATGTCTCTGTCAGTATCAAGGCTCCTTAAAGCTGGAGGCCTTTTTTTTTTTATGGGCAAAGAAACCCCTGCAATGATCCTTTGTCAGACATCTAGCTACAAACACAGCCTCATGTCATTCTTTCTTGTCTGTGATGTCTCAAATGTGGGACCATTTCTTCCAAGAGAACTTTTCCTGATTTTTCTCCCTCATCTTTCTCAACACAGCCTTTCTCAATCACCAACCCTTCTTCTTCGGAAGAGAACAAAAATCCTGGTAATTTTCCTCAAAGGATTATTTGAGAATAGATTTCAAATGTTGCATATTGACCTCAGGCCATTTTGTGGGAAGAGTGATCTATTCAGCTTGTAGCATAATCGGTGTCTTGAACAGAAGACGTTGGATTTTCAATTGAGATAACACAAACTGCTGTCACATTCTCCTGAGATGCTCTCATTTCTGACAGTGTGGCTGTGCAGACTGTGACACTTTGAGCACGTTGGATCCACAGTAACATCCAAAGAATAGATTCTATTTTGACCTGAATACTATGGAATATGATAAAAAGAAACTCTTCCTTCTGACTCACCTAACTTCTCTGGGTATTTTTGGGTAAATTAGTAGAGAGATGACCTCTATTGATCTAGTTTGTAGGAATTTTAAACTTAAGCATCATGTCTGACTTTTAAACTGAGTCTACATCTCCATGGCTTTATGAGAGAAGTTTAAGTGCTTTGTTGACACAGGCTAGGATGGACAATTTATATGACACTGGCAATAACCCCCAGTGTGTCAAGATCTGGTAGATAGAGCAGAGGGTCCTCTGCTGCTACCATCTAGCTATCCTGTGGCATCAAGGGTGAAGCTGATAAGGGAATGCCTTCTTCTTTCAGCCAGGGAGAATCATCATCCTTGAGATTAGAATGCTGAAGGATGGATTCTCTGAAGTCACTACTGATGCTTACGTGAAAAGTGTGAGTCCTACAATGGCGTGTCTTTCCTGACTGTCTACCTACCCAGTATTTTCTCAGCAGGGTTCTGCTATTATGTGGTTACTGTAGCTAGAGAGAGCACGCAGTAAGTTAATCACATACACTTGCCTTCCTTTCATTGCCAACAATCTGCTACTATCTTCTTCCAATCAATATCTTCTATTTTTAAGAACTCTATCAAAATGTATGGACAGGATAGAAGTGCTTGCCTTGCAAGTTTTAGTACCTGAACTTGATATCCAGAAAACATGTAAAAGAACTAGACATAGTAGCATTTGCTGTGGAGGTTGGGATGGACAGGTCCCTGGGGTTTGCTAAGCACCCATTCTAGATTATTCCTTGTACTTCAGGCTACCACTAAAAGATCTTGTCTCAGAACTGGAAGGATGGATAGCCTCTTAAAATGACAGAGATTTTTCTCTGACCTCTGCACACATGTACATGTCACCCATTTGGATACCCATTTAGACAAAATATGCACATTAACAAATACATATGTACACATATTACATAAATAGCTTTCTTCATGATAGAAGCTAAGAGACATTTTTACCTAGGTAAAGCTCTCTTGCTACCTTTGTCAGTTTTTCTTTTTGTCTTTTGGGGGCACCTATCAGAGTATGAAATGAAAATGATCTCTCTATTCTCTTTGTGTGTTTGTATCATTTATCATTTCCGTATAGACAAGGAGGAAATTTTCATCCATTAAACCTTTGAGGTAGAATTTTCTTATATAAATGCAAATTTTTAAGAACATCACATAAATGCAATAAGTCTATCACTCTGTATAAAATACAAATAATGCTTGTCCTTCCTCATAGCTACGCATGCCAGCACTATTTAAGGACTCCAGTACTCAGCTCAATTTCCCATTGCCTGCCTTGACTGACCCTTCTGCAAGGTAGCTCGATTTTGACTTCCTAGCCAATTACATCATGATCCTATGGTTGTAATTCTGATTCTCCTCATTATATTTTGATGTTTTTATACAGAAAAAAAAAATAGGTGTTAGGGAGATGTCTCAATACCAAAAGTTCACAGGATGCAAGTGAGCATGTGGGTCTCAGTCTGAACCCAGAATCCAACTGCAAAAGCCATGCACTTTTACCAGAGGTTGACCTCTAGTTTTCACATACATATATATGCATCTGAACCACAGATTTGTGATATACAGTTGTTCTGTGATATTACTGGCTTTGGCCTCAGGCTGGCCTTCTCCTTTATCAGATGCTCAGATTCATATTCTGAAAGAGCATTTACACATAACCTGGGTATATCATCCCATGCATGTAGATTGTGTCACTGAAAACACTGTATAATTATATATTCTATTATTAAGGAAGAATCAAGAGGAAAGTATGAACTCATGTTCCAAACAGATGGGATCTTTGTGATGTTTTCCACCCCAGCTGGTTGAGTTTGCAGATGCAGAACATGTGGTTTCTTTCTCCCATTTGGAGGATTAATTGCATGGGCAGCAGCCATTCTAAAAGGAGACTGTAATAAAATTTTAAAATAAGTTACTAGAGCTTTTGGTTTCCATCACAAGTCTGCTGAACATGATCCATGTCCTGGAATCTAAACCCAGTGAATGCCCTCATCCTATAAGATTTCATCTGTGCTTTAAATGTGGGGGCCTTGTTGTTAAAGAAAAAAACGAGACCCATGAATTCTCTAGAGCTTCTATAACATGTCACAAGCAAGTAGTAACTTGAGATATATATGTATATGTATATATATATATATATATATATATATATATATATATATTCATTTTACATTTTCATATTTATTTTACTATTTTCATCAGTGAAACTTGTGTTTAATCATCCATCATTCATTCAAGAGATATTTGATTAATTTCTGGAGTTTATCATGCAGACACTGTGTAAGAATTGAGTAATGAAATAAATGAAATAAACCAATCTTCCAGTACTCAGAGACATACTTATCAGGAGCCATAACTGCCAAGAGGAAAAGCTTTTATGAACTGATAATATGAAAGACAATAGTCTTAAGAATATGAATAGTATGGTGGGGTAGAAAACACTAACAGATATTTGGAGCTAAATTCTATGTGTTTTGAAAGCTGACAAAAATATAGGCATGGAGACTGCTGGATGGTTATATAAGTTAACAAAGTATGCAAATGTGCCTTTTATTATGTCCTTTCCTCCTGGATATTAGGAATATTCATGTTTGAAAAGTAGATACTTTGTCTTTAGAGTATACCAAAATATTAGTTTTCTATAATTTACTTCAATTTATTTAAGCATATTAAGGACAAATTAATTAAAAAAATAACTTATTGGTTCTCTTGTACCTTAAAAAATGAGTGGGTAGCATAGGGATTTAGTCAACTGCTAGTTTTCTTGAATAATATGTATGAAGCCTGTGGTTTGCTCCCTGGCACTGTACACACCAACTGCAAGTGCTCCTGCCTATAACCTTGTCAACTGAAAAGAAGAGGCAAAAGGGGCAAATGTTGGAGGTTGAATTGGAGGCCAGTCTGGGATACTTGGGACCATGTCTCAAAGATAATATGAATATAAGTTTTAGAACAGAATTAAGTTTTTAAAGAATCCTTAAATGCTTTATGAATGACTCCTTTGTTCTAAGGTATGATACTCAAGGCTACCCTCCCTACTCTTCTGGGCTGCTCTGGGCCATCAGTGCTGCTTTCTGTGTCTATGGTCATGAGAAATGAAAATACCATGTTTAAAACAACATGATCCATGGCACCCACCTGCATGAACAGCATGCATGTCAACCTCTGTCTTTTTTGTCTTTTGTAAAGTTATATTTACAGAAAGAAAAACTAAAACCATAATTCAAAATGTTTCACAAGATTTTTGTACAATTTTAGACATTTCAATATTTTAGCAATGCTTTCAGGGAGCTACGTGGTGATTTTCTTCCTTTAACGACATACACATCAATTTGATGGCAATCAATATGACACGAATTGAAACTCAAATTCTATCATAGTTATTTGAAAGACAATAAAACTCGCAAGAGCCACATCTGCTTTTAGAAGGCAAACAAGGTCCCTGTTTGTTTCAAACACCTTGAACTACAGAATACGGGCAGCTTCTGTACTCAGAAAATGCTGACTGTTTTTTATAATCATATCGGAGCTATACTTTTGTTATGTGCAGGCTGACTTCAAACTCTGAGTCCTCTTTCTTCTATAAACAGCATTTTAATGTATTTATTATGTCTTACATTTATGGCTATAAACCCTATTTCTTGAATTTTAATAATATGTCAGCCCTTTGGTGCTTAAAGGGCCATGCATATGGAATATATTAGAAGTATTGAGCGTTACCATTGTTGACCAAAAATTATTTAGCATGAGTAGGAAAGGAAGTTAGAAGTCAGTATGAATTAAACATCTCCTGTGCCACAGTCAGTTGTGACAGGACCATTTCCTAGGTACCTAACTGCATTTTGCAACCCAGATACCTATACCTAGAATTCTCACTTTAGAGGTAAGGCAGGTGGCTTTAAGTGCTTTTAATATGCTACTATCCCGCATCACTGAGAAGATTCTAGTGACCAGAAAGTGCTCAAACGCAGGGGCTCTCACAATGTAATTTTATTACTGTGTTAATCTAAAGCCATCTGGTAACAGATGCTTTATAGTGTGTCTTTAGAACTGCCTTATGGAGGCAGAAACACATTTTTTTTTTGTTTTTATTGTTCTTTCATTTGGATAGTCTTCTATTGAAAAAGTCAAAACATAAACTTAAGCTGTTCATTCCCAATTGATTATAAAATAACTGAGATCTGAATAATTAGCTCTTCAGACTGGACTACCTCTGACATACCCCATTTTTCTTCCCTTAAAGTCTTCATTTTCTAAAGTTATAAGCAATACTAAGTAAACTAAGGTCATGATCCAGAGGGTTAAGATTTACAGTTGTATTCAAATATTGCATTTTGCTCCAAGATGATTCAGCAGGAATGGCACCTGATAACCTCAGTTTGATACCACAGAATTCTCATGATGGAAAGACAGGAAAATTCAAGAAAGTTGTTTTTGGATATCCACATGTAGTCTGTGTTTTCCCTGTGCACACAAATACATATTTGGGGTGAGTTATTCCCTTTCAGTCCCAATCTAGAAACTCTCTTGGAGATCCATCTAGAGACTTGTCTCCTGGATGATTCTAGAGTTGGAGATTTGTATCAACCACTGCAGTATCACAGATCCAGCCATATCATTTCACAATGTGAGAATGCATTGTGTTTCTTCTTATTATTAACTGACATTCCACTGTCTTAGGGTACTGCATCTCATGACTCCATTAACCTACTAGCTGGGAAGTGCAGCTTGGCTGCTTCAGCATTTGGACAGCTACATAATCATCTGGACAGAAGTCCCTATGTGGGCATAACCTTTCCATGGTATTAAGTAAATATCTCAGGTCACGACTTAAGCATTTCGTGGTAAATCTGGTCCTAGTTTTATCAGCAACTAGTATCCTGTCTTCTAACCTGAGATTTTGTTTCTCATTAACAGATAGCAGTTACCAAACCTCCCCACTCAGTCAGCATTTCATCTGGCCAGTGTTCAGGCTGTGCTCTGTATGATAGGTGTTATGATGATGGTGTCGTGTTTTTTATGGTGAATTTGTGTTTTCTTGATGGAAATACTGAATATGTTTTTATACATGTATATGCTATCTTTTTATCTTCCCCACTAAAAGTTAGTTAAGATTTTAGGGCCATTAATAGTTTAAGTATTTGTATTTTTAGTACTGATATTTAATAATTTTTATATGCTTGAGCAACATATAATTCTTTTATTAGCTGTGTCTTTTGTGATCATTTTTTTCCAACAGTGGCTAAAGCTGGCAATCTCTAGGCACTGTCTTCGGAAGAGCAAGATTTTGTCTTTTACACTCCGACTGCAGTTTTCCCTCTCACCTCCCCTCCATGCCCCACACTACCCCTATTGCTCCTTCTCAGTTTCTCTTCAGAAAAGTGCAAGCCCCTGTGGATATCAAGCAGACATAGCATATCAAGTTGCAGTAATTCTAGGCACTTCCTCTCCTATTCTGAGCTCAAAGAATAGTAGCTTTTCACTTGGTTCTTTCATGAACTACACTACACAATGTCATTGAGACTTACTCCAGTGTTGTCTTTGATGATCTCTGCATGTGACCTTCCTTGACTTATTTTATAGATACTTAAAGACTGTGCCTATATATGTCCCCTTCCCCTATGAATATCCAGTTATTCTGGACACTTCTTTTTTAAATGATCATGGTCACATCATTGTCTCTTCTTTTCTCCTTTGTCAGAGACCAGTTGACTACTTGCGTGTTTATTACTAGGCTCTGTGTTCTGTTCCACTGAAGTCTTTGTGAATTTCAGTGCCAAGACCACATTTCTCAATACCTCTTAAATGAGATTTCTGAATAAAAAGATTTACATTAGGAATTTTGTTTATTCTTGTGAATTTCATAAAGTGAAATAAAATATCAACCCCCATTTCCTCCTCCGATTTCTCCTGATCATTCCTTCAAAATTCACGTTATTTTTTCTAATCTCATCTCATTTTGATTATCTATTTAATTTTATGTTGGCTACAGATTCTGTGCCTCTCCGTGGGAATGTCACATCTGACCTTTCTTTATCAACAAATAACTCTCTGAAATTTTGATTGGGACAGCCTTGAATTTGTATTTCACATTTGAAGAACTATTATCCTATCAGTCTTGGGTCTCCATAAAAGCTTAAGTTGTCTCCACTGTTCCTTTACTTTCCCCCTTATCAGATGCTATGGGTGCTTACATATGTTTATGGTACATGACTAATAGTAGAAATCCTGCAGTTTTCACATCACACTCTCCTTATAGATGTGTAGGGAGTACACTGGTTGTCTAATCATTTTGTACCTTGATACTGCTGTAGCTGATTCCTAATTCTAAGAGGAGGTTGTTATCATTGCTCACTTCATTATAGTTTCCAGAAGACAACTCTCTCATCTTCAATAAATAGCTTTACATCTTTTCCTGTATTGTTAACATTTAGTTTTTCTTGTCTTATTATGTTTGTTAAAATGATTAAAACTGTGTTAAAAGTGGGGCAACCTGGACTTGATCCTAATATTGGTTTTGGAGGTGCTTTAAGTTTCCTACTAATAAGATTGTATCCATAGGACATTTTTCTGCAGTTATGATTTATACAATTTCTCTATATATTGGTAAAGTTTTAATGAATGGAGGTTGTGTCTTATTAAATATTTTCCATCATTAGTTAATATAACCATGTGGTTTGTACTCTTTAGTCTGACAGTTGATGGTTGCAGTGCATTAAATAATTAATTTCTGAAACATGAACTAGCCTTCTAAGCCTAGGATAAACCACAGGTAGTCATTCCGTGCTTCTAATGCATTGTGGAGTTATTTTGCAAAGATTGTATTAAGTAGTATATTTGTGCATTTATGTTTAGGAGGGAAATCCTATAGAATATATATATATATATATATATATATATATATATATATATACAATATCTGCTTGGTTTTTGAGTTAAGTAAAAATGGAAGAACTTGGTACAAATAGCGAAATGCCTCAGCACATTTAAAACCTACTAATTTTCCCTTCTGGAAACTAGAAACATAAGATAATTTTGCTCTTGCATTTACCACAAACCTGGCAGAGCTTTGGGACTGAAGCCTATAGTACACATAGGCCTCCTGCTGGCCTGCAGTTTTATGCTTTAGAATTGCTCAGACTGAGTCTGCATCAATTCATCAATTACAGTTCATCTCTGTCTCTACCCACTCTGGTTCCTGCAGAGATCTGTGCACATGAGTTTCTCCCGCTGACCTCCCCTCCCTGCTATCCCTTCTCTTGCCAGTGTCAAGTACTACAAGGTGCCCTGTGACATTACTCTGAATGATCGAAAAATGCGTGTGGATTTTTGTACTATTTTTCTTTCCTGTCAGAGTAGAGTGGCAACCGCAGATCTTTTCATGCAAGACTGGACAAGAAATCATCTCTGCATTCCTTCGAAAACAATAATTTGACATAAACCAGGAAAGAGAGCCTAGCCAACTGGCAGCTAATGCTGGCTTATAACCTCCTGTGATGTTTAAAGGACAGAACCTGCTTGCCTCTACTGTGGTCTCTTCATGCTGTTGTGCAGGAGACAGCTGCTGAGGTGAGGCACAATGCACACAGCTGCAGGGAGATGGCTCTCCCATGGCCGCTGAGAACACTCTGACATTCATACACACTTTTGGGAAACGTTAAAAATGTAGCTCTGTACATGCATGGCCTACTGTGTGGGAAACAAAAATAAACAAACTCTTGAAGGTTTGTTAAACTTTGTGTTGGTATTCTGTCTAAACCTGAAGCTGAACAACAGAAGCCTGCCTGACAGGCTGAGGGTGTGGGAGTGGGAACTGGTGGGGGGCGTGGAATTTCTATGAGATGCAAAGCTGAAAGGCAAGACAAGAGGGAGCTGCAGGTGATGCTGAGCACTGCAGGGCACTCCTTAAATGTTAGCTGTAAAATCTGTCTACTGTGAATAAAGGTAGAGAGGATGAAAGAGGGGAGGAGGAAAAGGGGGAGGAATAGGGGGAGAAATGGGGAAGGGTATGGAGGCAGAGAAAGAGAAGGAGGAGAAAAAAATTACAGACCCACTTGTAGCAGGGCAGGTACCCAGTGAGGTGTTGACTAAGAATACTGTCCTATGGGCTGAAAATGTGGAATAGAAATTACTCTCTTGACCTTGATCTACGACTTAGTGTCTTTGGCTTCGAAGTCTTTTAGTTTTTTTCCAGGTTAGGTGTTTTGCTTTGGCACACACATTTGTGTTTGTGTGTGTGTGTGTGTGTGTGTGTGTGTGTGTGTGTGTGTGTAATTGTTTTCTTTTGATTCTGTCTGTTGTTGTTTTAGAACATGTATGCTGCCCAACCGCTCTGTGGAATGTTTGGGACTCTTGTCCTCTGTCCTTAAGGTCTCTTCATACCTGTGAAAGCAGCCACACACATCTGTGAGGGAGGCAAAACACCTGTTTCTCCATCTACCCAAGAACTTAATGTTTAGAGGCAACTTAAAGGGACTTTTGGGTGATCATTAGGTGACATAGAGGATGTGGGTGATCAGAGCCAAGGGGGTCTTCAGGAAGACTGGACACCACAGTTACCATCACTGTGATGATTATGTATTTAGTAAGGTAGCAATGGTTTGTCCCAAGTGACATGTCAGTTTTTCTTTCTTTTTTTTGTTTGTTTTGTTTTGTTTTTCAGCAGCCAAGTTCCCTGATTATTTCTATTTCCAGATGGCTTCATCACAATGTAGGGAAGTATCCTGCGGCTGCACTGTGTTCCATCTCATGCCTAAGATGATTGCACACATGAGCATCCACTGCTATAGTCCTTATGAAGGATTCGAATCCTTGCACTGGGGTTTCTTTGGGATGCCTTTATTTTATTTCTTATATTTTATTCTCTCTATTTTTCACTCTCTTCTTCTATTGCATCCCATTTTGGACATCGGCCCTTCTAACGTGATGGACCCAGGCATGCTCCCTTAGCTATTTTCTTCTGGAAAGATCTAGGACCTTTTTCTCTCTATTAGATCTCAGAAGTGTTGTGGGGTGGGTACTGATCTTCTCTGTCAGCGCAGTTAGCAGGTAAGGGATGGGTAGGAAGTAAGGCCTCTATATTGATTCTGCTTCCCGTGTCGCAGTCCCAGGACAACTCAGTTATCCATCCAGATAAATTTACTCTTTACAGCTCATCCTATACAGACAGTTTCACCAAGGCAGCATGCTAGGAAAACCTTCCAGAGAGTTGGCATTCCTGATAGAAAGTGAAAGTTAATATTTTTAAATAGTTGCCATATCGTGACTCACTGTTTTGACATCGCACTGAAATAATTTATGACTGTTTTACATCTTTACATTTAAAGACATCTGACTCTGTGTGAAGCAGCTAAAAATCTGTTTCAGCACAGGACCAGCTGCCTGTGATCAAAGATCACTTAGTCAAGGGGGTGCTAGAAGTAGGCCACCACACCCCTGACTCACTTAGAAAAATCTAGTCGAGTTCTTTCTTTTCCTCTCTTTGATGGGCAGTATAATTCATCACCAAAACTCATAAAAATGATTTTGCTTAAGAAGGAAAAAGTATAATCTGGAATATGGTTCATTTTTATTTCATCAGCATTTAGATGGGTTCTTTGAAAATTGGCACATCTACATGTATATAAAAGTAATCAGAATCATTGGTACCAATGTTTAGACTAATTGGAAGTTCTATCTATCAATTCCAAGGCATTCTGGAAGGCATTACACATATTACCTGGCCTACAGCCTCAATAAGGAAGACACAGATTAGAAGAAAGTACTCATCAAAGTATTATGAGAGACATGCTTTGACAAATGACAGCCACTGCTGACCTGGACAAAGAAACCATGATACCCTTCTAGATCTGCCAGTGCACTTTGTTTTCTAGAACGTTCCCAATCTCCAGAAAATGATTTAATACCAACTATTTCAATTTTGTCTGGTGACAGGAAAGGCTTAGTTCTCTCTCCCGTTCCAGAGTCCTCCCTCTCATAGTTCCAAAGTGGTCCATTGTTGATACTATTTTCCCATTCACACCACACTTTCTTCTATTTCTAAACTCTAAACAGAATTTAACTAGGATATATGTTCATCCTGTAATGATGATGGCTAAATATGGTACATTTAGGTTGTCTTGGCATAGACCTGGTCATAGTCAATATCAATTGTCAACTTACCAGGGTCTAGGATCACACAAGAAACAAACCTCTCGTTATATGTGTGAGGGACTGCCTAGATTCTGTTAAGTGGTGCAATTAGGTCCACTCTAACTATGGGTAGCACCATCCTGCCAACTGAAGTCCTTGACCAAATGAAAGAGAGGAAATTGAGCTAAGCATCATCCTTCAGCTCTCTGCTTTCTGACTATAGATCCAAAGAAACCATGCATGCCATGCTCCAGAAACCATAACTCACTTGCCAGGATAGACTGTGTGCCAATATGAAACCTTCCTTTCTCTGAACGTTATGTTTTTTCAAGTATTTTATCATAGCAATTAAGCATGAGAGAATAATTTGAAATTTCTCAAATATTTTGATGTGTAATATATGTAGTGAAAAATATAATTTATATAAAAAATATCTTTAAGAACATAATACAAATACTTTTAGTCATTCAAATTTTCAAATTAACAAAAAATATTGGATTGTCTCCATTCATGTATTTTAGAGAGAGTAATTCTACTCAAGAGACAAAAGTTAAATAATTCACACTTATTTATTTCATAGCATCATTTCTTCTGAATACTAGGCACAGCATATTTCTTAATTTAAGAGATGTATGGTTCTATAGTTCAACCTCACTGTGAAGTGTACATGCTGCCGTACTATGAGACTAATGAGAAGAACACACTCTGGGAGTCACAGTGAGCCAAGGCACATGCAGTTTGACACACATAAAATGTTTTCTACAAGCAGGGTGGGGTAGCCTACCCACACCTGGGCTGTACTCTTGTATTGATTCAATAGTATGTGGCTATAGGAACATTTGTGGGCAACAGAAACAGAATAACAGGCATTTGACCACTGAAAAGTAAACAGAAATGAGAACAATTTGTCTTCTACCATTGTAGGCTCCTGGTTTGTTTTAATTGGTTGGCAGTGGCCTCCTCCGTGAGCTATTAGTGAACCAGGGATTTCTCCATGGGTTTCAGTTCTTCATGTGCTGCCTTATTTCAACAGGACATCTGAGGTCACGTGGGCATGGGGGAGCGAGTTGGCATATTGAATGGACAGTGGCAGTCTCAGTGTTTGTGTGGTTTCTTACTTACCACCTCAGACCTAAGTGTGTATCTGATAAGACACATCAGCTCTAGATTCAGGTTAAGTTTTACCCAGAAGACTCCTTGGCAGATGAAGAGCCCAAACCCTCCAGACTCTATTCATTAAAGATGAAATGTGGTGTGGCTCTCAGTTCTTTGTAAGACAGAGAGAAGCGAGCAGCACCTCGATGCACAGGGAAGGAAGAAGATAGCCATCAGAATGATGTCAGCCTTCCTACTTCATATTCAGTGAATAAAATAATGAAGTCCAGTGGAGATGCCAGCTGTCACCAAGTGGATCTTTGTAGAACTCTGCCTGCAGATTCCATTTTGAGTTTATTTATCATCTATCTACCCCAGAAGAGCCAGTCCAATGCCTGTGAGTCGTTTCATATTTATCTCAATGATAAATTTATGTTTGTATTATTTTTCTAGTTTTATATGTGCACATAGAAATATGTACATATGCAATGCATGTTTACATGAGTGTTCATGTGCATGTAGGTCAGAGGCCAACTTTAGGTATGATTCCTCAGACACTACGGGCCTTACTTTTGAGGTAGGATATCTTACTGGCCTATAAGTCACTAAAGAGGCTTGACCAGCTGGCTAGCCAGGGAGCTTCAGGGATTTCTATTCTGATGTCCCCAGAGTTAGGATTTTAAAAACGTGCTAACTCTGTCTTATTGAGTTTCTGGGTATTAAGTTCAGATACTTGTGCTCTCAATGGAGGATTTCCCATTGCCAGACTCAACTCCCCATTTTACAATATATTGTTTGTTATTTTATGAATAAGTAATGAAAAATTACTTGTTTGTTGCGTGTTTCAGAGCACAACGACTCACTGATTTGATGAAAGATATTTAAAGGAAATCATCCGTGTTTACTCTGCTCTCACATTCTCCTAACCAAATATATGGAAGTGAGCACCACCTGTTCATAGTTTAGCTGCCATAAGAACCTGTGGCATCTGTCTTATCACATATATGCCCTTCTTTCATAAGGGTATCCCATCACATGTACCAGAACTCTCATTATTCATCTATCAAGTATGTGGGCTCACATATAGCTTGGGTGTTATGAACTCCAGTGTACAGGAACCTCCAGGGGATCTTTTCTTTAAATATGTGTCATGTACACCCAGAAGTAGGATTTAGGTCATGGAAAATTTCTATACTAACGTTTGAGTATACTATGGTAATAATAGACGTTAAAGATATTAACTCTACCAAGAATATTCTGTTGTAAAATAGACTTAAAGTAAGTATGGGTAGATGAGGCCACTGGTTGACACTATTATGGTGCTTTAAGCTTGCAGATGTGCTTTATCTAATTCCCCATTTTGTCTATAATCTCCACTATTGTTAACAAAAAAAAAAAAATCAAGCTCATATTCAAGGCCTCGGGCATATTTGAAAATATATCTAAAATATAAATGTATTTTTCTTTTCATTTTATTAGATAACACTCCCCTCAATGTTAAATAATGGTATAATAACAGAGGAAAAGAAATCTTAGATAGTAGCCGTTCAAGTTATTAAATAGATTTTCCAATCTTTATCGTCTTACTTGCAAGGTAGCCAGTTCCTGTATCAGCACAGCCAGTGATAACAGACCCAAGGGATTTGTACAGGGAGGGAAGAATTGCTGTCTTAGAGAGCTTATGCATGCTGGAGGATGCTTAGTGCAAAAAGTGTGTCTATTATATATAGATTTATGAATTCCAAATTCACAATCACTGCCACTTTATTGGCTTTGATATAATGAACTATCTCTTTAAAGAAAGCACATTTTTATTGAAGTTTCAATGATGATAATTTTATTATTTTTTGTTCCCCATAACCAATTATATTGATCCCCAGGTGGTCTTATCCTCATCTTGTACCACTCAGAAATATAGATGCCACAAGAATAAGAAGTTTAACAGGGGGCCAGGGAATTTGTTAGGCTGATTTTTGTTTACCATTTGACATTATCATTAAAATAATAATTAAATAGGTATTATGTAGTAATTTTTGATGGAGGCTAAGATTTATTGGTTCACAGTAAATAAATCTAATCAAAGCTCATAGAGTTCACTTGGGCTGACATGGAGAAACCAGGATGCTGTTAACCACAGCATCCTAGGACAACCTTGCTCCTAATAAAACCTTGTGAGGAGTCATTGGTTATTAGGGGGATGCACATGCAGAAGACAGTTGACTGAGGAAGACTGGGTAGAATTTGAAGCCAGAAGCACATGGTTAGCAATTAACTGAGATGAGGTCTGTGGTATGGCTCTGTTGGAGTTCATGGTTAGGATGCAAACAGGCATGGGTTATATCCCTAGCATGACATACAAGTCCAACATAATGGGGTTAGTTTGTAATCCTAGCATTCAAAAAGAGAAAACAATTATAAAGTAAAGGTCATCCTTGGCTAAATAGGAAATTCATTGTCATTGAGGGATACATAATATGCCTATGTGCAAAACAAAATTCAGAGAAAAGGGAGATACAGAGCCATACAGGATGACTTGAGAAACTAGAGAGAAAATATTGGCCATCTTTTCCTGGAATAATATAAGGAGGATGGCCAAGTCCAGTGTATGTAGATTAAGAATAGAAGCTTGTTGCAATAACTCCAGAGCAAACATTTCCATTAGTTCTGTTATTCAAGCAGAATCTCCACTTTCTCTCTCCTCTTCTCTTCTCCCCCTTTGTACCCCTTCTCTCTCTTCTTCAACCATTCTTCCTCCTACCCCCTCCTCTCACATCCTCTATAATCTTCTCTCTTTGTTCCTCTTCCTCTCCTCCTCCTCTCCCCCTCTATTCCATCTTCTCCCTTTCTTCCTTTTTTCTTCCATGTTCTTTTCCTTTTTCACTCCTTTTCTTCATAAAACATCAGTCCAGGCCTGTAATTGCACTAAGCACTTTGTAACTAAGGTATAGGAACCCAGCTGAAGGACTGACTATTTTTTCAAGTGTTTGAACACAGAACTATGTTGTTCTACATCTGATATTTCTGCCACAGTAGTAAATGTTCTTATGCTTTGAGATGTTAACTACTATAGGAGTGATGATAGCATTATTCCTGTCAAGTATAATCTTAAATTAGACATTTAGAGGTGAATAAGTGTGTAGGTATGCAAGAGGCCTAGGCAGACATAGTTTAGCAACTAGTTCGTGAACACATTGTACTGATTTCAGACTGAGGAATTTGGAGTCTGGATCTTGCATTTGCCTTATTAAAATGCATTTTAATTAATTATACCTCTAGACTCAGATGAACCATTGAAGAGAGTTTCTGTTGACATGGGAGTATTTCTTGAAATTTGCCAGCCTTTTGCCTTTGAAGCTCTCCCTTTTGATAATGTTGTGCTATCCAGCACAGTTGTTTAAATAGCGCCTAATGAAATATCCCTGTGAATGAGATAAAGGGCTTTATGCTTAGTTTAAACAGAGCAAATTTTTCATGTTTTAGACACTGCACTCACGGATCAATGTGTGGGTGAATTCGCAGTCAGCAGTGTTGCCTGTGGCACAGTGATACTTGGCCAGGCTGTTCTTTTTTCTTCGATCTTCTCTCCTCTCCACTCCTCTCCTTTTTATTCTCCCTGGGCTATGGCCCTAGATAGCATAACCCAGAGTGGTTTCTCCAGACAAATACTAATAATATCCATTTAGACATCATCAACCTCTCAGTGACCATAACTCAGAGGATAATGACACTCACATCATAAAAGACCAATGGCTGTAAAAACATGTATCTAGCAGGAGTGGAGGCAGCAAGGCTCCTCCACACACAGATTGATGGGAGTCTCCAGGCAACAGTTCCTCCTAACACCTCTCACATTTCCAGTCCTTTCCAAAAATATCTTCAGAATTGTGATTTCTGAACGGATCACAACTGTAAACCCACAACTCTCAAGAGAAAACTAGAAACCCCTTTATTGTGGCTAGGAAGAGAACACACAGACTCTGATGTACTCCTCCCTCTGTCTCTATCAAAGGCAATAAATACACTACTGAGTAGTATGACAATTATCTGCTTCTTTGAGGGAGAATTCAATGACATGGAAGATCTTATTGATGAAATATGTGGATGGCTTTCCCCTTGTATGTTTAACTTGACAGAGAAGGAGTCTGTTTGGTAAATATTGCATTGTCATATTCATTTATAGGTGATGTAACAGTTTATTAATTTCAAGTCCTTGTCCTATTAACAGCTTTGTATGAGTTTTTCATTATATACTATTAACTCCTCAGAATGGTATCCTCCTATATAAATATATATAATACACACACACACACACACACATATACATTCTCATATAATTACACATATATATGTGTATACATACATGTGTAACTGTATGTGTATATATATATATATATATATATATATATATATATGCATTGATGAATTGTTTTGTTTAGTCACTGTCAAACTGATACAATCTAAAGTCAATGAGGATGAGAGCATCTCAAACAAACAAATTTCTTTCATTAGAATAGCCTGAGATTATGTCTGTGAGAAATTATTTTAATTGATGTTTGATGTAGGAGGGTCCAGCCCACTGTAGATGGTGCCATTCCTGGGCAGGTGGGACTCAGCTGTATAAGAAAAGCCAGATGAATAAGCCAATAAACAGCCTTCCTTTGTGGTTTCTGACTCAATTCTTACTTGAGTTCATGCCGTGACTACCCCTAATAATAGGCTGTGTGATTTAGAATTATAAGCTGAAATAAATGTTATGTTGCAATGAGTGACTTTTGGTTATGATGTTTATCACAGCAACAGAAACCAAACTAGAACAGAATTTGCCACCAAGAGGGAAGTGTTTCTGTGATGGATCTGACCACTTAGATTTTATGCTTTGAGTTGTTTTGTGGAAGGAAACCAGAAGATTTTGGAGCATTTGGCTAGAAAATCCATTAGTGTTCAGAAATGAACAGACTGTTCTGTAGAGAATCGGCTAACAATAATACTAAGAGAAATACAGGCAAAGAAGTCCTGGCTTGTAAATTTCCAGAGGAATGAAAAGACTCTATGGAGCCCACTTGTGTAGTGGTTTGGATTAGGAATCTGCTTGTGGGTAAAGGACTAAAGAATCAATTGTGATTAACAAGATACTAGAAACAATGAAGTAAAGCTTCCTGTGCTTTACAAGGGCAATGGATGGTGGTAGCTGGGACAGGAAAATCAGGAGTGATTAATAAGAATCCAGCATGACAGAGGTATAAACCTCTGTGATTCATTGGGCTAGGGGGAAGATATTTCTCTGACTCGGCACACAGAAACAGTGGTTCAAAGAGATCAAGGCTATGCATGCATCAGAAAAACTTAAGAAAGTATAGGTAATAATGTTCTTGTGGTTTTTAAGATATGCAGGAATTGTGGGGAGCTGCTGAGACTCAGTACCACATGGCAGGTTTGGAGTCCATCCAGTGAGGCACTGAATGGACATTAGTGAATGCATGGCTACATTTGTGATGGGAACTGCAGAGTATTGAAGAGTCCAATCCCATGAGATATCTGCTAGGGACAGCAAAACATGTGGAGGGGAGTTGTGAGCCTATGAGGCAAGCTATGTGCACTGTGAAAGGCAAAACCCAAATGGTGGGACAGCTGAAGTCATTTGGAGCTCTAGAACTCATAAGATCTCAGGCACTGATCTATACTGCAGGAATACAACAACAGCAACAACAACAACAACTACTACTACTACTATTACTGTAATAATAGTAATAGTAATATAATAATAATAATAATAATAATAATAATAATAGCAGAATGTGATTGTTTTATGCCCTTGTCCTTCTCTTTTAGAATAGGAAAGGGTATAACATGTTTCTAATTTTACAAGAGTCCACATTTGAGAGACTTTGGCTTTTTAATGAGACACAGAATCTTTAAAGTATTGATTTCTTGTAAAGAATGTGAGACTTTTAATGTTGTGCTGTACTTAGTAACATGATGGTAACTTACCATGAGATCTTGGGAACAAATAAGGATGGAAAGCTTATAGATTAGCAGTGATGTTATTGTGTGTCAAGGTGATAAGAGATCTAGTTTCTTGGTTAGATATTTGTAGTCAACTTATCACAACCTCGAGTCAGAGGAGAAGGAACCTCAATCAAAGAATTGCCTGAGATTGGTTTGTGATCATGTCTGTAAGAAACTGTCTTGAGGAATGATTGATTGATAAGGGAATGCCCAGACCATGTAGGTGATCTTATGCCTAGGGATTAGTCCTGAGAAGTGACAGGAAGTTAAAAGTAAAGGTTAAGAAAAGAATGAGAGAGAGAAACATGACTACATGGTTTCTACTTCAGTTTCTTCCTTGAGTTCCCTTGATGATGGACTGTGAATTGATAGTACATAAAATAAGCCTTATCCTCCTATAAGGTGCTTGATCATAAATAGATTAGAAGTTAACACCTATCCCAACAGTGAGTATTTCTTTTATTTCACACTTTGGTTTGTTCTAGTTAAATTAGTTGATAAGGTAGATCCTTAGGCTCAACCCCAGCTGCAGGTTGCCAGGCCTATGTCACAAACCAGTTTTTCATAAGGTGAGACAACTTATACACACCTCCATGATTGTGCAGATAGGATCTGCCCCTGTAAAAAGCAGCCTACTCCTTGCCTAGGAATGCTCACATCACTCCACCTATACACCCTCTTGTTCTGAAATCCATACTTTCTTCTTGAGACTTTCTCACCCCTCTCTGCATTAAGATTTATTTTATTTGTGATATTTTGCTTTGTGTATCTTTGGCATTGACTTGTCCTTTTCAATAGTGACTTCCTTGTAATTTTATTGTTGTTTTGTTAACTTTCTAAACATAAATGTTTGTGTTGTTTACTGTGCTCATGTATTCTTACCAATTCTCCTTCATGTCATGCTCTGAATGCATGGCTATCTGTTATTTCTTTGGCTGAGTATTTGAGACTTCTTTTCAGTTATTATTTTTCACCTTTTGGATATGAAAAATGTATCCATCCTACAGGTTCTAAATAACATCTGGAGATCTCAATGCAATCCAAAGCTCCTTGGTTGATGTACATTCATCTTCCTTAGGATTATTGTGGTTGATGGGTTTGTGCTGTGTATTGAAACTGTGTATTCCACTTTGCTCTGGACTCTGTGCTGCATTACATACGTTTCCATTGAGATTCACATTGTAGAGTTGTGAGATCAAAGTGTCAGACAGGGGGTCAGTTTTCTCATCTATAAAGTGAAGGTCAAATCTGCTTCAAGGACTGTTTTGAAGACTCTGTTCACAGAGTTAATGTGGATTATCTAATACCTTTTTCTATGGGAAACATTTCTTGCCATGATGAGCTTATCCTATTGCCTTGGGGCTGTGTGTAGATGTATAAAGTGGTTAGATTGTATAACAAAGGAAATACCTTACCTCATTGAAGCTAGAATACAGACACAGATGAAAGAGATAATAAATAGAAAGATAGATGATAGATAGATTGATAGATAGATTATTTGGAGACTCCTCTCCATTTAATCAAGTTCTAGAAGCTCCCTTTAAGAGCACTTCAAATATATGATTTTTCTTCTGCTGAGCTCAGATTCTTAAAGAATATACCACTGTGCACAGTGCACAAGTATGGACCAAGCCTTCACAACATATGAATATTGGAGTACATCTCAGACCAAAGATACAGCATGCAAGGTCATCCATGTTACATTGTTAAAATGTCAAAAATCACGACAGGTCTTTGTATGTCTTATTTAGCTTTGTAAATGAGTCTCTCAGCAGATGGCATCTGAAACAAATAATGAAGAATTCCCCATTAAATAACAGGGCAATTTAAAAGGTCTCTAGCAGAAGAAAAGGAGAACGGTACCCAGAATACCTAGAAGTAGAACAGGCTGAGATGAAGAGATGATACTGTCTTGCTGAATTAAACATGATTTCCATGGTAGACAGTCTGTGATTGGCTGAAACATAGATATTGTCACAAAAACAAGTCACTGTTTATTTATACATCAATCAAGTTAAAATGAGACATTGTTAGGGCAAAGTTTACATTTTTACAGAAGTAGTATTAGGCAAAACTGAACTGAAAACTGATTTCAATTTTGCAGTTTGAAAATGAATTTTTTTAAGTTATAGCAGAATATGAATATTTCCATGCAATCTGTCTCACCATTCACATAATTAATAAAACTTAAAGCTAATTTGCAAAAACTAAAATTATCTTTCACATTTTAAATTAAATCAAGGAAATTTAAATGTACATTAGTAACAAAATCATGATGTGTACAAAATATAAATAGCATTCACACGGTATATAAATTTATATAAGTATATGGATATAAGTAAGTTTATATTATCTGTGCATTCATTTTTATATATTTATATCAAATACAGCACCACCTCACTGGTAAATTACGTTGGTAACAGATGGATATGATGAACTCCAGACAAGTATTCACTCTGTGAGTCATTGCCCAGACTGCGTACTTTGCCTGAGCCAGGCATTGACAATTTTACAGTTTTATCTAGTTCTAACACTTCAGAAGCTCACTCCCTCCCAAGGAGGAAAAAATACATCCCTTCAGTTCTTGATGTTGCACATATCTCACATAGACTGACCCAAGCAGATTTCTCACTAGGACTCGAGTGTACAACTATATAACCCCTTCGCCTTGCTTCCCTCATTTCTATAACAGGCAAGTCCATGAGATTCATGGTCCAGAGCATCAAGAGGCCAAGGAAAATTAAAAATGCAGTTTAACACAAATATTCACCTCTCATAAAACTTTAAGAGACTTGGAATTTTGATTTTTTAAAAATTCTATTGTATAGTTCTCTAGCACAAACTTTGCAGGTAAAACTATTGTAATGTCAAAAGGCTGGATGATTCTGTTTGAATCAGAAGAGATACTATAGATCTGGACATATGAGGGGTCTTGAAGCTCTTATACTGTTAATCTCATAGGCTTCCAGGTCTACATTAAGAAGGAGGTTTCCTACCAATAACTTTGGACAGCTGTGCTTGCTCCTCTAGTCCTACTGAGTCTCAGACTATTACACTACTGTATGGTAATCTCACCAGTGCTTTGGTCTCTACTCTTACTTGTCTTCACACAAATGTCACACATGCTCAAGTGGCAGCAACCACAGCTCTTTCCCATGGCTCCATCTTTCAGCTGATTTTCAATAAGCTTCTATGCATGTTGCATGGTATAACAGGAAAGAAGACTAAACAGCCAGTATACCTTATAACTGTGATACACAACTGAGCCTGAATACTTTGTGTGTAAATTGAAAGGCACTTAATATTCTCCTCCAAATGTCATTCTCGACGCTATTTATTAAAGAGGACTTTTAGCAGCTCCAAGCTAGTGGCGGGTTGTATAAATAGATCCTCTCTGTCAAGGAGTGGACATACAGTTTCACAATCTCTTGGTTTGAGTCACAAAAAGTAGTGACATGCCAGCTCATCATGGAGATGTATTCTGAAGAAGTTTGAGTCCAGGACTGTGACAGAGGTCAAGTGAAGGTGGACCATACCAGAGCCTGGAATATTATTTAAAAAGAATGTAGAAGATATTGAGCCAAGTGCAGTTGGCCAGCCCATCATGTGTCAGAACTACTGAGATACTCATGTACCATCTAGTGACTATCATAAAAGCAGGAGAGAAGAGCTGGCTTCCTCTTTTCTTTGTTTAATTATTCCTTCTTTTCAGCCTCTGTTCCTCTTCTTCTCTAAGGCTCTCTTTGTAAGTGATGATTTCAAGGCTTATGCTGCCCCCAATCCCTCTGTTCTTTGCTTCACAAAACAAGCATTAAACGGAGAGCCCAGGGAAGGTGCAGCTAGATATTGTAAACCCATGAACTCGTTTTTGTAGATCATAATTACCCATCAAAGTCTCCGTCTCAGCTCCTAAGAAATGCATTCAAAATGTTCCAGCAAGCAGCTTTCACTCCTAATCAGCTGATGACTGAATACTGGTGCTGGATGTGTTGTGTCAGAGAGGCATCTATGGGGTGGGGGCACAATTGGCTTGGCGATTGGAGGTGCCATTTTCAACATGGAATGACAGCAGAACTTTCAAGGAAAGCATGCACAGGAGTTTCTGGTGCAGGTCAGCCAAGTTTTTTTTTTCTACTTCCTTCCAAAGAATATTCTTGGTCTTATCCCTCCTCTCTGATGACACAGGATTCATTTTCCTATCTCCACATTTCTGCTGTATAGGCCTGGTTCTGTCTACCATAGTGGATGGCACGGGAAACTTATGTCTGCTTACTGTGCTCTTCAGTCTATTATACCCCAGGATTTGATGCATACACAGAACCAAACTAAGTTGTGGTTTTATTCCAAATACTAAATAGATAAGACCCACATGAGTTTAAACTCTCCCTTCATAGTATAGCAACACAGAATTGTTCTATCACATAGTCCTTGGAAGCTGGCAGAGGTGGGACATATATTCATTTAGGAAGACAAATAATTCCAGTTAAGATTAAACTTGGTGTCTGCTCAGGAACTGAATTGGACTCAGTTGCTGGAAGCCTACTGGTAAGGAAGATTCTACCTCAGGATGGAGTTAGTAACTTTCTTCATGGAGAATTTATCTTACCTTAACCTAGCAGGAGAGCTGGAGGGGGAAAAATTCACAAAATGTGATTTGTCTATCATGACATATCTATTTCATGTAAGCTAGAGATATCTAGCTCTGTGTGTTGCAGTATATTTAGCATACACAAGCATGTTTTTGAATAGAAAAGAGATGATATGGAAGGAACAGAAAAACATTTGCTAGGGTAAACATCTAAGAAAATGTATCTGAAAAGGAAAGGGAATTTGGATGTCAAGAATCCCCAACAGCAATAGATGCCTGCCCTGTATGAGAAGGAGCCCTTTGTAAGAGGAATCTTCACTGTGCACCTTAATGAAATCTCCTGTAGTCTGCTCATGTAGAAAATGCCCTCCGAGATTCTCTGTGTGCGACACCATCAGAATTCGCTGACACCTGAGAGTAGTGACTTCAAAGGATCTCAAAATACAGCTAAATAATAGAGCACATGGGTGCACCTATGACAATGGGATAGAAAGAGATAACACTCATGCCATAGGATACCATGATAAGGTCCACAGACTGGGTTCTAGGAACAAATAGCCAACCAAGTTTCTTTCTCTGTATTCTTCCTTCCTTCCTTCTTTCTTGTTCCCTTCCTTAATAGTAAAATGGGTCAGCTCACCAAGGCTTGAGTAGGGAGTTTCTTCTCCCTGTTTCTGGAGGCTAAGTCTCACATTCAAGTGCAATAACAACACACATCGCTCAGACAGACATGACCCATCCTGGTCCTGTTCCAGCTTCTGTCTGCAGCCAGCTGTTCTTGGTAGTCCTTGACCTATAGACACACCAATGCAGTTATCTCTCCCATCTTCTTTGGGATTTCTTCCCTGACCTGAGTCATAGAGACCGAATTTCTGTTTTCAGTGGGAACAGTGAGTATTTGCTTTTTGAAGACCTGTTCAACTTAGAAAGAAACATTAATCACAAATAATGTGTGACACTGAAGTTTAGGAAACACCATATTTGTTTTAGAAAGCACCCTTAAACACACAGCATATGCATTTGATTATATATGTGTGTGCATGTAAGCACATGACACACTGAGTTGCACTACAGAGTTTATGAAAAAGTAAAAAATGGACAGCAACAAAAATAATTAAAAACAAAGCAATAACAACAAAATAAAACAAAACCCATGAAGAGGCACTGATTCCTGACACATGTGGAGGCTCTGGGTCACAAGAAACACACACACAGCACCATTACTTGCACTTTAGTGGAAGTTAAAGCCTTAACTTTCATGGATGTGGAAAACAGGAGCTTGCTTGCCTGTTGTCTGGCTGAAAGACATAAGAATAAGATAAATGGCACATTGTCCTTTGAGTTTCTTGCAGTTCTGTGGGGTCTGTATATGGTAAGGCAGTTGAGACCTTTAGGAATTAAAGGGGATGACTTTTGATTACATCCCCCATATTCACACTCCCCCTGTCTACATCCTCCATGTTTCTACCTTTTTTCCCAGATCCCATATATTTCTGAAGCCACATTAAGGAGCATTGTATATTCTGTTCAGCAAGTCCTTATACTTCCCTCCATATGCAACTGTGATCTGTAGTTCTGGGTATGTGTGCTTGCATTATGAATATTCTTGAAGAGAGTTCATATAACCCACATCATCCATTTTAACCAAAGTTAGTAAAGCTAGGGTCTGATTGCTACTGTTTGACCTTGTTACATCTTGGCTAATGTCTTCCGTAAGTGGTCAGGCATAGTAACTGAATGTAAAATCTGAATAATGTAAAACTGTTGAAGATATAAAATTCTTAACTCAGGGAGCAATGTCATTTTAGCAGAGCTAATTTTAAGTAAGTGTTTATCGTTATTTCCCAAGTGTGTTAACATCAATAATAACTAATGGGATAAAGCAACCATCCTTTAATGAATGTGAGCACACACATACTCACACAAAGAGGTTGACAACCTCAAGCATACTCACTGAAACACACTAACAAACAAATACAAACCTTTACACATATACAAGTATACACTTATAAACACTTTGTAGCATGTGTACAATACATCCTAAAAATCCACATTGGAAATGACCAATCACAGCTATTTAAATACTTGTGAGCTTCTGTATATTTACACATCATACGTGGAATTAGAGTGACTAGTATTTGGAGCCAAGAGTCGTTAGTGCTGCCCTCTTAACATTCTAGTTTTTGTGCAGAGTGAAGCTGACTCCTTTCTTAGCACAAGCTGTTCTGCCTGCTTTGTAAGCAGATATATTAACCTCGGTGCTGATGCATTTGATATTGATCGCTTTCCCTTTGGCCTTCATCCTGACACAACTTTGATCTTGAGACTGGAGTTGAGTATTGTGCCTTAACTAGACTAAAATCAATTTTTAATAAGAGTCTTCACTGGCTGTGACAGTTTCTCCTATCTAATTGATAGCCCAGACTCACGATAAATGAAAAGTGTATTTTTCAAGCATTGCTCTCAATAACAAAGCTCATACCACTGGCAACAAATGAAGTAAATTACCACGTGCCCTGCATGGGATTAAGAACCAGATGGAAATAAATTTTGCATCATGCAGATTCATGTGGAGAGGGCGCTTGCCTTATTTTCAAATACCTATTGACTTCATTTACCTATAATTTGGTTAAGAATAATCTCAAGATCACTACTGCTTAGTGAGTACACTTAAATGAAGTAAATAATTACTACTGGCTGTGGTTGCATTCACCAGTTTCCTTCTTTTAAAGAGAAAATAGAGACGATTTGTGGGAAGTGTTATTATAAGGTGTCACAGAACATCTGTTTAAAAATGAAAATTCGTCAACTTTAACTACCCTGAGGTGACTGAAATTAAATTTTCTTGTGACAGAAAATAAGGTTTTCATTAACTTCTATATTTTTCCTTTCCATTGTGTTTATGACTCACACAGACAGACTTCAGTCTCCTGGCAAGCATTTGCCCCATGTTTCCTGATCCTTGATGGTTTTTCTCTACGTTTATGGGGTAATAATTCCTAAACAGATGTGCCAGGGTTAGTACACCATCCTCTTGTGGAAATGCCTCTTGTGTCCATTTTTGCCAATTATGAATAATACAGTCAGAAGTATTTTCAAGCAGATATTATATAAATGAATTCTCAGCCCATTCTAGAAAAGATGTACAGACACAAATTAGAATTTTACAGGAAATTGGTTCTTAGCTTTGTCAAGAACCACAGAACCATCTCCCACAGTGTCTGACTCTGCATATCTCATGAGCAGTACTGAAAGGACCCAGGGCTCCATGGCCTCATGATTGGTTGAGCAGAGCTTTTCTATTGAGTACTAGAGGGCAGTTGTTTCCTGGTGACACATGAGGTGTTATTTAGTCAAAGGTTTATGTGCTTTTATGATATCATCTTCAATGTAGTATGATTTCAAGTATTTTGTGAAATATTTCTGAAATTCTGTTCACCTCTTGATTAGCTATTTTCTATGAGAAAAGGTATGATGTCAATGCCAAGGGTGCAGGTGTTTCCTACCACCAGATTGGCCCCTCCAGGTACAGTCACACTTGTCATATATAAATCATGAACACAGATGTTATAGAATACCTAGCATTCTTTTGGAACATATGTATAACCATCTCCTTATTGGCACCTGTGTCCTCTACATGGTTTCTGCATGTCCCTTGCAGGAATACACACTGAACGTGGAAATTTATTGATACTGTTGTCCCTGCTCCTTGGAATCTTCCTTAAGCATTTCCATCACATTGTGAAACCATAGCAACCAAGTTCCTTAGGATCCTGTTGAGCTGAGCAGCTTCTGCTTTTCTTCTCATGGTACTCTGTGTGTCCCTTCCCCTTTTGTTACTGCAACAAAATAGCAGACTAGAAGCAACTTTAGGAATGATGCATTTGGGTCATGGTTTAAGAGAATTTATTGGAATTGGCAGTTGTAACCCACTATTGCATGGAAGACACGACAATCTCACTCCAAGTTGCAACAGAAGTGTAGGGAAACTGCTGAACTCATGTTGGTATCCAGGAAACAGGGAGATGGCAGGGAGAAGAATTGGCCTGTAACAATCAAGTCTAACCTCACAGAGATCCACTCCTTCTATCTAGGCCTGCATAAGAATTCACTTTCTACCCAAACATCCAGGGACCAAGCATTCCACTATGGGATCATGTGGGAACCTTCCATACTTAAGGTGTGGCTCCTTTGCTTCCTTTACTATGCTCACATTTTATGAGAATTTTGCATTACTATAATCCCCATCACTTCATGGAATTTGATCAATAGGTAAGAAAGTCTAAAGAACAAATGCATAACTGAAAATCACTATGAGAAATTCAAGAGATTAAATAGTCTGACCTTGTGAATGTTTTTGTAATGGCTTGAAATATATATTCTGTTTTTTTGGAAGTCATTGATGACAGTAGATGAGGAGGCTCTACCAGTATATGGCTACTGAGTATTTGGATCAGGTAGAGATCAGGATTCCATGATGAAGGCACTATGTATTACCTGTTTGCTTGTTTGTTCTTGTTTCTCAGCAATCCAGCAAACAATGGCTTTCTCCATTTGTTACACAGTCATTGAGACAAGGGTTACTTTCTCTGTTAGGTTAGGGCCTTCTAATCTTTGTGGTAGCCAGCTTGTACTTGATTCTCAAAGAGGAATCAGCTTGTTGGGGCTAATTTTGCTCTGAGGTACTCCAGAACTGAGGGTTCACATTCCATTTGGATCACAGGGTGTCACCCTTGGGTGCCTGTGCTTGTTCTTCATTCCTGGTCAAAGTAGCCTCACAACACTAAACCTTAACATGGCACAAGGCATTCCACAGGAACGAAAAAAATCAACAGGTCTCCTGTGTGACATTTTACACCTGGCTACATGCATTAAATCACCATCACCATATTTCTCCTGTGTACTGTAATCCAGTGACAAACCATTCTCACACTAACAAGAGGTATATGAACCCAAATGGATAGGAATCGTGATACACCTTAATAGACTCTATTACTAATTCTTTAATGGCAATTTTTAATGACTTAATAACCCCCTTTTGTTTTTAAGATATATTCTGCCTTATTTTGTGTTTTTCTATGAGAACACTGGACATCATATAGAACAGGCTTAAACTGTGTTGATGGGGATAAATGTTAAATGTATCCAGATATATTTAATAAAGCAACAGAAATCTCAAAAAGTTCTCTCATAAAGTGAATCTCTGGGGTACTTTGTCAATCCTTGTACAGTCTTTAAGATATGAAGTATTTTCCAGCAGAAGATGTTTGGCCCTATTAAATAAATGTTGTGGCCCAGTTTCTGTGCTACAGGTACAGGTTTAGACTCTCTACCTTGGAGATAAGGAAATCAAAGGAAATCAGTGATGTCTCATTTAGAGCAGGCCGCATTCATAATAGAATGTGGCTTGCTAAAGGTTGCACATGCTAAACCATAAAATGGGGTTAAATATCTCCCACAGCTCTGAAAACTGGATGCCTGACACCAAGTCGCCTGGCTTGGGAATGATGGGAGGCTGAAAGAACTCTCTGGGCTCTCTCTGGTCAGGGCACTAATCTCTCACATGTCAGGTCTCCATCCAGTAGGGCCATGAAAGGGGTCTTGGGTTTTGGTAGAAGCACTGGCTGGAAGTAGCTTGGGAAGGTTATTTATTCCACCAGGCTCCCAAAATCAAAGCTCCTAACATGTGACTTGGAACTCCATTAACTTACACTGTTTAGTCACGTAGGGCAATACAACTCCTCCCTAGAGGGTGTGACTACAGGCCTCAGCCTCAAGAGATGTACATACTAATGAGATACCTGAAGGCCAGAGGGCGTAGCTAATTAAGCATTCTTCCCCAGACCCTCACCTTTTCTTCCTCCCTATTTAACTCAGGTCTGCCCTGAGTTTCACAGTGGTGCACATCCAGATCCAGCTACCATCCATCATGAAAATAAAGCCTGTAAAAATCATGGACTTTCTTGTGTCATTGGGGCCATGTCATAAGGAACCATGGAGAAGGCCTTTAATGAGCTGCTGTAGCCACAGCCGCCATGCCTAACTTTCCACCTGGAGGAACTTTCTGCATTTCCAGCCACAAGGACCTGCACCATGCTACAGGCTTAATTCTTTCCCCAAAGTCCCCACTCCCTAGTGTCATGATCACGGGGATCAAGTTGGACATGTTAATTATGAGAGGATACAAATACTTGGTTCATTAAATCAGTTGTCATGAATTTTATTTGCATCCTCCACTTGAATTTATTTGACCACCTCCTCCCCAACATAGAGATTCTGTTTTCATAGAGATGCAGGAATAATCTATTTTTAGACTCACTGTCCTGGTCTCAGAAAAGCTACCTGATATTTCCAAGTTTATTCAGGACATTATTCTTTTAGGAAATTAAGACAGTTGGACTATTTTCTTTATATCCTACGGGCAGGTAGGTACTCTGGGACACATTTTCACAGAGCTTGATGCCGTTATTTAAGAATTTTATTTAAAATAAAACATAGGCTTAGTCTCACATCTACTTTTATCTTAGGAACATTTATCAAGATCACACATTGCTTAAAGTAGTTTTGTATGTGATCTAGCATTTTGGGGCTAATATGACAAGGATAGGCTCTTTCTTAATGAGAATGGGGAAATAAATTAATAACCCACTTGGTAGAACACCATCCAGCCTCCACAACTCATCAGAGAAGGTATCAACTCAGACCAAGTCAGTGGCAATAGAGGGCATTGCTTCCTGACTATGACACTATGAAACGTGGAGGGTTTAATTACATCTTAATTCCCTTTATTTCCCAACATTACCTCAGATGCCCCATTGTGAGATTCATATATAATGAATAACAGCCACAAGTAGCTCTTGCTCACATCTTTGTAAAGGAACTTCTACCTTCTCAGAGCAAACAATTGTGTAGACCATTGCTGTCAGAGAAATGCTTTCCTCCTCAGGGTATTTGTTCTTCTGCCTTTGGCTTCAGATTTCTATTTCATTTCATGGTGATTAAGCTGCATTTTCTGACCTGTACTTTATTCACAGTGTTTGAATGCTGGTTTTGCGTGTGTGAATAAGGCCCCAGAAACTGTTGACTGGTGTTCTATTGAAAAGTTGTTACTATATTTATTTTCTTTTAAAAAAATAACTCATTGCACACATACGAAAATGAAAAAATCATCTTTAATTTTTAAAGTCTGAAGTCAAGGAAAACAAACTAGAAACATAGCTGAGTATAAGTACTATGACTGAATGATTGTTAACAAGCTTACTATGACTGGGAGGAAAAAGAGTAAGGTATAATATAATCACAGCCGGGTAGAACCCACAGGATTTACTGTTGTGTCTAGTTTGAAAAAAACAAACAAAAACAAAACAAAACAACAAACAAGAAAACTGCTATGTCCCTCTATGCTTTTGCATAAATATGTCCCTGAAACAGCCAGAGGAGGAGTAATTTTAAAAATTAAGCACTACTACTTGGCCAAATTGGAATTTAAAAAAAAAATAACTATCTGCTACTTATTATAGAGTAATCAGAAGCATGTATTTTGGTAGGTCTTTCTGGTTTTTGCAGGGACCTAGGAACTTGGATACAAGTTACGGCTGGTAGAGAGGCATTTTTTTTCCTATCTGTCCAGAACAAGTGGTTATCATGCGTGATATTTTAACATTTGTGCCTATATTTCTTTACATGTCGAAATTTGTTTTTCTATTTGCAAGAGAATTTTCAACAAACTCTGGACTTAGAAAAATCAAGCCATTGAGTTTCTTGGGATTAGGATGATGCAATAATAATTTTATTGTTAACTTTATTAATATTTCAACTTTGGCCAGTTTAATTAATGTCTATGTGCTATAGTACAGAAGATGACACTTATGCACCATTATATATCTTTGTGAGTAAACACACAACAAGAAGAGAGGTAAGAAACAACTTCCTGAGCATGTGGAGTTAAGCATTCATTAGCTGACTGCCGAAAGTCCAATCTGGGGTTGAATAAGGAATTCAACCCACCTCAGAGACAAGTAGATGAAGCACACTTACCCCTGCAAGAGCCTAAGAGTGAGCCCCTGCCTCCAGCTTTCTGTACCTTAGCCATTCTTCATTAGGTTAGAGCTCCAATGAATAAAAAAAGAGGACTCTGAGATCCTTCTTGGTGAGAGTAGAACTGGGCATATTTATAGTTAAAGCCACACCCTAAAGGTTTCTCACTTTGATGAGAAGCCTTCCAAGCATATATAAATGGTCCTGGTGTTTGCTCATTTGTGGGCAGCTTTCTGAGTTCTCTGGATTCTCTAGAAAGGAGATAAACCATGTCCATATTAGGTAACTTTCTAAAAGGCAATTTATAGAAAAGAGAATTTATTTTGGCTTAGGATACCAGTGTGTTCAAAAGTCCATGATGACAGAGCTAAGGCAAGTGGCAAGAGCAGGAATCTG
Source organism: Rhabdomys pumilio (assembly GCA_030674055.1). NCBI lineage: Eukaryota > Metazoa > Chordata > Mammalia > Rodentia > Muridae > Rhabdomys > Rhabdomys pumilio. The sequence continues at coordinate 11,359,649 of JANHMN010000015.1, read as the reverse complement.
AAAGCGCACATGTCAAATTACAGGTATCAAGCAGGGAGAGAAACTATAATGCCCACTTCCTTTAATAGGCCCACAACTCTCAAACTACTCAAAGGCACCACCAATTGGTCATCAAGTATTCAAACATTTTAGTCTTTCCAAATTGTACACATTTCTTTCTGCCCTACTTACTCTTTTTCATTTAGACCTGCATAAGAGCAATTACTAATAGCCATGTGACAGAGTCAATATTAGGATCTCTTGAAATCTCCTCCACCAGAGAAATTTGTCCTTCACTTGTACATTTAGCCTCAGGCAAATTTTTAGGACAAGGGTAGAAAATAGGTATAATATTTTTGCTAAAAATATCACAAGAAAGGCAAGTTGCTAATATTGTTCCACTCTGAAACACCTTCGGCTGAGCCTCCACAGTCCACATAGCTTCCAGCACTCCTGGCTCCCAAATTCCTACTAAGTTGGACTGCTAAGCCTCACTCACAGAACTAAGATACTTTCCCAGTCCAAATTTTCAAAGTCCTCCACATTAAGAAAAAACAAACCCAACCAACCAAATCAACAAACAAAACTCAGCATGGTCAGGTCTGTATCGGCGTCTAATATTTGTTATTATTCTATTGATACAATAAAATTTTATGACTAAGGCAACATACAGAAGAGAGAGTTTATTTGTGTTTATGGTTCCAGAAGTTTAGAGTACATGATGGTGGAGTGAAGGCATGGTAACAAGAATGAGAAGATGAGGGCTCATATTTTGAACTGCAAGCATCAACCAGAAAGGATATAAGGGCTTTTAAACCTTGGAGCTAACCCCCAGGTGCGGGAACCAGTGGCTGGAATGCAGGGAAGCCCTTCGCTGCTGCAGCAAGTCCCAGGTTGTCTCCAGAGCAAGTGAGATGTGCACACAGATGTGCCATCCCCACTTCTACCTGACAGCCACCTGCTGTCTTCTCTGCCTTTGCATGCTGCAGTGGAAGCAGTGCCTGCCTGCATCTGAGCAGCAGGCAAGGAGATCCAGGCATGGAGTATTATGCTATCTAGAGACTGGATGGGCTATAAATCTATACAGGGCCCTGATGCCTGACAGCAGCAGAAGGTTGTGCTCACAATATACTTGAGGTAAAGGTGCTAGCATGCTTTAAAAACTTCAATTAAGACTAGAATATTCTATCCAGGCATGTAATTTTCTCTGAGAGCTAAGTGAACCACCTGTCTGGGGCAGAGCTACAGAGGTGAACTGATTTGTGCATATTCATTCTGGGGTCTGTGACAAGCTCTGAGGTGGCTGAAGGTCTAGATGGTTGGACTTTATAAGATAACCAGGCCCTATTGTAGAATGAGGTGAGTGGGGGAAATATTCTGATGACTGTCTGTGCTAGACTCTTACCAGTCTTGTAAGCTTTCCTGGTAAGACTAGGGTATAGGATGGCATATTCTATGTACCCACTTTCCAGTTTTGAAAAGAAATTTTTCTTTTGATCTTCACAAAAGGAGTTTTGAGCATTGCTCACACTTCTTTCTGTTGGTCAGGTGTTTGACTATGACTGAAAATTTAAGTGGTTCCCAAATCGGAGGTGTCACGTTGTCAATGTGGAGAAGGCTTTCCTTCCAAAAACACATTGTCAAAGGATCCTTAAAACAACCACTGATCACTCAAACCTTCAAGAGAGAACTCTTCATGCATGGCGGCAGGAATCTGCCCTGCTGGAGTAACGGCTGTGCACCAAGTGAATACTTCCACTCCCATGTGTTTCTCTCTGCTCTCGGTGAGACAGGCCCAAATCCGGAGAGAAGTCTGCAGCCTGCGCCCTTCACAGTTGGCAGTCTGCTCTGCACTGACAAGTTCTCAAGGTAGTGAGGTTTCAGCACATCCAGAAACATACAGATGAATCCTAGAGCATCATCACATGTCGTGTGTGTATCTGCATTTCTGTGAGATAATCTTGTTTAAAATATGAAATTCATGTAATTTGTTGACAGAAAAATAGTTTAAAGTGTTTATGTTAAAAAAAAAAAGAAAGGAGGGAGGAGAGAGGGCCTGGGAGAGGTGGGGGCAATGAATTACTTTATAAGATTTCCTCACCCTATTAAAAAAAGGGGTACAGAGCTAAACAAAGAATTCTCAACTGAGGAAATTCGAAGGGCCAAGAAGCACCTTAAGAAATGCTCAACATCCTTAGTCATCAGGGAAATGCAAATCAAAACAACCCTGAGATACCACTTCACATCAGACAGAATGGCTAAGATAAAAAATTCAAGTGATGGTAGATGCTTTCAAGGATGTGGAGAAAGAGGAACACTCCTCCATTTTTGGTGGGAATGCAAGCTGGTACAACCACTCTGGAAATCAGTCTGGCGGTTCCTCAGAAAATTGGACATAGCACTACCTGAGGACCCAGCTATACCACTCCTGGGCATATACCCAGAAGATGCTCCAACATATAACAAGGACATATGCTCCACTATGTTCATAGCAGCCTTATTTATAATAGCCAGAAGCTGGAAAGAACTCAGATGTCCTTCAACAGAGGAATGGATACAAAAAATGTGGTACATTTACACAATGGAGTATTACTCAGCTATTAAAAATAATAAATTCGAGAAATTCTTAGGTAAATGGATGGAACTAGAAAATATCATCCTGAGTGAGGTAACCCAATCACAAAAGAACACACATAGTATTTATTCACTGATAAGCGAATGTTAGCCCAAAAGCTTAAAATAGCCAAGATTCAACTAACTGACCACATGAAGCTCATGAAGAAGGAAGACCAAGTGTGGATGCCTTGGTCCTTCATAGAGGGAGTGACAGAATGCTCAAGAGAGCAAATAAGGTGACAAAGTGTTGGACAGAAAGTCAAGGAGGGGCCATCAGGAGACCACTCTACCTTGATATCTATCCCATGTGCAGCCACTAAAGATAAACGCTGATATGGATGTCAGGAAGTGCATACTGAAAGGAGCCTGATGCAGCTGTCTCCTCGAAGGTCTGCCAGAGTCTGACATATCCAGAGGCGGGTGCTCGCAGCTACTCATTGATCTGATCAAGGGTTCCCAATGGAGAAGTTAGAGGACTGATGGAGCTGAAAGGGTTGGTGGCCCCAAGAGGAGAGCAACAGTGCCAGCCAACCAGAGCTCCCTAGGGTCTAAACCACCAGCCTGGGAGCACAAAGGGAGGCACCCATGACTTCAGCTGTATACTTAGGGGAGGATGGCCTTGTAGGGCATGGGTGAAACAGGAGCTCCCTGGTCCCATAAAGGCTGAACACCGATCGGGGAGGAATTTGAGGGTGGGGAGGGGGGGAGTAGGGGGTAGGTGGGGGCACATCCTTGTGGAGGCAGGAGGGGGGACTGGATAGGGGGTTCCTGGGTGGTGGGGGGAATGGGGTGAGGGGATAAAATCTGAAATGTATTTTAAAGAAATAAATTAAAAAAGTTTCAAAAAAAAAAGATTTCCTCGAGGAAGAGGAGAAGGAGGAGGAGGAGCTAGGAGAGACTGAGAAGGAGAGAAGTGGACATGGAGGCTGATGTTCTCTTGTCTGTAGCAGTCCAAGTCCGGGTGGCCGCTGATGCTCTTACTGTGGAAACTACACAGGACGTTCTTCGGGCTGCCCAAGGAGGGAGTGTCACCCTCCCATGCACCTACAGCACCTCTGTTTCAGAGCGAGATGGATTCATTCAGTGGGCTAAGCTTCTCAGAAGTCAAACGGAAAGAATAGTTATCTGGAATTTTGTGACGAAGAAATAAGTCTATGGGAACCGTTACGAGAACCATGTGACAGTATCTAATGAAGTGGAGCTGCCAGACGCCTCTATCACCATCGATCAGCTGACCATGGATGACAATGGCACCTATGAGGGCTTCGTCTCACTGATGTCAGACCAGAATGTCACCTCCAGGTCTCGAGTCAGTCTCACGGTCCTTGTAGCACCTTCCAAGCCAGGCAGTGGCATCGAAGGGGAGACAGTGATTGGTAACAACATCCAGATGACATGCCATTCTGCAGAGGGCTCTCCGAGTCCACAATACAGCTGGAAGAGTTACAACATTCTGAACCAGCAGCAGCTGCTCTCCCAGCCAGTCTCAGGTGAGCCCTTGCTTCTGACAAACATCTCCACGGAGACCACGGGTTACTATATATGCAACTCCAGCAATGAGGTAGGGACAGAGTCCTGCAACATCACCTTGGCACCCAGATCTCCCTCCATGAACATCGCACTGGATGCGGGCATTGCAGGAGGTACCTTTGTGGCCCTCGTCATCATCAGCGTCATTGTTTACTGCTGCTGCTGCCGGGAAAAGGATGACAAAGCTCAAGACATGGAGGATGTGCGGCCGAACCGAGCCCCTTACCAAGAGCCTAAAAAGTGGCATATAGAAGTTTCCAGAGGGCAGGAAGATGAGGATGACCACAGGCATGAGGATCAGAGGAGCTCGGGTGTAGCACTCCAGAGAAGCCTTTCCAGTGAAAGGGGCCTTCTGCAGCAGGAGGGGAGGGAGAGCTAAGGCCTAAGCTCCTTCTCTGGCCGCCTTTCTCCCAAGCCCTATAGTACTGCCCCTTCCCTAGGCATTCGTGGAGTACTTCTTCTTGTGTATCTGCCTCTGGGAGCATCACTGGCTACCGAGGTCCTACCTGATGACCGCTGAAAGAACCCTTCCTCATTGATAAATCTGACTCAGGGCCTTGCCTTCTCTCTAGACCAGGCAGAATTCTCTGCCTCCCTTATGACTGGAGGGGGCTTCTAAAAGCTCAGCATGACCCAGGACTGCTTCTATTCAGACCTCCTCATACAGGCAAGAACCAGCTTCAGCATCAGTTTCAGAAGGTAGGAGTCTGCCCTGCCCAACCATGCCCAGCACTCAGGAGAGAACCAGTGATAAGCTTATACTCAATATTTTGTTGAATGAAGGGAAGAAATCAACAATAAGATGTAATCTCTGTGATTTACTGAGCTTAATTGTGCCTTCCATGGTGGGAGGACCAGGGTGGCCTCCAGCTTCTCCCTCAGCTTTATCTCCCACCAGTGTTTCTGTTCCTAGACATACACTTTCTTAGGATGTCCCCTAACACAGTTCTGTCTCTGCCTGTCAGAAGCCTGCCTGTCCTTAGAACCCACCAGTCTTAGACCCCCAAATCTGTCCTGACTGCTAACATGCAGGGAGACAATGAAGTCACTTTGTCCCACACCTAGACCTGGACTGCATGCAAGACCATCAGAGCTACATTTACTGCTCTATTGGAATGGGTGCCCTGGGGCAGGGTCTGGATCTTGGAGCCTGGCAGCCTCAACAGGGAACTTTCCCTCATAGCCAGGGTTTTGTCTCCTGCTTGTGACTTGAGACACCTGGTGACTCCACTCGAACCCTCTGTTAGTCTGATAAGGTAGACAGACTGATTGATTTAAAATGAGCACAGACACAAGCTTACTTACCTCCTTCCTCTGCCCAGTCATCGGCCTCTGAATGCCAGCTGCCTTGCCCACAGCCTTCACTTTCTGTTACTCTCCAGGACTCAGGCCAGATGGGCTGCTCCAAATGTGTTTGACTATTGGATAAACTTTTCTGGAGCACCAGAACAGCAACTGAATCAATCCCTTTCCCCTCTGATTTTATGGACATGTGTATTTTTTTATATACTTTGCTAAACTCTTTGTTTCAATCAAAATACTTCTTTATCAATAAAGTTACTGGTGAAAATTTAAAAAAAAAAAGATTTCCTCATGCTGTACTTATGTTTTTGAAAATAAAATATAAACCAGGTAGTTACGTGTAAATAAAATAAACAACACCATGTTCTTTGGAGGTGAGAGAGACAATAAAGTGTGAGAAGGTAGAGAAGGTCTTAGGCAGGTACAGAAAGCTCAAGAGGCTTTCCTCATTTCAAATGTATGGAAAGTGTCATCAAATATACAGGTTTTGAAACATACACAATGCATTATGTAAGCACATTCATGCATTACATAAACATATACATGTGTACATTACATAAGATTTTACTGTTTGGTCACAAATACAAAGGCCATGGCTACAAACTACCCCCAGTCTTGCGCCAGGATATAGGTTGTCTGACCACAGAAAGCTCCTTTTACATGCTGAGCGCCCATGGAAGGAACCAGTGGAACGTGAGTTTCTCTGAGACTCACCGTACGAGGGGTGGCTCAGGTCACTCCTTGGTTATAGAACCATCAGGTTGGGCCCCCCTTGCCATGTCCTTATTTAGTCTACTTATGGACAAAGTCAGTGCTACTAAATGACGATTCTCTTTCATGCCTGAAAACAATCTCCTTTGATCCTTCTTATTTCTTAAAGAATTTCACAACTCACATCACACTGATTACATGTGTAATATTTTTCACATTTTTTGTTGTTGTTGCTTCCCCCCCCCTCTCCAATATCATCACAGCACTCTGGGAAAGCATTCGGGTTTTCTCTGATGACTTCATGGGGAATGAGATGAGGTTGTTTGCAGGCTAGTGACTCACTGCACCAAATTAAGTTTCCACTTGTATAGAACCTTAAATTCAGACTGATTTTAAAAACACTGATGGCATTCCTATGCATAGAAGTCATTCTCAAAGAGCATTTAAATAGTTTCAGCGAGATAAAAAGAAGTCATGGATATATTTTTTCGTTCCCTCTGGTTGGGAAAAAAAAGGAAAGTATGGCTCTTGTTTCCAGTGTGCTTCTTTGCTACATATGCAAACTTTAGAACAGTATTTTGCTTTGTAAAGTGCCTTATTTATTCTCATAGAGTACATGACACTTGGCTAATATTGTCTGCATCATTATTACCCCTTTCTATAATCATCGATACCTAAAATATCAGTAAATTAATTCATTTTTTTTCTATTTATACATTTAGATCGTTAGGTAGTTTGCAAAAATATATACTAACACATGAAAGACTGACTACACTATATTAGATTATTGAACATTACAATGCATCCCAGCACCAGCAATGTATACAGCATGTATCACATCTGAGTGTGTCTCACAGCCTAGGTATGAGAAATACGGTGTGGTGTCAAGAGAAAACTTTTGGCGATATGTACATTTCACTCATTTTAACAGTGGCTTCTTAATATTAAAATTAAGTGAAACACTTTTATGAGTGGGAGATGGAAAGAGAGACATCAGAAGTGGAAGAGAGTTGATTACCTGTGCTGTGCGCTGTAAAGGTGGGTTTGTGAGCATCATGCCCCTGCAAATAGGCTCAGTGGTCCCAGAAAAAGCATTGTTAATCTGGAGTGTACTCTAGAAACGATGGAAAAAATGAATTTGTTGTGTTTCACTTGACTGTTTCGTTATGGGAAGTCTGAAATAACACTGACCATCAGGTAGAAAGAGTACAGACCTGTTCCAGATGCAGATTTACAGAGATGCAGACTTATTGTGTATCAGCTATGAGATAGGGACTCAATGGATGACTGAGCTTCTGACTAAGAAACTTATGACTGACTAGGCCAGTGGTTTTCACCCACCCTAATGCTACAACCTTTTAATACAGTTCCTCATATTGATTATCTTATTGCTACTTCATAACTGTAATTTTGCTACTGTTATGAATTGTAATATAAAGATCCGATATGCTGGATAATTGATATGGAACCAGCAATGGGGTTGTGACTCACAGTTTGAGAACCACTGAGCTAAGTCTTTTAGGGCTATTTTGTGACTCACCATCATGGAATAAGATACTTCTAAGAAATGTTTCACAATGAATGAGGATGATCAGTCTCTAAAGTGACTCTGGCTATGGATGGGGGCTCCCACAGATCCCCTCTCATCAGCTCACTCCCCATAGTTCTCCTGCATGTCTCAGTCCAAAGCCACCTCACTTTCCACAAGCAGGGGCCTCAGCAAACACTGAAAACAAATAGAAGTTTATGATAGTTTGTTGGGACTCCTGTTCTCTCCCCACCACCCCTGTCTGTCTGTGAGATTATAGGTTTTCCCATTGCTCTGGGCACAGTGTTTGGTATACTGTTTACTTAAGAAATTTGAATAGCTTGATTTATTTCCTGTGTATGTGTACATTCAGTGCATGTATGCACTTCATACATGATAAGAGTCGATGTATATCAACACTTGCCAACAGGGACACAGCTAATAATAGGGTACCACCTGCCCTGGGCATCTTAGCAATTGTGAGATACTTCGCTAACTGATGCTGTTTCATGGGAGGAATTGTATTACTGACAAGGGCCAGAGACAGAATAGGCAGTCAGAGTTTACATTATCCCACAATCCCCACCTTGCAGAGCCACACAAGACTGGAACTCTTGGTGTTTTCCAAGAAGAGTAAGAGGTAGCTATGAGCAAATGTAGTTCTCAGTTTCTTGTGGAAAGGATGAACTAGGAAAAGTCAACAAGTTGGGCTTGGCTGATTGTGTCTGACAGAGACAACTGTGAAATCACATTCTGTGTTCTGGTCTTTTAATATTCCTCAGGGCTCCAGCTGTACAGGGTTGAGTCCCACTATGTACAGAGAGCTCTAATAGGCCTTTACATGGGCATTAGAGTCTCAGTTCACAGTGGTTAGAAGCTTGGCTAGGTGCCAGGTGTAGTAGCACCTTCCTGTAAGACAAGGACCTGAGAGAGAAGGAAGATACAGTGTTCAAAGCCAGTTTCAGCTTCAAAGTGGGGAATCCTGGGCTACATAATATCCTGCCTTAAAACTTACACGTAAAATTGTATGTCTTTGCCAAAGTACCCTTATCTTATTTCCCTGATATTACTCTTTGGGTCCAGAGAAATCTAAGCATTCTCTTGTGTGTGGTACATTTCTTTCTTTCAAATATGATAGTGATTTTGGCACCTTAAGTGTGGATTCCATATAAGAAACTGATGAAGACATATTTGCCACTTATGTTCATACTCTCCAGGGATAGGGGATAGCACTCCAGTAAGTATGCATTTTGGACATTCTTCAGTGATGAGGGTTTCCTTACCGTGCCCTATAGAGCTGCCTCTTCATGACCAAGATTATCCCACCCTGCTTTCTCATTATTACTCAGTTACTTGTTGCTATTTAATGAGAAGTTAAGGCTTCTCAATGGTGTAGGAGTCGCTCCTAGGTGTCAGATCATCCACAGGCTGGGCAGGGCATTTCAATAATATTTATTATAAATGAATGAAACATAGCATCTGGTATCAGACACAGGCACTGAGCCTCCCCAGTTTAATCTCTGCACCATATTTTTGAGGTTGGTGACTTGTGGTCCATGATTCTAGCACAGTACTTGTGTCCCCTGCCAGCACCACTGACTCAAGTCCCTTGGGTGAGACTTTTTCGATCTCTTAGGACATTCTGGGTTGCTTTGTATGATCTAATTCTAATAATGACCTAAAGTAACAGGTCCTTTGAGTTTAGAGATGACAGACAGGGAAACCTCAGATTTAGATTAAATACTTAATGAAGTTGTCTTCTCTGTATGGACATGTGGGAGATGTGTATGATACAAAATAACCATAAAATAAAGAAAAGGGAGAGTTAGGTATTCTCTTATTTCTAAGTGATTGAGGGGGGAAACATGTGGAAGTTAGTATGTGGGATGCTTGCTAATGAGGTCAAATAAATGTTTATTTGAATCTCCTCTCTCAAAGACCTAACCTGAATGAATAGATAGTCAGCCCCATGCAAGCTTAGAGTCTCAGTCAGTGGCTCATTCCTACTGACGTCATTCCAATTGAATCTTACGCTCCTAAATAGATTCAAGTAACTATGAGAGTTTTGAATATCTAGAAGTGAGTTTTGGGTAGATTTTTACTAGCATAATACTATGTTTCTCACAATGTCTTTGTACATATATGATGCGTTTTGGTAATAGTTGCCAGGCCCAGCCACTCCTCTCCCTTTCCCTTCTACTAATTCCATCTTTTGCCCAAATATTCCGTCATTCTGTTTCCATTTTCATGTAATGTTTTATCCAATGGGTGTAATGAGATTTCCTTACAGAAACATCTTTGAGGAGTTATTTACAGGAGCATGGGGACACTCCAGTAGATACATCACTGAAGAATCTGTCTTATCTACCCTCCAGCAATAATTAACTGCCTATAAATCCTCAGGGATATGCAAGGCTTTCCTACTTCAGGATAGGAAGCTAATTGGTCCCATCTCCTGAAGGTCTTCTGCAGATAATTGCAGAGATTGTGAATTTAAGAGTGCCACTACCATATAATTCTAGAAAGACAACATCACAAGGAGCTCCCTCCTTTGTCTCGTGGAATCTGCTTACTCTCTCCCACAGTTTCCTGAAGGCAGTGGGTTCTTTAATGAATACTTAAAGGGTAATGTGTGAAAACCCATTTCCAGAGAAAGTTTCTAGACCTAAAATAAGGGAAATGACTTTGTTCCAAGCATTTCTCCAAGCTCCACTTTACTTCTCTTTAATAAGTGGTTTTCCAATAAATGAAAACAGAGAGAGAAATCCCCATAGTCATAGGAGTAAAAGCATTTGCTCATACTTAGTTAATTAACTTAAATATGTTCATGTTCTTGATTAACATATATATATATATATATATATATATATATATATATATATATATATATACACATACACACATATCACATTACATATACATTACCTATACCTATACCTATACCTATACCTATACCTATACCTATACCTATACCTATACCTATACCTATACCTATACCTATATATATATGAAGAGAGGGGGAAACATACTTTCCTCCTTTATGTGACTTTAAACTCTTGATCTTCCTCCTTCCCTCTTTCCATTTATGGGATCATAAGTTTGTGTCCCTATAGGCTGCCACAACCAATATTTTCCAACAAGTTGACCCTATAAAATTGTATCCATTGCCTTCAAAACTCATGCTAACTTTTAAAAAGTTTTCAAGTAAGTGTTCACAGAAAATGTTCAATGTGTTTTGGAGACTATTTTGTCATTTTTAATTTTTGAAAGCATATATTGGGTTACCTGGTTTTCTTTTCAACTCATTCAATGTTGTTATGTGCTGGCAAGTTAAACATTTTTATTATAGTTAATAACAATGCACCCTTAAAAGCAAAGGATAAACAGTATGGTGAGGCCTTGTCGCTCCAGATCCACTGTTGTTTATCATAATCTCTGTGCTCACATTTTGCCAACACAGTAGCTGCCAATACAAAGCACCAAGTAATACTTCAACCCTGGAGTTCCTGGGAGATGTTCTATATCTAAAGCAAGCTAATCTCATAATAAAGCAAGTAACACCTTTTTTTGAAAAAAAAAATGTTCTCCAGTGCACATAAAAATTTTTACCTTATATTGTAGTCTACTAAGTATGCAACATTTAATATATTTAGAAGGACAAGGTTTCAAGCTTAAAAACCTAACTCAAAATGTCTTTAAACATGACAGTGATTGTCTGACCCTTCTATGAGTCTTAATCTTTCTGTTGGTAAGACCTAGCCTGAGGCTCGTGTCTGCTCAATGGTGTTCCCAATGTTCAGAACCCAGAATTTTTAAAAACAAGACAACAGTGAGGCTTGCAGCGTTGACTGACACTTGCTTTCATTGAAGATTAATTTTCTTACACATGCAAAGCTCTGCCATGGCATTCTGCCCTCAGTGGAGTTCCTTTCTGAATTCCATTTAATCCTCTCAGGCTCTGCTGCTCTCCTTCAACTGTACACATGTTGTCGTCTTCCAAATCCTTTGTTGCCACTTTGACATGGTTCACAGTACCTTTAGCTGAGGAGAGCTGGTTTCAAACCACTTTCTCTGCTCACTCATAAGAAGTGAGCTCTGAAGAGTTAAAGTTTTACATGTGATTGTGGCAATGAAATAACATCTGCAGGCTTTACATTCAGCTCTTTTGCTATGCTGGACTCATCTGCAGTGGCTTGCTCGCCTGAGTCTTTGAACCCTTCAAAGTTTCCAGGAGGGTTGGGGTTAATGTTTTGTGGACTCATGGGTGTTCTGAGGTGGCATCTAGAGTGAGGAATTCTGCAGGACACTAACCATTCCTTTTGCCCAGTCCTTGAGAGAAATTACCATCTATGTCTGCTGGAGTTTTCTCAAACGTGTTTCTCAAATACTGAGGCTTGAATGTCCTAATCTATGAGTTGCAGATATATACTTTATTCGTATATATTAAGCATCTATTTTGTTATATACACCGGAGTTGACTAGGCATATTATCACCGAGTAGTAACATATCAAAAGGAATCTGTTTGCTGCTGAACTTAACTCTCTATAGTAAACTTAATCTATTATGTAAATCATGCTGTGCACTGGCATGATATCACTCAGAATTTAGACTCCATGAACAGAGCATGGGCTAAGTAGATTTAATATAATCCTAAAGACTCTCAGGGTTGTTTTGGTGATACATGAGGTTTACATTAAAAGAACAGCCTGTCCTCTGAAGGCAGATGTTGATTTCTCTGTAGTTATAAAAGCCTGAAGTTGTGTCTTTTCCCTCTGCACGTGTCTTGTCTGGCACTGGCAATCTGCTCTTGATCACCACTGCCTTCCTTGGTCACCTCAATATTTCCAGATAACCTCCTTCAGCTTCTCCGATGGCGCTTGTGACTTTGAAGCTTTGGCACATGCCTCTGCCCTCAAACTCTATGGTTCCAGCTCTGCCAGCTTCAGTGTCTCCTTCCTTTTCCTTCCTTCTCTCACTCTTTACAGAATTGAGCAGTGAGGCCATGAGAAGTTCTTGCTCCTCCACTACGGGAACACTTTCGCTTATTTGATTTTCTACCAAGAATACCGGAAACTGTCCCAATGTAAGACATGAAGCTATTGTCCTCCAAAGCAACCATTCAAATGTCTTCCAAGTTTTTATTGACAACCAGGCAACAGGTCCAAGAGGCCCTGGCTTTACTCCTCCATCTGATTTTGCTTTAGATTAAAGAGTCAATAGAAGAGATATACAACTCTTACCTTCACGTTGGTACTTGGTGGCTATTGTGGAATTAATTGGTCCAGTTTTAATGATGTTTTATCTCATGTCTTTTCCCCAAAATTCCACAGGAAGTGCACACACACTGTTGGGGAGATGGCAAATAGCCATGCTTCATTCTTACCAGCCCCTTAGGTTTATAAAGCATTCACTGAGAATGTAAAAAGCACAAAGGAACTAGGGAAGTCTGTATGAGGGTGGAAATTCATTTCAACAAGGGGTGGCAATCCCTACAACCTCATTAGCACTAAGGGAAGAGATAGACCAGCTGCCATGGGCCTTTATTACACATGGAAAAGTATTTCCCAGCTAAGTGCCACTTCTAAGCTTCCATTTTCCCTTAGGTCTAGTAGGCTCTGACCATATCTGTCATTTAGACTATGCACATTCAATTTCACGACTTGGATGAGATTCCTGCCAAGTCCAATGGTCCCCATTACTACAATCATTTGTATCCTTGTTAACCAAGCACACGGTTCCTACTCCATGAGGAACTAATGGGTCCAATTCTCTCTAGCTCCATGGGGAAGACACATATTCACCTTAAGTGAGTCCTGCTTCTCCAGTATGACTAAGTTTCTTTCAATCACCAGGATAAGTGTTTTCATTTCTTTAAGCCTGGTTCCCATCTGATGAGTCTGAGATTCTGCATGGATTACTCCTGCATATTTATAATCTTGTTTAGAGATCATGTGCTCATTGTTAAATATATTCCAGGGCTTCTCAGTGTGTTCCTCACGCCCACATGACAATCTTATGATTTCCCTTCACATCCTGTCTTAGAGGAAGTCATCTAAACCATTCTGTCTACTGTCTACTGGCCTCAGGAGCAGCCATGGCCTCTCCTCCCAGGACCCATCTGTCCAGAAACCATCCAGATCAGGGTGAAGCTGATACCTTTTTAGAAACATGGTCCATTTTGATAAATATTGTTTCAGTTTTTAGCCTATTGCTAATCACTTTGACATTTTGAAATCAGAGTTGTCTTGATTTTCATAAGGTAGTTGCAATGCTTAAATCTAGATACCTCGATGAGAGGAAGTGTGTGAAGTTTGCCTTTCTCACCCCCTAACTACTTCGCTTCTTTTCCCATAGCCTACCTATTCCTTCAAAAGCATTCGCTTCAAGACTTTGCTTTTTCTATGCAGTGTGGTTGTAATCAGGACACATTGGTCATGGAACACAAGAACAGATTATGTCTGCTAAAGGATAATTAAAAGTATAATGTAATCATGTGTTTTATGTACTTTTAAAATGAATATACATTCAAAGTTTTATTTCATTGATCATTTAACGAAAAAAAATAAATCTGAGGAGCCAAATTGTTTAAAAGATGAGTCAGAGACCAATCCAACCTTGAGCAGAAATCTGTGTCAATGCTAACTTCGAGCAAACACAAGGCTGGCTTTTTCCTGGAGGGGAGTTGTGAACACACTTGGTCATATGAGTGTGGAAAGGCTCACTATGTGTTGTATGAATTTTCTCTAGTTAATGATTTTAAACAGCTCAAGGACAGGGAAAGGATTTAGCTTAGTGGGGACATGAATTCAAATACCCTGGAGAAATAAGCCAGGTCAGTCATGGGAGAAGATTGTCATGTCCCACCCATTGCAAAGTCTGTCATAATTCTGTTCTCTGTTCCTTTCTTTTGCCACCACTGGCTTCTACTCCTCTACCTTCTGTCATTGTTTTCAGTTCCTCACGGATCAGGAATTGCATTGCTTACTCATGTTGCTATTAAGATGGTTTTACGTGCAGGGAAAATCAACATGCTTATTCTTACTTATCCATAGACCATTAGCAGATCTTCAAGTCTGGGGCCATGTAACTACATGGCTTCCTCTAAATTCTATACTTCTTTCAGTAAGTAATCAGTATCTACCATGAGTATTAACTGTTCTGCATTGAGGCACTCCTTATCTGGTACAAAACTAGTGCTAGATAATAATTCTATGAGTTAAGATGAGAATGATAAGAGAGAAAGGAAGTCTGGGGAGGTACACATGGGCACATCATCATGTAATGTCACATATCTAAGCTGCCTTTGAAGACTGTGAAGCAGATGAAAAAGATGGTTTTCACCATAGCCAGAGGAAGAACATAAGGCACAGAAGAGGTGGATGACAAGGAAGATACCAGCATTGGATCAGTATCTGATGAGCAAGACCAAGGAGTGTTTGGTAAAAGATCAGTCCAAGAAAGGCTAGAATCCAATACCAAGAGTCACCAACTGACTTGAGCTCTATTTCATTACAAGACTGTAGCAGAAGAAAAACATGGGTTTTTGTATTTGAGAGATGGTCTTGGTCATTAGGAGGCCATTATTGAAAGGGAGAAACACTCTTCTGGTCACCAATCAGCCTATGTTAAGTACAAAGGAAATGGTAGATAGTTGGATGTTCTGGGAACTCTTAAGGTCTGAGAACAGCTAAGAACTGAGCTCTAATAAGGGAAAAGAGGAATCTGCAAGGGCCTGGGCTCGGTTGACTATCCTGAAGCCAGTTTGTTTGTTTGTTTGTTTGCTTCTTTCTTTCTTTCTTTCTTTCTTTCTTTCTTTCTTTCTTTCTTTCTTTCTTCCCTTTCCTCTCTTTCTTTTTTCCTGTTTCATTTTATTTCTTGTTTTCATTTTTATTTAATATATTTATTTATTACTTTTAATTTTTTACAGTCCAGTCATTGCTCCAGTCCTGGCCTACCACTCTCCCTCCACACAGTTCCTCATCCCATTCCTCCTCCAAGCCTCCAAGAGGATGTTCCCCGACCTCCAACACCCACCACCCACCACCAGGCCTCCCTACTTTCTGGGGCCTCAAGTCTCTAGAGAGTTCAGAGGTTAGGTGCACCTTCTCCCATTGAGGCCAGACCAGGCAATCCTTTGTTGTATATGTATCCAGGGGCTTCAGACCAGTTCATGTATGCTTCCTGGTTGGTGACTCAGTGTCTTAGAGATCTTGGACATCTGGGTTAGTTGAGACTGCTAGTTTTCCTATGGGGTTACCCTCCTTCTCAGCTTCTTCCAGCCTTTCCCTAATTCAACCACAGGGGTCCCAAAATTCAGTCCAATGGTTGGGCGTATGCATCTGCTTCTGTCTCAGTCAGCTTCTTGTTGGGCCTCTCAGAGGACAGCCATGCTAGGCTCCTGTCTGTAAGCACACCATAACATCAGTAATAATGTCAAGCCTTAGAGCCTTCCCTGGAGATGGATCCCAAGTTGGCCTGGTTACTGGACTGACTTTCCCCCAGTCTCTTCTCCATTTTTGTCCCTGCAGTTCTTTTAGACAGGAATAATTCTGGGTCAAAGTTTGTGACTGTGAGATGGCAACACCATCCCTCTACTTGATGCCCCGTCTTTCTACTGGAATTCCCTCTTCCCACTGTTGGGCATTTCGTCTAAGGTTGTCAGTTGCTTTCTTAATGTTTCATCCTACAGTAATGACTTGACTCCTGTCATTTGCCCTTTTCCCAAGCAATATACTTTTGTGATTTAAATGCCAATGACTCCACCCCTCCTAAGGTGCCTCATTCAGCCCCAGATAGCTCCCCAGTTCATCACTCTTCCTGATGACACTGTACATGTCACTGCTGCTTTCCTGTGTATAATCTTATCCCATCTTCCAACTCCACACTTGTGGCCTGAGCTTTGGTGGAGAGTTCAGTGGCAGAAGGTAGAGAAGCTATTTCTCATACAGTCCTGTTGCCGATTTGTCAGAAACAAGGATGATTTCATTTAGTTTTCAGTCAGAAAGCAAGGTGTTATGCTTTGAGATCCGTACTCTTTCAGTCTTAGATGCCAGGTGACACAGTCAAAGCTCTGTAGTCAGTCAAACTAACTCACTTTGACTCAGTGAGGACCCTCTGTGGTCCCTAATCATTTCCACCGTCCCTTCTCTTCCTTCCTTCCGGACGATGCTCTGTAAAATCCCTTATAGTCTTGCAGCTTATAGTTAATTCAATTGAAAATGTAATCACCCTTTGAGCTACATTAGATCTGATAAGTATCGATTAACTATTATGGGAAAAACACAGGCCTACTGAGGTGGTTATGACCCAGTATGATATTCATTCCCAGACATGTTCACCAAGGAACACAAAACCACACACCTCTAGTGTTACTGGTACATGGGCAAGGAGACAGGAAAGGATTACCTATTTGATTCGAGAAGGGCATAGAAAGATTTGAAGTTTTCTTCAGTTAGCTCTTGAGGAATCCTCTCTGCTGGATGAAAGGGAGGCTGAAAAAAAGTCTGGCAAAAATTGAGGAAGAGTTTGCAAAAGCTTTCAAGGAAGAAGTCAGGGAGGGCATTTCCAAGTAATCTAACCTCATGAAGGCATCAAGCTTAAAGCACATTTGAAATTGGCTGGAGTCCCTTCCACTATCGTCTCTCCTACCATGCTTAAGATTTAAGATTATGACGTTATCCTCTTCATTAATGGCTTTTAGTAGATTTTTTTTAACTTGTTAATGCTTTTAAAAGGAACTTTTACCTAATCAATAACAAGTAAGATCAATCCTTTCTCAGGTTCTTTGGATACAAACGCTCTGGCCTCCCTTCCTTTCCCCATGGTATGCCAGCAGGTTCCCCTAGGGTGTCCTAGCACAGCCTGCCTAGTTCTGCCTTAGAAGTATGGAGAGGAGGGCTTCTTGAATATTTGAAATGGAGATAAATCTGTAAATTAGCAGTGTGTATAAACCATTTCAGAGTCCAGTGCATAAAACACTAAAAGGAGGCACAGCCACTGTAAGGATCCAGCAGTGCTTTACTACCTCAGAAGGTTGCTGGTCTGGGTGCTAGAATGGAGACTGCTGAGAACTGTCACTGGATTCTAGGAATGCAGTTCCTGATCTCACCACTTGCAAAAACTGCTCACACCACAGCTTCACTCTCCGAGCTCCTTTTTTCTTTGATCTTTTTCTAACCAGTGTGTTTTTTTCCCATTTAATAATTTGTAAAACATGCTAATATAATATGAGAAGTTCATGTTCCAAACATGAATTTGCTTTCCAAGATTTGTTTGCCAGCGTTAGCGTAAGGTTTAAAACCAAAAGCAATTTGCTTAACCAGGGTATAAAGGAAAAGAAATAAAACAATTGGATGTTTCAAGAACAAAGAGGAATCTTAAAATGAACTGGCTGCAGAAGGAGTTGAAGAAAACTCTCTCCAGGGCATCTTCTGCATGATGCCTCTCCATAAGGGGCTGCCTGTCCTTCCCTTGGAAGCAGCCTCGCTTTTCCAGCCCTGTGCTCAGCATCACCATTACCCAGCGCAGGAGCTGTTGATGGATGCTGTGTGCTCTGAGGGAGGAGGTAGAGAGTAGGAACGGGAACTGGGCCACTGAGCTGGTCCAGGTGCAAGAGTTCTGCATCCAGTAATGGGTCAATTAAATAATCCGGGCAGAGGCTCCTTATTTCCTCCCATGAATTGGTTTAATTGAAGATGAATTGAAGCAGATTATTAGCTGGAGCGAGTCCCAGGAGCTTTGTGTAGACATTGGGAGATTGTGAAGGACTTCCACATTGTTTACAGAATGGCTCTTTACGTTTTTTTTTCTTTCTTTCTTTTTTATTTTTTGACTCTAAAGAATCTAGGGCAAGACTAAGTGGAAATGTGAAAAGAAATCAAAGCTAATCAAATTTTTCTTTCAATTTTTCTGCCAAGGAACAGGCATTTTGTAGCTTGTCTGGGAGTCGGGGAAGTTCAGGAAGTGAACACAGCTGAGCGCATGTCTCCCCTCCTTCCAAGAATAGGACATAATCCTGGAACAGGATAGTTTAAAGTAAGATGTTTCCCTACCCTCCACAGAACTGCACATAACTGAAGAAGTCTTCATCTGAAAATGGAATCATTTCATGTTTAAACTCTGTCATTTGAATATTGAAAATTTTATCTGTTTATATTTCTACATGTGTATTTTGGTTTGTCGTTACCTCTAGCATTTCATTAGTACAATTGCATGATAAAATTGGATATAATTTCAAGAAAATATGTATTAATTATACTACATATCAAACTTTCAACCCTGTGTCTGGAGACCATGAGTGTTATTTTTTTCTATATTTGAAAAATAAGCCATTTAAAGCAACCTAAAGAAAACAGGACTGACTTAAGTGTCCTCAGAGAACCATGAATACCACAACCCTTGTCAGCATCGAGTTCCAGACATCTTTCTGTTTCCAAAGCAGAATTTCATTCCCTGCAGAACAGGCTGAGACCATTAGCTACATCAGTTGCTCAGTGATGGGTTACTATTCCTTCCTTGATATTAGAAGGCAATCTCGAGATATAAGGCCACCTCATGAAAAGTGCTATATTTTCATTTCTTCAGAGTTGCACAAGCCTGCGTGGTCATCCTTCACCACCAACTACTTCCATCAGATTCTCTGCTTTTCTTCTTTTTGTTTTTTTCTCCTCTCCTCCTTCTGTCCTTTCTCCCTCCCCTCCTTCTTCTCTCTTGTCCCCCCCCCACTTCTGCCTGTTCTCCTTCCCCTCCTCCCTCTTCATCTTCTAGCTTCTCATTCCTCCCTTCTCATTTTCTTTTTCCCCTTTGTTTTCTTACTTCTCTCCCTTCTGTTCTGTTTTTCCTTCTCTCCATGCCTCTTTCTCCTTCTCTCTGCCTCTCTTCCCTTCTTGCAGAGCCTCTTTCCTCGTTGAAGCCAACTCTCTTCAGGGCCATCGACTTCTGTGAAGTTCACTTGATTGAATCTCTTGCCTTTCAGTTAGGAACGTATCATGCTTCATCTTAGAATCTTTGTCAAGACACATACATTTAGGTCCCCACCCTCAGAGGGATGCAGTCCTTGTTAACCTACACTGGCATGCACTATATCAAGAGGAGTATTGTCCATAACTCACTTAGCAACTGGCACCAACGGATTCTGATGAAAACATCAGTTCTCCATTTCAATTCTGCCATCTCAGAATCTCCTCACTTGACCTTCCCCTCTCCAATTATTTCTAATATGCACATTCTCAACCATATATTACCATTTTCTAAAAGGCCTAGCAGCTTCTTCTTTGGTTCAACCATTGGTTTATGGACTTTCAAGTACTGTGACCTATGAAAAGTATATAGATGTGGCTGCCCTTAGAGCCTACATGGTGTGGGGTGTATTATGTTTTATGTATGAGAGAATGCCTTCTCCCAAATCCATTCCATCTCAACCATGGCCATTCTCTCTGTACTTTTGTGCTTCTAAAGGACAATTCACAATAGGACCCAGCTAGATGGAGTAGTCAAATCTTCACAAATTCATCCTAGTAAGCAAATGAAACACTGGGGAAAAGATGGCAGACAGTCTCTACTTCCAAAGTCAATATAGATGTGCCCTGATATGGCTCCCCTGAACTTCTTCCCTCTGATGACAGGCAAAGTGGTACTTTCAGAGTGCTGTTACTGCATGGACACCACAAAATACTTGCTTATCTCTATAAGTGAAAACTATACCACTCCAGACAAACTGAACCCCTCAAGTAAGTTCTCAGTTGTCTTGACTTCTCTTTTCTTTTCCAATTTTCTCTCATTTCTGTAGAAGGCATCTAGGTTCATAAAACACCACAGCCACCATTACCGCCAACGCGCACGCGCGCACACACACACTCACCACAAAAACAAAATAAAATAAAATAAAATAAAGAACTACTGTGTCATCCAACTAGGGCTGGTGTCTCGTTAACATTGCACTTCAGATCTAGTACAGGATTTTCTTGCAATTCCTCATCATAAAGGCATAAAGAGGTTATGGTTCCATATTTTGTTTTTAGCATTTTATTTGTATGAATCAACTAACACAATAGTAATTTCATACCTATACCTCAGGTCCTTTAACCATATTCACCCCTATTATCTTCTCTTGACTGCTTTTACCTCATGTGGATCCTCCTCTTACCAAGAAAAGTGTACAGTTGGGTTCTTTCTTTTCTCTTTATTGTAGAGTTCTTGTTCAAAAAGCCATTATTTGATATTTGTCACGCTGAGTATGGATTATTTCACATAATGCAATGATTTATGAGTCTATCCAACTTTTATGGCCTCTCTTCTTTATAAAAATAGTTCAGCACTATAAGGGTCCCTATCTGCAATGCAGTAGACACAACTCATAAGCTTTGATGTATTTAATCTCTATTTCCATGATCTTTGTGAATTTTTCAATTTTCCTTTGATTTTTTTTCTTATTAAACTCACTTAGAATATTTGGAAATATTTTATTAACCCTGTCTCTCCCCACACATCTCCCCGCCCCCCCCCACGCACATTCTAGTTTTCTTCCCTTCACAATCAGAAATTTTTATGATACTCCAAACTTTAAATCATGATATTACTTCTCAAAATATTTCATGTTTTTAGAGATAGTTTATTCATGTATTAATGGCGACGGAGTTGTCTTCCTACAATTCAAGAATGTCTGCTAAGTCTATACTGTTTAAACCAGTCTTCATGTTTTCTCTTCTCTTGTTAATCTCCTGAACTATTCTGTAGCATATTTTTGGTACAGTTGTTGTTTTTGCTGTTGTTGTTGTTGTTTGTTGTTTTTTTCTAAGACTATAAAGCTTTGTATTTTATGTTTGCATTTGTGTTTGCATTTATGTTTGTATTAGTTTACTAGTGCCAGAAAGATAGCGTTAAAGCCTAAGAATAGGACATAACCCCCCATAGTCCTGTGGTGTTGAAAACTTACTTTTGGGTTGCTCTGTTGCTTCCGATCACACTCCGGTGTATGAATTGTTCTGCCTTCTGATTCAAGTGCACTCACCTCCCTTTGCAGGAGAAAGTTCTGAACATAGGGCTTCTCTGAGAAAGGTGGTAGACCTGGTGGCTTGGGGCTTGATCTATACTCAAAAGAAGCTGCCAGGTTTACTCCTCTTCACTGATTTGGAAGCTGACTTTACTTGGCCTTCCACACTCTTTTACTCCTCTTCAAGAACACCCTAGAGTACTTGCTCAGACCTTGGCCTGCTGTTTTTGAGCTATAACCCAGCATTGGAAGAGAAGTTCTGACCCTGAGAGGTAGCTTCCTGCCTTCTTTTTCTCTTCAAACATACTTAGATACAAATACATAGATTGATTGGGTGTTAAGGGTGGTGATCCTTATTTGAAGTTGAGTAAAACACCCTCAAGTTAAAGTCAAGAATAATTATAATTGGGTGGTACCGACTATTCTAGAGGCAGAGGCAGGAGGATCATATATTCAAGGCCAGTCACAGGAACTTAGCAAGACCCAGCCTCAAAACAAAAACAAATATTAAAAGATATCTAGAGACACAGCTCTGTGGCACAACACCCATGCAGAAGGTCCTGGGTTCAGCCTTCAGGACCATTTCTGCAAAGACAGAATGGCTGAATGCTCTTCACCAAAAATGTGCAGCACCCTTTTAACAATAAAGATGTATATTTTTTTCCTATGTTAGTATTCATTTCTTTTGAGCTGTTAAGAAATGTCTAGATATATTTTCAGATGAATATTGCCTTGGCTTCAAGTCCTTAGGACAATTTCTAGGAGTCTTCTTTGCATTTATTCAGTTCTGTTGTTTGTTTCTTGTCTCCTGTAGCTCAGGCTGACCTCAAATTCCCTATGTATCTGAGCAAGTACTTCAGCTGGTGACTCTCCTGTCTGTACATCCTGAATATAAACTGATGAGCATGTGCCACCATGCCCACACAGGTTTTCTTACTTCTGGCCCATGATGGACATTTTCCTGCTGAGTGGGAATTGAGTATTTTTATTGTTACTGTCCTTGAAGCAAGTCTCAGGAATCAATTTTACATTTTGAAATAATTTAAATGTGTCCAACTACTAGATTCTAAATGCATATACTGTCATTGTAAGTTGTAAACAGAAAATATTATTTCCAGTAACAAGGAGATAAAATTATTTCATTATTCTGCTGCATTTTCGCTTAGTTTCAGGCAAGGCCTGTTGAGATTGTGTTGCTGGGATACAATAATCTTCTTTCTTTTTCTTTCTCAATTTTTTACCATAGATATCTTCTTCTTAAAAATAAATGAGGCTGCAAGCCAGAAAATCATTAGTAGAGCCCTCAACTGACCTGTGGAAGAAATCAGGTTTTAGCACCTGTAGCCATAGAACAGAATGGCTTCTATTCTTTTTCAATTGTTTCATTTGTTTTAATGAATTTTTATTGTTTAAATGTTGCCCCCTTTCTGGTCCCCCCACCAAAATTCTTTATCCCATATCTCCTTCCCTTTGTGTCTGAGAGCATGCTCTCACTCCCATCCCCCTCTCTTTCCACTCCCACCTCAGCCTCCCAGATCCTCATTTTAAATATATCAATATTTTATGTGCATACATGTATTTGTACCATGTACATGCCTGTTGCCATATTGCATCATGTGGGTTCCTGTTGAAAAAAGGAATTAAAATAGGGATTTAGATCCCCTAGATCTGGCGTTACAGATGGTTTTAAACTGCCATTGGAGTTCAGGGAACTGAACTGAGTTACTAGGCAAGAATTGCAAATGAATCCTTTCTCCAGTACCTTGAAATAACAGCTTCTAACACAGAAAAGGAGTCAGACCTGTGCATATGTCTGTCCTCTATACTGTGCTGAACTGAATTACATTTTCACATTTGGAAGTCTTGTTATTCTTGGCTTTAGCTTAAGGCTGCTTTAACACAAATGGATGATTATTATCAAATCATGCCTACAAATTTCTAAGCACTGTTCTTAGCTGTCTAAATTGATTTCTTATTATGACTGCAAAAGCAACACTAAGCTTAACAACTCCCCACATATACATATAGAAACACAGATTTATGCACACTCACATAAAGGCATATACATGCTTCATATAAAAACTCACATATGCACATATACTCATACATACACATATACATACTGACATTAACACACACAAATGCTCAGATAAAGCACACATATACACTCTTATACACTCACATACATACATTAACTTAAGCTCATCCAAATACTCTTGCACTCTTGTAGTTTCTAGTTTGTACAGAGTCATTTTATCCTGAAGGAACACTCAGTATTCTGCACCATCGATCTCTATGTCTTTCTCTCTACCTCTATTATATATATATATATATATATATATATATATATATATATATATATATATATAATTTTACATATATATGTAATCCAGAATAAAATAATCCAGAACCTAGACTAATTCTCAGTATTTTAGAAGTCATATATCTAGGACATCCTTGCCTCCCAGGCTATAATTTTTATGGCACAGCTATGGCTCGCAGGGAAAACAGACAGATGCCCAGGCTTTGTTACTGCTGCAGGAAGGTCTTGTGCATTTAAAGTCACTGAAAAGCTTTCAACCAGGTCCCAAGTAGGGGAACATCTAGAGCTCCTGAGAAAAGCTTCCAAGGGGAGATGTCCTGAATGCTAAGGCTTTCTGCTTGAGCCATAAGATGGATGCCCGTAGTACCAGGTGGTGTATGGGTTAGAAGGCTTTGCTGTGGCAAAAATCTACCAAACTGAAGAAAGATGTATTTGGGCTCACAGTTTGGACTCTTGCTCAATTGTTTTTGTGAGAAGAGAGGCAGGAGGTAAGATTTGTTGGTGAGAGTCCCTGACAGCAGCCAGGAGCCAGAGAAAAGGCCTGACCCAGCTGACTTCCCCAGCCACACTGCCATTTAACTCCACTCTAGCCCTTGGGTGGGGCTGCTCACATTCCGCATAGTATTCCTCCTGATGGTTACTTTTCTGGTTTCTGTGACAAAATGACAGGAAGGTGGCCAGTTCTCTGCCATAATGGCTTACCACTCTTAAATGTCAATGATTGGGTATTAATATTAATGCTTATAGATCAGCCAGTGCCATCCCTTGGTTCCACATGATGGGAGTAGAGAACTGATTCCTATAAGTTGCTCTCTGACCTTGACGAACACACCATAGTACAGTATACTAACACTGTTCTACACACATATAGAAGGAATGACATGTAAACACAACTAATTACATACATGATGAATGGATGAAAACAATAAATCGAATAAAAACAAAGTCAATACCCATGAGACTGTTGACATTTATTTAGGAAATACTGTTTTCAGTTTTCAAAAAATGTCAGGCAATAGAAGGCAAATAGCTAGTGTTTCTCTGTTTTAACTAAAAAGAGGAGAGGAAAAGATTTTCTATTTAACCCGTGGTTTGTTACAGTTACAAATCCAAGTGAGTCTAGTTTTATTGGTATCGTGGTAGTGGTTACTAATTACATTTGGCTACTGGATCCAAATAAGTTCTCTACTATTACGTATTTGGTTTATTTTAATATACATTTCTGAAGGAATTGTTTCAAGTTCCGGAAACTTCTCTTATGACTTCTGCCCCATGATCCTCTCAGAACCGGGTCTGTGCTTCTTACAACTTCAGGACTTGTAGTTGTGCTCCACATATGTAACTGTGAATTAAACACTGATAAATGAATAGTCGCATTATGGATATGAAGAAGAAAAAGGCTGTCCTGAGGGGAGAAAAAAAGATGAGCATTTATTGTTTGTCTTTTTGTCTTTTAGTTTCTTACACGAATTGCATGTCACATATTTTCTTTTCCAAAGAAAAAAATGTGATTTTTTAAAATTATCATACTAAATCTCTCAATGTCTTGACCAGCCTCATAAGTAGAAGTTAACAGTATAGAACAATACAGAAAATGAGTCATGTTCATGAAGCTGGCCCAGCCACAGAGACAAGTGTCAACTGCTTGAGTCTATTCTTAGAGGTGTTGTTACATTGGGTGGCTTAGTACTAAGAGTCCTTTCTCCATCATTTTCCTCCAAAGAAAACAAATGTCCACTAAAAAGATGCTCAGTTTTGAGCAAAAATTTCTAACTCTGAAGAGTTGCAATGTTTTCATGAAGCCGATGTTGGCAATCATGCTGACATGAATTAGTACAAGAACCCCTGGGGCTGTGGAGATGGCTCTGAAATTAAAAGCATTTAATATGCTTGCAGAGGACCAGAGGTCAGCTCCTAGCCCTACAATTGAAAGCTTCAGCTGTAACTCCCTCTGTAGGGGATGAAATGTCTTTTCCTGGCTTCCGGAGGCTCCTGCAGTCTAATACACATGTGTGCACATGCACATGCATATGTACACGTGTGCTTGCAAGCATGCACAGGCAAACACACACAGAGAAAGAGACAGACAGACAGAGAGACAGAGTCAGGGAGAAATAAGTAAGAGGAAAATCTTAAAAGTCTTTAATTTGGGAACTGTCAGGAGCCTGTCTTTGGCTATCTTTCCTACTGTGTTACTGTGTTGAACCTGAAGCAGAGTGTCCTCCCCATGTGTTCAGCTCATATCTGAAAGGCGATGATGCTGAATGGAGCATTGAGAATGCAGCTGTGTTGGACCATATCTCCATTCAGGTACTGGGAGAAGCAGCACAAACCTCTAAGTGAAGACAGGTCTCCATGAGTCATATCACAAGATTTCTGCCTTCAGATTTTCCTTTGTGCTTTGACCCTTTTAGACTAAGTCATCTCAAAGTTGCTTTCTTTCTATGATTGGCTGAGTTTATCTCTGGCTGTAAATCTTCTAGAGGAGCCTTTTCTTCATAAGTTTTCTCCCTCTCTAATCAAAAATCAGCACAGCTACGCATTTAGCTAATGTCAGGTAGATGGAAGGTCTTTGTAGGAGAAACTAGGATGGCAGGACCTTGGTAGCAGAGCCTTAATCTTTTGTGTATGTGGCTTCTTCCCCCTTCACAGAGTCCAAGTTAGAGCTGTGCTGAGGCTTTGGTACTAGGTGCTGTGTGGGAATTAGAGACATCAGTACTTGATCTTTGCTTCCCCAGAGTTTAAGCTTAAACAAACCTGCGGGTGCACTTGAAACACAGAAGATTCCTAGTAGCTGGATCTGAAGGATCTTGAAAGCAAAAGAAATGTATTTGGTCTGGGAGAAGGAATGGATTTGTTTCTGGTGGAAGATGCAGCCAGACCTTAAGGTGAAAATGTGAAAACAACTTAGGATTCAATGTTGGGTGGAATTTTGACAGGAAAGGTAGCTGTTGACATTGCTAGCTCCATGCCAATCTTTTTGGTCTGCACATAAACAAACTGGCAAACTTCAGTTCCATGTTAGCAAAGACTTGCAAATTTTAGTACTAAAATCCCATATCCAGAGCACCCCACATGAAAACAACCACTGTTGTACACTCCTGTTGAATAGTTTGGCATAGTGAGGATATGTCCCAGCGTGTAAAGGACTATTCTTGCTCTACCCTGTATGCCAACTGAGGATATGTCTTACTCTCCTACTTCCCAGAAGGCATCTTGCTCACTCCTCTTCCTGAGTTTGAAAATTAGTAATCCTCCATAAGTTTTCCTCCAATTCTTAAAAACCTTCCTCCAATTCTAGAAAAACCTTAAATTAAATTGAATTAAATAGTCAACACTATTTAACCAAAATAAAAAGGCTGTTTTTGTTGCTGTTACTTTTGCTTCTCAGTAATTTGGTTCGACATCTGCTTCCCCTTCACCAATGACTTGTTTTCCCTGGCCCCAAGGACTTGGGGGTTCTGCTATTCTTTTGTATGGGAAGGGTGTGTATAAAAATAAACAAAGTGGCTTGCACACAAGTATAAAGAAACCAAAGTATTAATAAAAATATTATATTAAACAAGGAAGTGATGGCAAATCTTCCCAGGCAGCCTAATCCCTCATCACCTCTCAATTTTGTGTCCATTTTATAAATGCAACCAAGTGAATTCAATTTCTTCTATCCAGGTTTGTGTGGCCATCCACTGGAGGGTCAACCTATCAGTAGTCACAGAGGTAAATAAAACTGCCTGCATTTCCCTCCCCTGGAAATTAACAACTACCAATATCTCCAGGGCTATAAATGAATGGTGGGGGACCTCTGCTGGGATGTGTCCTGGCTTGATTGTGTGCAGGCATTCATAGCTGCTGAGTCCTGTCCTGTCACATCCAGAAAGGATGTTCATTCAGGCCCTCCTAACCTCCAGCTTTTACAGTCTTCCCACCCCTCATGTTTTACCAATATTTAGTTGTATTACTAATGCAGTACACTCTTGAAATCATATATAACTTGAGTACCAAGAATTTTTCTCTTCACAGATCCCCTTAGATAGCTATCACATTAGGTCATATGACCAGTTCCCTGAGGTTTATGGTAAATATATCAAGTATGTCTTATTGCTTGGTGTTTATTCTCTGATGGATGGGAATGGCTAGATAGAACCTGGTGAGCCAGGTTCCTTTGTGTGTATCACATGCTTGTTTTGCGAGAGAGCCTTGTTTGTATCTCAGGCTGGCTTTGCACTCATAATCTTTATTCCTTAGCATCCTGAGTGTGGGACATCAAAATGAATTAGATTTTTCCAACTGTTGGGGTGATGACCCGGAATATAAAACTGTATTTTGAGCCAAGTGGCCTGCTTAGCAAGGATGGACAATACCTTCAAGATCCAAGCAGTTACCACATTAAAGCATAACATACCCAGTAATCACCTGAAAATCCTGTAAGCTACACCTATGAATTATACTTTCACCCCCTGGTAGGATTTGTTTACAGTCATTGCTGTCAAAAACTGTCAAAATAAGTCACCTGAATATAGTTGTTAAGACAAGTCACCCATAAGAAGTAATTTGTTCTAAATTGCAAATGAGATACTTTAGATGGTGGATGGCTTCTGAGGTGTGAGAGCCTGAAATGAAAGATTGCCCACATGAGAGGGGGGAAGGGGGCGTGAGCCGCATCTAAGGAGCAGCTTAAACATGCATGCTTGTCTTGAGTGTCAGCCACCAGCCAGGAGCAGAGATGAGGTGGAATCTTGAAGTATGTCAGGAGCGAGTGAGACTTGGAAACCCTCAGTGCAAGAAAACTTCCTGTCGGTAGAGCATGGAGACAGATGAGAAAGCTGTGAGGAATGATTTTTCATGCCCCTCCTCTGGCTTCTGTAAAACTATCAAGAGGTGCGTCTCTTTGTTCAAATTCATAAAGAATAAAGGATCATATAAATGACAGAATAAAAAAAACCACAACAAAAAGCAAACAAGAAACAATGAATGAATGAACCATACAACCAGTAACTATGGTCTACTGAATTTCCACACTTGGCAATCCCTGTGGGTCCTGCTGAGGTTCAATGCCGGCTGCAGTCTGTGCCACTAGAAGCTTCTCCTCCTAACCTGACATCTTGACATATGATCTATATTAGACAAGGAACCCAAGTCATTGAGAAATTCACCCACAGCCACAGTGAAGTTCACACTCCAACCACAGCCTTGGGGCTTAGTTCTTTTTATTCGTCCTACATCCATATTCTACTGTTCACTCTCCTGATGTCCAGTTTCTCATTAACTAGAACATTCTCCAGCCATGCTTGTGGTTTGCGTTTCTGTATAACATCTCTAAGAGCATAGAGCTTACAGCTCTGTTTCTGAACCTTGTTCATAGCAGACCCAGCAATGGCTTCTAGCTTATATCATATGTCCAATAAACATATTTAATCATAATTCTGAATGGAGGAGAGATTAGAGTTCTGTTTACTTCTGTTTTGTTCATGACCAGGATGTCTGGTATTGAGACCACCAGTGTCATGCTCCAGGTTTCTTGAGCATACATATATATTTTTTCTCCTCTCATGTAGACAGTTTTACACTTATCTTCCAACTTTATACGATAAGGTGGTTCAAAATCCCTACTATGTTTTTGCCTCTGTGGCATATCCCACTGCACCCTAAACTACTAGTGTTATCCTTGAGAAAAAATGTAGTTAGCACTGCCTATTGAATTCCTTCCCGACCTTTCCACACAGCAGTCATTTCTCCCACAGGGCTAGCAGTCGTCATGAGAACTCTATACAGCCTCTCACAAACATAGGCAAGCCACTGTTCTCATATCTACTTTAATTTTGTGAACCAGGTCTGTCATTACACTACAGTGCCCATTCCTGACAGTGGAGTCCATATTGTTTATATTTCTGTCTCTTCTCTCTTGTTCACACAGTTTCCCCCTGAATGTTCACATGGCTGCCCAGCTCTCTATCATTCCCAATGCAAGAGTCGGGGTTTAGAAAACAGGTACAGATGCAGCCACAGTGGGAAGCAGACACAGGAAAGGAAGGGAGGAGACACAGAAGTCCTCCAACCGTGTTAGGATGCTGTCACTAACAGAGAAGCCACATGGGCTATGGCAGGGGGATGGCTGGTAGGGGTCAGCAAAGGCGACATTTCGGACAACAATGAAAAGAGAAGTGACTACGCTGCACGTCTCTCTAATGGGCAAAGTTCCCAGGTGCTTTACATATGCTTTGGAGGTTGAGATGCTAAGTAAAGAAATGGGTGTTGATGAAATCATTTACCAAGATAGGGATGTGGGAGGGAAAATTGTACAAGGCGCAATTATGTAAAACAGCCCAAACATAGCTGCTGAGAACTTCTGTTGCCATTGCTTCTTTCTGCCCCACCCTGGTGAGGAGATCTCTGTCACCCTGTTCTCTCTACTTCTCTCTCCCCACGCCTTCTGTCTTTCTTTGCCTATACCTCCCCCTTGGTGATTTTCTCCATGGTTCATATAGATTGTTCTGCGATGGAGTCTATCTTGAGCAATGCGTATTGATTAGCTGTATCATGAGCAGACTGGGTAATTAGCTGTGTCCATCTTCCAGTGACTCCGAGATTCAGCCCTGACAGAGAACTTCAGGAACAGCTTGCATTGTGTTCACGATGATGGCTCTTATGCAAAACGTGATCAGTGCAAACCGGAAGGCACTCTGAGTGTGTGCACGAGTCTTCTAAAGGTGTACAAAGCCTTACGGAGAGAGAGAATCATTTAAGGGGAACAAAAGGTGGGGGAGATTTAAAGTCAGTCAGATGCTTGCTTAGTTGAGGCTCTTCCTCTCCCTGGTTACACATTCCTGGATGAATGGTCTTTTAATAATTCTAATCCTCATACAAGAAAACATGTTTTCTTAATAGACTTCAGATAATGAGGGAATCACACACTTACGTGCCTGATCTACATTTCAAATCTTTGCAAATTTTCAAGTGATTTTCCTCAGCTGTGGCCTTGCTTCATTTTCTTCTTTGAAAGGCTCCTGTAGCCAGGAATAGTGGCACAAATCTGTCACCTGAGTACATGGCAGGTAAAGATGAAATGACCATAAGATCTAGGTCAACCTCAGCTACATAGTTTTTGTTTCAGGCCAGCCTGAGCTACATGAGAAATTGTCTTAAGCATAGGAATAAGAATGGAAAAGAAAAATATGGAAAATCCAATGGGCTTCAGATTGTGCTTCTAGGATTCTTATTTTAGTAAACAATATAAACTACTCCATGGACACAATCCACTGACTATCATCCTTCTTCAGCTCAGGGTCAGGACGGCTTTTGTGTATATGTGCAGGTGCAAGCTGACTGACTAAATTAGAAAATGGAAGACATATCAGGAGTAAAGTGGAAAGAACTCCCAACACTGCTGTCCCGGGATCAGCTTCCTTGTTCCATCATTCTCTGTCAATGACAACATTGAAGATCCTTAAACAAGTCCACAAGAATATCATTCATAATGTAGTTCTGAAGTGAGATTGAGGTGGAATGAGCTTCTTCAAAGTCAAGAGATAAATGTGACCTGTTATGGTTAGAAGGGCAACAGAAGTCGGTGTGTGTGGGTAGAAGGAGCCAGCCTAGAAAGATGCTGGAATGTCAGATATCATAAGAGGGCAGCACTCACATGATTACAATGCATGCTATGAATAGAATTATCTGCAAGTCTGAACATTTTATGTGTGTAATTTAATGGGCATAATTACATATGCATATTGGGTGCAGTGTGATAATGCAGTATGTAGATGCAATGTATGGGCAGTGATCAGAATGAGGTAATTAACATGTCAATCATCACACGAACCCTTATCATTCTTTGGATGATAGTGTATAAAATAGGCTTTATTAGCTATTTTAAAGTACACTAGAAATTATAATCAGACTTATTTATACTACTTTTCTGTTAAATTTCAGCTAGTTTCCTCTCTATTCCATTGTACGCATTAGCTATCTCCCTATCCCATTGCCTGCTAGCTTCCAGATGGATCCTATTCTCACCTTTTATGAAATCAACACCTCTATGTTCAGATGTATGAGAGCATGTTGCTTTTGTGTTTTGCATCTGATGTATTATGTATTTAACCAAACATGACATAGG
Organism: Rhabdomys pumilio; assembly: GCA_030674055.1. Lineage (NCBI taxonomy): Eukaryota > Metazoa > Chordata > Mammalia > Rodentia > Muridae > Rhabdomys > Rhabdomys pumilio. Next base: position 11,327,559 of record JANHMN010000015.1, on the reverse strand, counting down.
CCAGTTTCATCCATTTTACTGCAGAAGGTAGGGCCCTTTCTCAGAGCTGAACAATGGCTCATTACATAGATATACCACACTTTCCATACACATTCTTTCATAGTCAGACAGGCACCGTGGCAGCTAGTGATGGTGCTTCTCTAAATGTGGGTATGTGCATGTCCTCCAACATTGACTTTCTTTGTTTTGCATACCTTCCCAGCATTAGTGTTATAGCATTCCACGGTAGTTCTGCCTCTAATTTTAAGGGTGACATTCACATAGATTTCTCTCATGGCACAGTGATTTTCAGTCCAAGCACAGTGTAGCGCGGCTCCTTTTTTTTTTTTTTTTTTTTTTTTTTCCTGGTGTTTGTTGAATCTAGTCACTGCTCATAGCCATTATTATTAACACGATAATGTGAGCACCACCGTGGCTTTTGTCGACTGGTATGCCCTTGATGGTTAGTACTCTGCCACTCTCCCCGTCAGTTCTGTTTGAAAATTTGTCCTTCCTTTGAAAGATACCTTTCAGAAGTCTGAATGTCTTAAAAATGGCTGATATGCCTAAGAAGTACTCTTCTGATAATTAGTTGATGGGCAATATTTCTAAAGTGACTTTTCTCACCTGAATACCGGGATGTACAGTCACTGAAAGCAGAAGAGAATCCTGACAGGATATTTTTGATGCATTCTTATTTGGTCTTTGTTGAACTACAGCCCATAATGATGAAGAGAACAGTCCTCATGTCTGTTGTTTTGTTGGTTAATATTGGATGTAACTATTCTTGAAAAGCTGTATTCACCATCCAGTGCCAAGTCTTTCCTCTGGGCACTTTAATAAAACTGAAAAAGACGATGTAACTAAAAATTGACAAGAAGTCACATCCTCAGTGTCCTGGCTGACTGTCAAGTAAGTGTCCTCTTGTGAGAGACAGTAGCATTTGGTAGGTGCTGGGTACTTTAGGAGGTGTGAACCATCTGGGTGAAGATCAATAGAGTGTGTTTCAGAAAGACAGATACTGGCTCGGGTCCTTGCTTAATTCACTTGCTGCTTCCTACCTACCATGGTGTCAAGCAGCTTTGCTCCATGACAACTGCCTCCCATGATAATGTGCTCTACCTTGGTCCCAGAAATAATAGAGCCAAGGGATCATGATTTTGAAACCCTTGAACATCTAGCTCAAGATACGTCTTTTTCGCTTTTGAACTGTTTCACAGGTACTTTGTGACTGAGATCCACACATGGCACACATTCAGGTGACAGGATGGCAGAGAATGGCAGGTGCAAACTGAGTGCATTGAGAGGATGAGTTTCTAGCATGATTCATCTAAGGGGTGTGGAGTGTTAGGTATCCTCCAGGAACACAACTATGTATCTTGTTTGTAATTTTATAGCCTACCCCCTAAAAAGATTTTTACATAGTATATTGTTTACCTGTTCTAGGTTTTTTTTTTTTGTGATATCAGTGTAAATTGAAGAATTGTTTTCATGTCTATGACTGAGGAACTGAGGAATAAACTGGTTATTGTTGGCTTATGGTTTTATTTTTTAATCTTTTACCTTGGAATCTTAGAAATATCGGATATTTTTCTTGTGATTTACATGCTTTCTTTTTAATCTCTTAACTCGTGAAACCACATATAACCTCTAAAACAGATTTTTGAATCTTTCAATGAAGACTCAGTTTTGATGCCCTTGACGGTAAGAGCATTTTCTCACACAAGAGGTAACAGGAGATGCTAAAAGCCAGATGTCCTGATCCAGTAATCCTGCCTCCTTCAAGTGAGCTTAGACAAGTTTGAGGAATGATGAGAGAGTGGGTGATTTTCTGTTGGCAGAGCCTTGGATTTCTGTTGTTAGCTTGTTTACTTGTCTCAGAGCAAAGGATTTGGGTCAGCACCTCTCCAAGGCATGTTCAGATTTTAGATTTACAGGTCGCACTTACTGTCTCCATGTACTGTATCCCTATTCATCCCTCTAGGTCCAGATCAAACACTGCCAATGCATGATTCCTTTTTTAAGTCATTCAAGGCGTTCGCAGGGTTTTTCTCTTTCCTCTGTGTGTGTGCCTGTGTTATGTGTGTTTATGCATATGTGTGCTTACTTGTGTATGTGTGCCTAGACCGGACCTGTAGTTGACATTTTATTTATTCCTCCATTACTTTCCACCTTGTATTTGAGCCAGAGTCTTTTATAAGACTCGGGTTCCTGGTCAGTGAGCTACAGATATCTGCCTGTGTCTCTCCACACCTAATGTAACATCTCTTCATGTAGGTCAATGCACAGCCACTGTGCTGGTGAGATTTATGTCAACTTGACACAAGCTCTTTGGTAAGAGGACACCTCCTTTGAGAAAACGTCCCTACCAAATTGGCCTTGTGTGTGAGCAAGCCCCTGGTGCATTTTCTTGAGTGATGATTGATGTATGAGGTAACAGTTAACTCTGTGTAATGCCAGCCCTGGACAGGTAAACCTGGGTGCTATATGAAAACAGGTGGTGTGGGTCCCTTGTTCTGGAGAGTGTCCCACGACGATCTCCAGACTGGGGACAGGGTGAGAGCAGGGAGGGCTTGCTACTGTCTCTGGGCTGCCTCCGGCCTGCATCTCCACTGTCTGTAGGTCTCCAGCCTGGACTGATGCGGGAGGTCGAGGCCAAAGGACACAGAGTGCGAGCAGGAGGGGAGATTGCCTGCCCCTGCTGCTGCCTCTGGCACCCTGTCTCTGACCTGACCGGTCTCTCCCAGGTGTTGCCCCATCTCTCCTCCTTGAGCTCATCCAGGCCCAGGCTGGGCTGATAAGGAGCTGGCTAGCTGGCAAGGAGGCGGCTTGGTGTCCCAGGCAGGTTCTAGGAGAGCCGAGCTCTTCCCCAAGTGTTACAGCTCTTGTGACAAAAACTCTCAGACACCAAGATGATTCTTGAGCACGCACCTTTTACTTCCCCTAAATAGAACCCTTATATACAGTTTTGAGCTGGGTTAGGGTCTGACAGCAGATAATGTCTATCGGCTTGATCTGAGAGCTTGGAGATACCTCATCTGCATGCGGAAGAGCCTGAGGGACCTTTCCTCGCGACTGACAGTCACAAACCTCTCTATTGGAGGGGTTTTTGGAGGACTGAAGCCAAGTGAAAAGAACGAGGGCCTGGGAGCAGAGCTGAATTCCTGCCATCCTATAAAGGTTCCGGGGTTCAAAACTCATGCTCAACCAAACACCCAGCTGCTTCTCACAGCCCACTGCCCTACAACTTGAGGTGGCAAGGTGGGTTGGTTTCTTCTCAGAGGTGAAAAGGAAGGGGGATAGGAGAGAAACAATGTGATCTGGAGGTACTTGGGGGACAAGAGGTGGCCATGATTAAGATATAAAGTGAACAAATAAACAAGTTAGTAGAGAAAAATTCAAACCGAAAAAAAAAAAGGATGAAAACAGATTGAGCTGCCTTGAGAAAAAAAGCCAGTAAGCAGCTCTCCTCTGTGGCCTCTGTTTCAGTTCTTGTATCCAAGTTCCTACTTGAGCTCCTGCCCTGACTTCCCTCAGTGATGGACTCTAAGCTATCAGATTAAATAAGCCTTTTCCTCCCCAAGTTGCTTTTGGCCATGATGTTTTATCACAGTAGTAGAAACCCCAAGAAAGGCAGCTCTTTGTGTGAGAGTTAGGGAACTGAACTCAAATCCTCCTGCTTACACATGGATGTTGCCCACTGAGTCATCCCACCCTCCCCAGAATTTTTCTTGCCTCTTAATTTTTTATGTCATTTTACATATTTCACTATACCTGTAATTTTCACTTGCTGCCTGGAACTTTATCTGTGTGCTTCAAATCTAACTTGCATTAGAGTGGCAATAGAGATGTTGAGTTTCATCTCAGCTGGGCATATTTTTAATCTATGGTGTAAGAGGCAGGTAGATATCTGTGACTTTAAGCCTAGCCTGGTCTATGTAATGAGTTTCAGGAAAGCTTGCACTATAAAATGAGACTCTGTGTCAAGAAACAAACAAAAGAAATGTAACCTTATATGTCCGTGAGCCTACTTGTGTGGAAAAATCAAGATCTAATTTGGAATAGGAATGCATAGTTTGGTAATTCTTTGTGTCTGAAATATTCTATTGTAATTTATTTTGTGTTTTATATATGTACATAATGTATTCTAATTCATTTCTTCCTAGCTCTCTCCTTTTTCTTGTTAGACCTTGTCAACTCTCTTCCATCTCTACCAACCTAATTCAAATGTTAATGACTTTGGGGTTGTTTTGTGGCCCATTTAGTTTAGTGTGGACCATATTGTGGTCATTCATTGTATTGCAATAATCCATTGAAGCCTGACTAGGTCACCAGTGGGCTAACAATGACTACCCTCTAGCTGAATCTGTGAGTAGCACGTGGTTCAATGGTGTGGGATAGATCTTTCTGAACCTCATCCCCTAATAGTGGCTGACTGTTGGTGGATGCATTCTTGTGTAGATGCAGTGTAGAAATTAGTAATTATTGTGAGTTCCTCGTTGCAAAGGCTGAGACCCATCCCAATACAGAATTTCATAACCATTTGTTATAACTTCTGGTTCTCACATTCTTTCTGGCCATTTCCTGTAATGTTCCTATTCCTAGATGGGATAGTATAAATACCTTATTTAGGGCTAAGTGCACATCTATCACTTATTCTTAGCCAAACCCTTTGAATTCCTCATTGTTCAGTGGAAAGTAAGTCTCCTCTGATTAATGCTGAAAGAAGCATTTATCTACGGATATGAACATAAATATTCAAAAGGGAGTTTGATGCTGTGACAATTTAGCTAAGTGGGAGTATTTACTTCTTCTCTAGGGCCTATTATCTATCAAGGCATGAGGTTCTGGTGAGTTTGCAGTTCCAAGCAGGAGTTCCTGCCTGTGGAACAGTTACTCAGTACAACCAAAGAACAATTGGTTATGCCGTTAATGGAGCCAAGATTGCATAAGTGGTCATAGCTTTCCTGGAAAATTGGTATTAAAATTTTTTAGTATGCCCAGTTGTATAAGGATACTAACAACTTTTCTCCTCTAGCAACTTGTGTAGACTTTCCAGCACTTTGAAACTTAGCTGGGAGAAAGGACATCCCCAAAACAATTATAGCTTGATTTCTCTATTGCTTGCAATCAAGGTTTATAGTGTCATAATCAACCAGGGCTTATCCCCTAGTTTCCTCCTCCTGCCTTTTCTCCATGTCCACCATCCCTCCTCCACTTCTGTTTCTTGTTGCCCCAAGTCCCTTCTCTCTTTCTCTTTAGTTTTGCTGCAGTTATCTGCTGTGAATATGTCATAAGGACAGGTGATTGTTAAAAACAAAATGGTTTACTTTTCCATGTTGTAGAAATTTTACTACCTTATTTCAAATATCAGCTATATAAACAAGAAGGCCTCTTAACTAAAAATAAAATAAAATAAAATAAAATAAAATAAAATAAAATAAAATAAATATAAAAAAATAAAAAATAAAAATAAAACCAATCCTCCCTCTTGCTTAATGAAAGAGAACATAAATATTAGGAGCTGATGAAGGCTATGACCATGGGAAGGGAAGATGGCTGATATTTTGACCATAATGTTCCTTCCTGGATGCCCACAGAAAGAGCCTATGTCATGCAAGGCTCCCATTGAGCCCTTGCTTTCCTATCTCCTCTTCTGTCTTCATCCTGTTACTTGGATTGTAGATAGTAGTAACTGTAAATACTAATAACCACAAGTAGACAATAAAATATATTTTCTTAATTTCAATAAAATACTTGTGATATATTTACATGGTTTCTTAGTGAGGATCTCTCAGTTGGTGTGCTCAAGTGCTAGGGCCACAAAATAGAGTTTATTCAGAGTTGCAAGGGACTGAGGCTGAAATATTCAGGGGTTGCTGTGATGAGTGGAAGTTTCTGTGGTCACACTGGGCCTTCTTCACTGAGGAACCTGAACGTCAAATGTCATCTCGATTTATTGAAGGTAGTTTGATTCCCCAAGTTTCTCGTTTGAAAAGAAAATCAGTGGGATATAAAATTGTCTCTGTGAAAGCAAGGAATTTGGTCTTCGTAAGAGATACACTAGAGGGTCTGACTGTTGGAAGCGTATTTACTATAATAAGATATAGCATTAGTAAAATATCCAAATTCTTAGAACCCTTCAGCTCTCTGAAAGTCAGGTCTTGAGTAGGGATACTTGAGCCAATTTGCAGCATGCTACGATTGTTAGTTTTAATGGGATGTAACCTACAGAATATTTTCAGCAATGACCAAGGGATGATGTGGCTACAAAAGAACAGTAGATGTGGTGCGCATGGGCATTGAAGGAAGCTGCCTTAAATTTAGTTATGCTGCAACAGGTTCCAGATAATCTTTCTCTTCCAGCAACTGAGTAAAGATGAAGCCAAAGAATACAAGGAAATCAGTCATTTTCTTAGAGTCAGTTGACTGATATGTCTTAGTTGGGATAAGTAAGCCTCTAGTAGCATCCACCTGGAAAGGGTTTTCATTGGAATACTGGTGGAGTAGATGCGAAACACAACTTTCCCATCATGAAAACATGAGGGCCACCTTAAGCTAGTACATCAGAGTATAAAGAAATGAGGCACAGGAGAATCTCAGTTCTGAACAGTGGATCTCCTTTCTTCGACTGTCTGCCTGAGGCTGCCATCTACCTTCTATTAAAAGAATAAGAGCATCATTCTGATCACTATCTGAAGCCATGTGACCTCAGGAACCTCAGGGGGAAGGCACCAAAAGAACAATTCCTGTCAGTTTACCTCTTTGATTCCTTGAGCTCCCCCATGCTCAGTGTGCCTCCACCTCCCTGTCACCACCAGCATGCCATGACGCCTGTGAGGCACTATTATTATTAAGAATGTCATTGCAGACAGAACTCATTATGCAGCAGCCCACCCAGCCTTTCATGTTCCCATCAGCTTCCATTCTCACAGAAGACCTAGGTGGCAAGCACATTCTCTTTCACACATAGGCAAGCCTGTCTGTGAGAATGTTCTGTAATTTCTCTGCCTACTTCCAAGGCTTGCTTGGGTACTGTTTAAATAAACACCATTCTTATTTACAGATTTTATCCACCAGGGTCCTGTGCAGTGGTGGAATCAGGCATGAGGTGGCTGAGGGGGTCAGAAAGTGTAGGGAGAGTTAAACTCAGGTGTTCAGCTGGAATCTCTGTTATTACTCTGGGATCCTAGACCATGAGTCTCTCTAAAAACTAAACCAAGAAACAAAACAAAAAACAACAACAAAACCCACCATCACAGATATGCCCTGGGATGTGTCAAATGACTCCAAAGTCAGTCATGTTTAAAGCCAAGATGGACCATTATACTAACATTCCCTCCATCCTTAAAGCAGCATCTCAGGTCTAATGTAGGATACATCCTTTATGTTGGAATGACCTACAGGTAGAGTCCCATAAGAGAAGTGCAGTTAGTGTTTGATTGTCTACAGCCGATGTATCTGTCAGTTTGTGGATAACAGTGTTATCCTCCTGTACAGGATTTTTGTGGTTTCATGCAGATCACACCTGCTAGACCCAGGGTTTGTTTATGGTTGTGAATCACAGCCTATTCCCATCTTAGATTCCCTTTATCTCACTGTTCTGTGACTCCAGTTTAAAATAGCAAGACCCACTGATTTAATTGCCCTTTTTTCTTAGCTGCATGAGACCCACATGACTCTTACAGTAAATCTTCCTCCAAATTGAAACTGGGCCATGACTCAGAATGGGTCTTCAGGTTAGCCACCTGAGACTGCTTGCTGTGATGACGTGTGATGGGAGATTATTATCCCAGCCTACTTGGTATTTAAAGAAATGTCATATAAAAGAAAAAAAGCCTGATGCCGTTCTGTAATTGTGAATAGTGGAATACAGAGTAATGGCTGTACCAAAGACATTGGAGCTTGCTTTCTTGTCTCCACCGTAAAATAAAACCACGCTAAGAGCACCAGCATGGATAACAATATGAGAACACCAATATTGATAGAAATTATCCCAATAGCTCACCTTCTTTTCTAATGAGTGGAAAACCATTTGCAAAGAAAGTGAATGGGTGTTGATAGCTGGGGTCTGACCAATCTTATGCCCACATCAGTGATGTGTGCAGACTGAAGACACTGTTATCTGCCCAGTGTTTTGTCCCCATCACATTTCTAACCAATGATATATTGTATGGCTAATTCTTGACCTCCCTTCCTGAGGTCTCTCCTCATACAGAAAATCAACCCTAAGTCATCAACCCTAAAAGCTGAATCAAAACTTTCAATCCAGGTGGAGGTTTCTCAAAAAAGAAACCATGGGTTGTTCCAGGATGGTGATCCTGGAGCATCATTATAGAATTATAGACTGCTGACATGAGGGGCAATCTCTTTTAGTGTGTTTTATTCATTAAAGACTATGGATCACATTCAACATTTAAAGCTAATTTTCACCTAAGTACTTATGGCCAGAAAAGAACAGGAGTTTGGGATTTTTTCTATTTTAGGAATAGTTGCACCAGAGGAGACTGTTCCTAGTGTAACCAATAAATTCAGTAATGTTTCTTCTGTAAACTCACCCATGTAACATGAAGATAATCTCTTTACGTTCTCAAAGTGCCTGCATGTTACTGTGACTATTGGTAAAATAACCCAAGAAGAAACATCCCACTTTTAGTCCCAGACCAGAGCTTTCAAAACTTTGATTTCTGGAGAACTTTGGACTTTTGGATTAAGAACATTCAGCCTGCAGTCCAATCTCAAATGTCTGGATAAAAATAATCATTCACTTAAATGTTAGGTTTCAGGTATCAAATTCAAGAAATTCGAGGTCAAAATCATGTTCATGTATTGATTCCAGTTAAAAAAAATGGCTATTAGAGACCCAACTTCTCCATGGCCCAGAGTAGGGGAAAATCGGCTAAGCTGTACAGATCCCATAAAGGTTCAAGGTAACTTAGAGGCCTGGATTCTGCCTTCACAGCCTGTCTGGGGAGAGAGGAAAGAAAAGTAAGCATCAGCCATCTTTGACTGTACACATTTGTACTGACCTAAGTAAACAGATGTGACCATTATATTTTGTGTAAATAGTGGGCAAGCTGTACATATGCAAGATGTGTTTATAAAGACATAGTCTGCGCATGCAGTTTAGAAGGGAGGATCTGGAAGAGCAAATGCAAGCACATTCATAGCATTTGTCAGAAAGAAGGATTGGTGAGATCTTGTAAAATTCTACTTTTCACTCTTTATGTGCATGTTTACAACTGCACTGTAATTGTTGTTATAAAGAGAAAGTCGGAAATGGTCAAAATCTGAGAAGAAGAACAGTAGAAGAGACAGCAGTGTGGGACACACCCTGTGGTTGGCACCTCATGTGCAGTCTGCTGCACTCACTGTCTCTACTGACTCTGAACGGCAGGCTGAGAGGTGAGAGGCTCCAAGACACCACTCAGAAGTTTGTGCGAGCAGAGTCTGCTCAGGACAGAAACGGGCAGGGTTCACAGACTCCCCTTAGAAAAAAGGGTGAGACAAAAGGAGGGATGAGTCAGGGATGACTTGCACCTGAGCTTTAGTCTTGTTTATAGAGTGACTTTGCTTCTGAATATGCCTGTGACCATGTAAGAAGGCTATAGATACCATGTACAAAGTAATTTTATAAAGCTAAAGAACAGCAGTCTGCAGTGACTCCATTTTCTCCTAGACTCTGTATCTTTTAGGCTCATCACCCTCTTCTTGGGGCTGGGCCAGTCTACTCACACACTTTTAGAATGACCTGGGGCTACTGGTCACTGTCTCTGACTTGATGTAGTATCTGGATAAAATATCTTGCTTTTTCCTTTACCTCAATCATTTTAATTAAAACTTAAAGATACTTGTAAAAATCTTAGTCAGTGTGAATTTTTATCAGTGAAGAAAATATAAAATAATTATCTAACAAAGAAATACAACACTATTATCAAAAATATTTTATGATAAATGTCTGTGAAAACTACAGATTGAGTTTATGATCAACCTTGGGCTTTGAAACTGATTTTTTTTTTTTACTGTGTTGCTTGCTGACATTTACTGACTCAACTGTATTTTATCTCCTGTATAGTAGATAACAAGATAGTTGTCACTGATTTATTATGTAAAAGTAAACTTAAATATGAGATGATTACTTTCTAAATTTGTGGTCTGAGAACAAAACATAATATTGTCATATTTTAAATATGTACTTAATATAAACTGTAGAAGCTAGCCCGAAAGCTAGTTCTGGTTAGGTTCTGGTTAAGAACACTGGCTGTTCTTGCAGACAACCTGAGTCTAGTTCTCAGCACTAACAATGCAGCTTACAACTGCCAATAACCCCAGTTCCAGGGGATCCAATGTCCTCTTCTGACCTGCATGGGCACTTGTATACATGGAGTATAGATATATATGCCCAGACACACACTAATACATGTAAACTAATTCTTAAAAAGTGATGATGTGTGTGAATTACAATTAACACTTTAAATAATCTATTAAAATACATTTACAAAATTAAATTTTTAAACCAAAACCAAATGTGTCTCCAAAACCACTTCTCATGTCAGGACAGTTTTCTACTTTGCCTTCCTCTCAAAAATGTCTGTTGGCCTTTCAATAGGTTTACACATGACACACAACTTTGTGCAGATCAATACACGTGCTCCCGTGAACTCACAGAATAGGAGAAAGGTGACTCAGATAAACACTCATGTTAATAACAAGAAGTAGAATTATTTGAGTTTTGATAATGGATCATTGGTTACATACATTAGAAGCACATAGAATTTCTATAAAAATTTCTGCTGCTGGTATATAGTTAAAATATAATTTGTTTTTCCTAATTATCAGATTCTTAAGATGGCCCCACTTTTAAGGTTGTAGTAACATTACTAAGATGGAGTCATGTCCATCAAAAATTTACATTCCATGTAGTTTATATAGAACACAATGGAGGTAGAACTGTCGGGACAAAGGAATTGGATATTTTGAGAGATGTGTCCAAGTTGGAAGAAAAATCTTACACTAATCCTCAAGCTCATAAAATATTGAGTGTCTCTCCTCAAAAAGGGTGGTCATTGCTATTTTATTTTTATAGAATTATTTAATGTATGTGTGTATATGAATGCATGTATGTATGTGTGGGTGCCTCTCTCTCTCTCTCTCTCTCTCTCTCTCTCTCTCTCTGTGTGTGTGTGTGTGTGTGTGTGTGTGTGTGTGTGTGTGTGTGCCTGTGTGTGTTGATGCAAGTACACCATGGTTTAAGATATCGAAGGACAGTTTATAGGGGCTGACTCTCTTCTTCTAAGACATGGACTTTGGGGATGAACTCAGGTCCTCAGCTTAATGGCAAGCACCCACTGAGCCATCTTGCTTGCCCTGGTTATTTCTCTTTTAAATGTCGTTTTTGTACATTAAGCTTTCCCAATCATGCAGACGTCAGAACTGTGTAACACAGTTTTCTAGGGTGAAGCTTATGTCCAGGCTTGGCCTAGATCCACTGGGGCAGCTCTCAGCACACTGCACCCTATGCTGTCGGGTTTACTAAAGCTTTGTGGCTGATTCAGTTCTGTGGGCTTACTGCTGTTTCCCACTGCCTTTGTGGATCAAAGCTTTAGCAATTGCCTGCATCTGTATTGATAGCTCTTATTTAAAGTTTACATTTGTGGGCCTAAGCCTCATCATTAATAATGCAAAACTGACTTGTCTTCACTCATTACTACTGAAAACAACTGACTGAAATTGAAACCAGACTTTAATATGTGTGTGTCTTAAGGATGCACTACTACATTTAAAACTGTTTTCCACTCTGACTTACAATGCTTCAAGTTTCATTCTCAAAACAGGGAAATATTTTTAAAATAAAAAATTTAGCAAAGTGCTAATTTATAGGTTCACTTAAATATATAGTGAAGCAGTACATATGCTGTAAACATATTCTTCTAAATGTATGCATATGTCTAGAGATGGCTGTCCCATCTCTTCTTCCAAAGACAATGGGAAGAGGAAAACAAAAGTTAGAAAGAAAGAGCACAAGACAAGTCACAGAATCACTAAGATTTTATAGTTAAGAAACTTACATGAAGCAGTTTAGTACCCTTCAAGAGAAAGTCAAGAGAGATGACTCGGTAATTAAAAAGCACTTCAAGAGGTCATGAGTTCAATTCCTAGCAACCACATGGTGGCTCATAACCATTTGTAATGGGAGCCAATGCCCTCTTTTGATATGTCTGTAGACAGCTAAAATATACTCATATAAACAAAATAAATAAATAAATATTAAAAAAGAAAAGAGAGGAAAAAAGAAAATGTCAAATGCTTCTGGGAGTTCTACATATTTCATACTGTGAATAAGCCTTACTGAAGTTAATTGTCAGGATGAATTTGACTCTAGAAAAAGACCAAACTTATGTTCCAGGTTTTAGTTTAGAGAAAATGGTTGTTTCACGGAAAGACTTCAAGCATCTTAGATAAGCAACTTCTAAGTTCCTTTTTTCATTGCTCCAATGAAAGTCCCTGAGGAAATCAACTTAGGAGGAAAGATTGTTAAAGGTAAGGTCAATTGCACAACAAAGTCAAGAAATTAAGAACCGACAGATTTTCCTCCACAATCATGAAGCAGAGTGAAGGAAGACCTGCTGAACATTGCACCTCTTCACCATTTATACCACCAGGGAACAGACCTACCCACAGCTGGCAAAATTTACCAACAATCAAAATAATCCCCTGTCTCCCAGACTATATCTGGTTCTGTCGAGTTGAAAACACTACACATCACAGCAATACATTTAATAAAATTAATAATTGTATTTATTGATTGAATTTCTTATAGCAATGAATAGTGCCTTTGGATGATAAAGTGACTTATTGACTTAGGGGAGTGTGAAACTCAGCCACATTTGTGACCTGCCCTGATAAGACCCACCATGCAGAATTACTAATGTCAGCCACAGTTTGTTACTGAGATAAAAACTGACCTAAGTTTTTAACACTGACAGTCGCCATTACTGTGCACTCATTCACTCATGGGAATTTTACACCTGGCATTGTAACTAACACACATTTACATTGTTATAAAATGTTCCTCTTCTAACTTTTTTTTATGAGATCACAACATAGAGTTGGATAATATATTCTTGTTTAAAAAAAAAAACGAACTCAGATCTTGAATCTAAGCAATTCTTTTTGATCCTTCGAATGCCTTGGGACTCTGGGCAGAATATTTCAGTGGCTTTAATAGTAGCCAAATATTTGCAGGTAATGGCAGGTAATCCCGCAATTGAGCATTGAGACCCTGAGAGTATGCTTAAGTGGTTCTCCCTCCAGGGGTTCTGGGTAAACACTCACTCTATGTGCTATACTGTGAGTATAAGATAATAGGAGAGAGGTTCTGCATAGTGGGGCTCTGTGGGACTTCCCTAATCCCTGTGGCTCAGAGATGGAAAGCATTTCCTTTGGTCTCTTCTCTCAGGCAGTTGCTGCTGTGGAACACTGGTCCAGGCTGCATTCAGTGTCCTATAACAGTGCTTCCATTGTTCTTCCACTGTGGACACTGAAACTCTGCTTGCCATGGCTCTGCATGCCTCCTCAGGGACTTCAGGACAGTATAAAGGCTAAGCCCTTGGTGGCTGTTAGAGTACATATCCAACACCATTTAAGTAAAGTCCCAAAGACATAAACAAAATCTACAAGACTCTTTCTGAAGTAAGACTACCTTTGGCTGAGGAATTAGCTGTGATAAAATTGTTCCACAGGTAAGAGAACTGGAGGTTGTCTCCTAAACCCAAATACAGAGCTGTATGTGATAGCAACGCGTCTGTAACCCTGGTTATGGGAAGGTGGAAGCCACTGCTTCCCGGAGCACACTGTTCAACCAACCTAATCTGATGAGTGAGCATTAGAATGTTGTGAGAGACCCTATTTCAAACGAAACAAAACAAACAACAAAAACAAACAAACAACTTAAAAATAACACATTAATTTTAAAATAAGAATAATGTGAGGATAACTAAGGAGCAATATCTGAGGTTGTTCACTGACCTGCTTTGGAAGTGTCTATGTACTCATGCAACCTATGGTATTACATAATAAATAAATAAATAAATAAATAAACAAACAAATAAATAAATATTGCAGACCATTTAGGGGACAGAGTTATTTTAAGATACGGAGACCTGTCTATCTATTTGAATTCTATATCTTAAAATTAACCATCTTTAAAGAAACAGATCTACTCAATAGCATTTACTTGTTAGGTAACATGGCATGGTATAGGAACATCTAAACTAGAAGCCAGGCAAGGAGAGAGTGAAGATTTCCTTTGGTCCTGAGGGGATGAGACACGTTCACAGGATGCTTCTCTAGTGGCAAATGTAAATGCAGTGAATTTCAGAATTCCATGGAAACCACTGAGAGGTAGATGATCAGCACTCAGGGGTCAGATAGAGTGGGCTGAGCTCAAAGCAGCAGCTTCTCCAAGGAAGATCCGGGAGGTATCTCATATTAAGTGGATGATTTGCCAACCTGCAACACCCTGCCGATTAGCTTGTTCATAAGACTCGACCCCATGGTACTCACAGGATCTGAAGAAAGATCTCTTTCTTTTCCTACAAGAAAGGCCGAACTTAGGGGCAGATTTGTAAGCATATTAGATAGTAAGATACCCACGTGCTAAGGCCCTTCAACAAATGAGCTAAAGTCAAAAGGCTCCAATGTGTCTCTTGAGAGACTGGGTAAACAGACAAGGAGAGCATGTGAATTACAAACAGCATGTTTCCCACAATTCACTGGGGTATCTACATACGTCTGTATGGAATAATAATAATAATAATAATAATAATAATAATAATAATAATAAAACAACCTAAGAATATACAAAATCTGAGGGTGTGAGGAGTTGATGGGCAAATGTTTCATGGAATTTCTTTTAGGGATTCTCTTTGCAAGTTTACAGGTAATAGAATCAAAACTTGGGTATTTCTTTCACATACACACTTGGAGCTTTTACAGTTGATAGGAGAAATTCCAAGCTTCATCCACTCATGGAAAATTAGTTTAGGTGTCTGTCTTGTCTCATCTCTCATAGTCCACTGACTTGAATAAAAATTTATTATTCTTGGGAGATAATTCCTCATTTTGCCACCTGACCATCTCCTTTCTGTTTGTTGTGTCTCTCAGTTATCCCTGCCATTTTAAAACCAAGATGTAGAAAAAAAATCTTCTGGTAAGCCATGACAGCATGAGTTTTATCATGAGTGTTTCTATGGAATGTCAGGTTAACTCGCCTTGATGGATAAGCTCACCGGAGCCTGGGGGACAATGAAAGCTGAGTTAGAAATTTCAGAGACCCATCTCCTGTGCACAAGGAGGGTCTTGTAATGTCATTTCAGTTTAAGTAAAGGAATGGACAGCCTGTGTCAGGTGGATGCTACAATGTTTCCTGAGAACAGGGACTGAGCATATAAATAATTTAAAGAGGACTGTTAGTGGTCATGCAAAGCAAACCAGATGTGTGGAGATCCTCAGATTCAAAGATCTAATGTTGAGTACTTTCATTGTTACATGTGGAGTGTAGAGCATACTTTGCTATATTCAACTGATCTCTTTTAGTCTTAAAACTTGGAGACGTAAGATCTATGGATGATTTCATTGGATCTTGAACTTTAACCAAATACTAGATGTGACACCCTCAAGTATCTGAGTATATTCCCTGTGCTGTACAAGACAGAAAGAGAAGGAGATGTATGTATGGCATTAATGGCTAACAATAAAGACTGGTGTCAACAAGTTTCATTATTTTCCTTTGTGTTTTCTTTTGGTTTATTGAGATAGCATTGCACAGTAGTCCAGGCAAGCTTACAACTTACTGTATAGCACAGGGAGTCTTAATCAAATAGGAATCTACCTGCATCTATTTCCTTTATGCTGGGGTTACATTCACAAGCCACTATGTAGCTAGGTAAAAATTTGGGCATACCCTAGAAAGTCCCAGAGTAGATCACCATAGCTTCTGCAGCCTTACAGTTTTCAGGACTGCTGGTAGGTACCATTAGGGAATTATGGACTGCGTTCTTATCACTTTAGAAGAACTATCACAAGTGTGATACTGTTTACTAAGCTACACAGGCAATATGGCTGCCCTACAGCCTGTCATACCTCCACCCATAGGCATTTCCACCTTCCTTTCAATGACATCTGCATCCCCTTGCTTAGATATCAGGTGAGTGCCAGTCTCTTGCTAAACTAAAGTTATCCCTACAGGAAGAAGTCATGCAGGCTTTGATGACTGGTTGCGTAATGAATGTAGCTCCTGTGACAAGGCTCAGATATTGATGTCTGAGGAAGAAGGGCTTTGATGCTCCTAAGGAGACCATGACAGCCAAAGGAAAAGTCTTGATGATGATGAGGGCATCTGCCTCAGAGTTCCTGGACCAGTGATGGTAGGAGAAGCATTTTCAACTCTCCTGCTGGTTTGCTGTGGGAATAATACAGATTGGTGAGGCTTGCATCTGGATAGGGTCATATCACCAAAATCTCAGGGAAAATGTCTGACTTGCTTGAGAGATTATTTTGAGGAGCATAAATGATATCAGCATAAGACTGGAATGTGTGGTCTGATCTGTCCACTGTCCTGAAAGGTCACGCCTCCGTGACTCTATGCAATCTAGTTAAAGCCCCGAAACCACACCACACTGAATTCTCACATCATATTGAAATTGTCAAAATCAGCCACCAAACCCAAGTTTGTGGTTGTCCTGGGACAACCTTAGGAGCCTTGTCAGTATAAAACACAATTTGGTGAAGGTTCTTTTCAAAGTGCATCAGAAGTACAATATTTATGATTAATTCACACACTCTTTTGGGGTCCCATTCATTGTGCCTCGCTACTCATAGAATCTGCTGCTCACTGGCTTTTTCCCCATGCCACCTAAATTAGATTTCTGTACTGTAGTGTTGACCTCTTAAGTGCCTCTAGGAATGCATTTTAAATGTGAAAAATCGTGATTAGGTTATATCTACTTTTTTTGTGGCCACTTTTATCTATGCAGAGTCATGCATTTTCAAGAGGAATATATGTGCTCCATTCTTGCTGTTGAGCACTTGAAAAAGTGGGGTTGACTCAGGGTCAGCGACAAGATGGTGCTGGGAATGTAGGCTTGACATTCAGTCTGATAATGAGGTCTTAGCATAGCTAGCAGAGGGCAGTTGGATTCTGTAAAAGCCTCCATCACTCTCTGGACCTGCCCCATCTGGAAAACAACAAGTCTTGCTTCTTACAGATTCGTCCTTAGCTGTAATTAGTGGAAATGTCAAACTGCTTCAATGGCTTTCACAGACTTTGAGGTGAATGGCTTCTGCCAGTTCCCTGTTCTCATTTGCTTCAGTGCCTCAATGAATGATCTTCCCAGGATTATGGCAGGCCCCTGCTTGGCTGTTTGTCTGTTAGTTTCTTTGATGTCACTGAAGCCATAAGGATGTCCTGTGATGTGATCACAGGGCATGAAACCCTTCTCATGCCAGATATTCAAATTGGATGTTCCTAGTCAAAGAGATTTCAAATTCCTTGTACTTATTTGAAAAGAGATTGAAGTCCCCATATCTGACACTAAAGAGGAAGCAGGTCTTAGCTGCTGGTCACAGGGAAAGAATGTAAGCTTCATGCTTTGTACATTTGGTCAAGCCTTCTTCTTTCCTCTCTCCAAATCTGTAATATTGCTAAGCAAACATTCCTGTGCACATGGACTTTGAGGTTGTTTTTGCTGCTTCTCTTTTATTCTCCAGATCCTCTCTCTTATAAAAATGAGAGAAAGAGAGAGGTAAATGTATGCAAATGTTAAACCCCATCTTTAAATTCATAAGAATGTGGGGGAATAAATAGTCTTTTTCAATCAAAAGATGGGAAATTTACATCTTCACATCCCTAGTGAGTGACTACAAACGAGGAAGCTTTAGCTCTTTCAGACAAGGGCAGGTTTGAGCATAAAGAAAACGAAGTGCATCAACGTCCTTTTAACAAAGCTAGAGGGAGAGAAGTGGCTTTATTAAATTGACTGCTTCCTGTTTCCTCGAGCTGCTGATCGTGCTGCTGCCCATGAAACCCAGCTGAACAGGGATTCGGGAGACATCTTCCCTCTGCAGTGCACCTGCTGGCCAGACAAGCATCCCCTCTCAGGGCTTGGCCACAGATGTCTCCACTATTCTACTTTAAGGGTGAATTGTGCAGCTGGGGAGATGGTGAATGTAGAAGAGCTATTGCTGGTTTCAGAGGAAGCATGAGGACCTGAGCTTAAATCCCAGCAACAATATAAAGAACTGGGTACAGTGCCTATGCTTGCAATCCCACAGGTGTATCACTGGCTTGATGGCCATTGGCCTAGCTCCAGGTTCAGTATGAGACACTGTCTCTAGGATCCAAAGAGTGAAAGCCTAGGTAGAGTACTTGAGGTTTTCCTCTGTTCTCTGCATGTGTCTTCACAAGTGCATGCAGTCCCCCAACAATGGATAGAACATGCACACATGCGACCCATACATACTTATGCACACACAAAATTAAAATGCATGCTGCCTTATTACTGATTTTCTTAATAGTTTCATTTCAGAAATTTGATCAATGCCATTTAAATAAAGCCCAGATTTTTGGGTATATCCCCAATCTTTAGGCAAAATTGTTTTTCATTTGCATTTTCATAAAGCCTAAAGTCCATTCTTAAAATCTGTCTTGAGCATGGCATGATTAGTTCCTACCGTGTATAGAGAAAGCCCCCTGAAATAAATCTTGTCTCTGGTACTGACCACCTGTGGGCTCCTTATAAGTTAGCCATTTTGCTCTAGGGTGTGGTTTTCTTATCTGCAAACTTAAGACATATTAGTCTAAGTCACAGGCTGCTTTAAGGATTGCATACAAATGTGATGTTTAGAATGGAGAGCAATGACTGGCAGCTAGTAAATGTGCACGGAATTAGGCAGCATTACATCTGGGGAGTCCATGTCTACTCCACCTCACTAGACTCCGGATCTAGAAAATCAATACAATGTGAAAATTACTTTGACCTGAAATAATGACTCAGTTGATAGCCAAGAAACTGAATTCTATAAGGAGTGCACTGCATGAGATTTAGTAGGTCTTGTTCTCAGGCCTCTTCTCTGAGAAATAGCTGAGAAAAAGAGGCAGTAATGTCCCTGGTATATTATTTAACACATATATTTAGTTAATTATGTACAGTGAATCATATATATATATATATATATATATATATATATATATATATCACAAGGTCAGTATTCCAAATTCTCGTCAAATCTGTCTATTCTTATCCATAAACTTTAATAGAACTATTTAGGTAATTTTACAAACCTTCTGAGAACACATTCACAAATACAAAGAGCCAGAGAAATGTGGATAGTGTTTTGGCTTTTAAAATATGCTAGACATTTCAGATAATTTCCTCTTTAACTAATGGATTCTAACTATTCACATATCAAAAACTACATTATTATAATTCCTTCCACCGAGAAAATTAACAGAAGAGCTTCACAAACACTTTCTCTTGTATGTACTTTTTGAGAATCCGGGAGTCACCAGTCGCATTTATGAGTAATATCAGTCTCTCCAAATGTTTTAGGCTTCTTAATTGTTTAAAGAATTTCTTTAAATCTAATATCAGGCTCTCTAGTTCTGATTTCAGCCCTTTTATGATTTCTTTCTTTTCAGTTAGAATCTGCTATTTCCCCCCCTTTACCCCCATCCAGATTGACATCTGTCAATCTTTGAAGTGGTTCCAGGCTTGTGTAAGTGTTCCAATCAGGTCTCAGGAAGCTGCCCTGAGAATGATCCTTCCCCATCTAGTCTCTCTTTTTCTTTCCCTTCTCTGTCTCTTTCTCTATTTCAACTATATATGCATGGGCATGAATGACCATGTTTGTATGTGTGTATATATATATATGTATGTATATATATACGTATATATATATATATATATATATATATATATATATATATATATACACATGAATGTGTCTATGTGGTATGCACATGTTTATGTGCATGTTTATTCAATTGTGTAATATAAGCTTGAGTATGTAGTTGTGTGTAAATGTACATGAATGTAATAATATTTATGTATGTATATATATATATATATATATATATATATATATATATATTATGTAAAGTGTAATTCTCCCTACAGTAGATGCCATCAATAGAATTCCAGTTTCTAGCTTTGTGTAAGTCAGATTTATAATTAAGAGTGGAAATTTAAACTTTGAAATCAATCTTATCAGATAGCACAGTGAAACCAATTTGCCTAGTGTTATTTGGTGTATTTGACCCATTTCACTCTTTTCCTAAAGTTATTTTGGCCTAAGCACTCAGAAGTGGCTGCCTGCTCCCTTGGCTTGCCCACAGGGAAATCTGTTAGTGCTCCTTACCGCTGTTCCCACACCACATTGCATGTAAGATTAGCATTAAACAGCCACTCTCAGGAGGAAATCCAGAAAGCCCAGTGAGTTACTCTGAAGTAGCATGGGGCTTATCTGAAATCTTAACATGGAAAAGGGGCCTATCTAGACGCAAACAGCTTGAAAAGAGATCTTGATATGAAAACCCAACTAATGGATTCTTCACTAGAAAGACAATCTGGGGGTTCTTATCGCTCAGGTGGAGGCCGCAGTGAGGAGTGGATAGCGGTGACTGAAGCAGGCAGCGGGTGTGAGGGACATTGGGCCATTTTAATGTAATTTCTAAAAGGCTCTGTTGCCATAACAGAGCCTCTTGAACAGGATGTTATTTCGTGCTTGGGGGCAAAATCTGTTTAGATCTTTGCTTCTAATAGCATCTCACAGACGCTGTAATTGTGAAATAACTTTCTCAAAATAACTTGGTGCAGGGATGGAGAGAAAAGATCGGTGAGATTAATTCTTGGCAAATTTGTCTTGAATGCAATTTGAGGAAATTTTGTTTTCTTTTTTTTCAGAGGCACTTTTATTAGACAGTGGTGCTTAGCAGAGAATGAGTCCCCTCAGGTCTTAAGGCTTAGGAGATCATTTTTACTTAGTACACACTAAGATTTCCCTAGTGTTCTAAATCACCCCCAACAAGATGAAAGGCCTCGCAGGGTTTGGGGGAAGACAAGAAGCCACCCAGGACAGGGTATGGCAGGAACTTGCCGATGGTATCAGCAGTTTTCATAAAATGGCTTCCCCTTTCTTATGATTTGAAGTCCCCTGCAGTAGCTGACATGTGTCCCTCACAGTGACAGAGCAGGCAAGGTCAATGGGCTCAGGGCTCATCTTGCATTGTCTCTGTAGTTCCAGCTTCTCTCTATTTCAGTTTGGGTTTAGGGGGCTACAGAGTCCTTGGCTTAGGAAAACTGCAGGGGCAGGAAGGTTTGGTTCAGATCAAAAGAACAGCTATTGTGACAGAGATGTCTAAGGATCCAGGTCTCAGGTTGCATGCGTTCTATGATCTCAGTACATGGATGTGAGCAAATGACCATAATTCCACGTCACCTTCCACCTTAGTACTTTCTTAAAATTTTGAGATTTAATCCCTTGAGTGTGCCAAATGGGGGCCACCTCTCTGTTCTCCCTCCATTCTGAGTCGATTCTTTTCTCTATACCTTCTCTGCCTCCCCAGCAGCGTGTATTGGCCTCTTCCGAAATGTAATGAGCCCAGTTCTATTGCAATTTATGAGCTAGTGCAGAATCTACAGATTCTATAAGCTAGCCTCTTTCTTCCTTGCCAGGAAGCACTGCCAAAACATGAAACTCATCATGTATATAATTACTCAAAGTGAAGAAAGATTTTTTTCCTCAATCATATGAGACATATTTTATATTTGTCCAAATATATGCATTATTATATGAACACAAATGACTGAGCACATGCATGAAAAGGACAAAAGCAAATCTATAGAGAATTAGCAAACTATGATGATCAAGAAATGAAGGATTTGGACATAATTAACTATGATGGTATTTTTATTCCTTCCCTGACATGTAAGCAGAAACCCAGATCCTCTAGTCTCAGATCTCACTCCAGAAATGAGTGCTAAACTCATTTCTAGTTGGCACTAACAAATCAGAATTGGTGCTTATGAAGTAATACATTGCTATCTAGAACAGACTTTCTTTCCTAGGAAGCCCTGGACAAAGGGTACAGCTGTCTAGACTGTAAATTAGACCCACTGACTTTCTTTGTACAAAGCTGATGCCCTTCTGGTTTCATTGTGTGGAGTTTGAAGTTAAGTGACTGGAGTCCTAGAAATGCAGGCTCTTGTTAATCTTTCGTCAGTGGGAGACATTGCACAATGCTTTTCCCAAGACTCTCGGACTGTTGATAATTACAGCATGGAACTGTTAAGAAATCAGGATTGGTGAGACATAAAAGAATAAGCAGACAACTGTATCTTACTAGATAAAGACAGGTGTGGTGGGTGAGGGAGAAAAGGAGAAACAGAAAGTAAAGGGTTACCATGGACACATTCCACATAATTGTCATGTAAACAAAACAAAGAACCCCAATATGCTAATAGCAATAGTCGTTGAGGCCTCAAGGCAGAGGAGTGGTTGGTTATGCCTCAAGAGTTTCAGAAGGTTTTTAAAAACAAAGAATTAAAGAAAACAATGTTTCTAACTCAGTCCATACCAGGAGAGGTCACATTGGGTGGCATTAAATATAGTATGTTTTAGTCGAGGACTGTTCACTGCTTTAAGTATTGAATGTTTATTTAAAACGAAATGTGTAATAAAATGCATGATCACATATTTAGGTAAAATACATTTTAAAAACTAGCAAAAACATGGATGGTTGTTTTTTGAAAACATGTCACCTGGAAACAATTCCAAGGAGCAAGAATTTGAGCCAACTTATGGGTGTATTATGAAGAGATAAATGTATAGAAATCTGCTCAAGCTATTACTTTCTAACAACATTGACTTTCCTGTGAGAAATACAGATATTTCTCACCCGTGTCGTGATGAAAAGTTAGTCTGAAGCAAATTCATTTGTTAGGCCACCCTTTCTTTAAGCTATATTATAAGGATCTTTACCTTGGCATATTGCCTGGCATGTGATGAGGTTAAATATTCAATATTAATGTCAGCTTAGCTACATTTTGGTTTATATTTTCCTTTAAGTGATTATGTTCTCTGGAAGATGATTTGATTTAGTGGTATTTTCTAATTTACTTAAAATATGCACTTGACATTTAACTGAGCCTTAGTTTTAAATATAATTGACATTTTAATTTTACAAATACTGATTATAAAACATATACATTGTATAATTCAGGAGTGCTCTTCTGTCTTGTAGACTAATTGCTCCCCCGTTATTTAAGCTGATTTAAACATCGCCAGCTCTGGTCTTCTCTCATTCTGACGTTCTCCTTGAATTTGGGGTTTAGTCCAACATTACTACTTCTGTTCTTCTGGATTGTCATACTCGTGTGCCTTGTGCAACCTGATCGTAGTACCGTGCAAAATATTTTAGGTCTAGTTCTAATGGTGTTTATCCCGGTAATTATATTTTAGAAACAGAAAAAGAAACTTGTTCATTTCTCAAATCCGTGCTTCTCCTGAGTGAACATGGACCTGGAATAGAGAGATGTTACCAAGAGTCAGACCTGCTCTACGTTACAATCACTCATGTTGACAGACATGAGCTATCTGTCACCCAGATCGCTGCCATGTGAGAGGGGAATTGGTTTCTCGCAAGTGGAAATATAAATGAGATCCTACAGGACAATGGGATCCTTCTAGAAAAGACAGAGTGAACAACATGTTTCGATTGACAACAGCTATACTTTTCTTCTAAGAATGAAATCGATTTTTTGTCACCGTCCCAGCAGATTCAGTTACCCGATCATTCTATCCCTGCCACTGGTTCAGCTTGGAACTGGACAGAAGCCTGGTGCTTTTACAGGGCTCACAAGATGGCTTTCTGCAGAGGGAGCTGTGGCATGGAGTTTGGCATTGGGTGAAGAACTTCCCTTCCCATCTCTCGTCAATGGCTAGTCTAATCTCAAGTCAGCGACGACTTGCACCGTCTATTGTAAACCATGCTGGCAGGAGTTAAGACAGGAGCAAGGTGATGGCCATGGGGAAGGAGAGGGTTCACTCTACAGTCTCCTCATAATTGTTTCAAATGCTGCTTTGGTTCTCAGAGATGTTCTCTGTGTCAGTGTTCATGTGCTATAGCTGAGATGGACTTTGATAAATAAAAATGAAACAGGCAAAGCTGCTCAGTTGTTTGTTTTGTCTTATTTTCTTATTATGGCAGTTTAATTACAATGAAAAATAATGTGGCCCATGGGCATGCAAGCATGCCTGGTATATATCTTGGTCCAAAGCAACACAGTGAATGAAATATGTATTTAAAAGTTTAAAATGATTGATTTCTAAATGAAAGATTCTCAGTGTTTTTGTTTCATCTATCACTTTAAGTTAATGAAGAAATTGTTGTTATTAATTATATACTATGGGTCTCTAGTAAGTGATAAATTTATACTTTATTAATATCATTGAAAGTCTCCAACATTTCTGACCTGTGCTTATTCAGCTACTTGATGTAGAGAAGATGATAGTCTCATAGAATTGACAGAAATTTCGTATACCCCCAAATAACTATCTTCCCTAGTTCTAATGTCTTACTAAGTCACAGTATACTGACATGGCCAGAATTTTAACCACAAATAAATGACATGTATATCACTAGAGGAAGAGTTGGGTAAATTCCAAAAAAACCCAATTGTTACGTTTGATAAGCATTGATTACTCATTTATTTGAACGTGACTATTTCAAATTTGCCTGTTTATTCATTTATTTATTTTTGTATGGGTGTGTATGCCATGCATGGAAAAGTGTCCACAGAGGCTTTGAAAAAGAGCATGAATCCCCAGAGTTGCAGTTACATGTGATTCTTCTGAAATTGTTGCTGTGGCTGGGCTGAATTCAGGATGTTTGCAAGAGTCAATATACCATGCTTCACTGCTGAGACATCTCTCCAGCCTCTTGCTTCTTCTTCTTCTTCTTCTTCTTCTTATTATTATTATTATTATTATTATTAATCATTGGTAAACTGTTTTCCAAAGTGACTGCACCAGTTCACACACTTTGGCTCAAAACACATGAGGTTTTTCTCTGCCTCTTAAACAGTTTTCACATCCATGTTTCTTTCTTTCAGCCCCTCCGATAGCTCAGTGGTTAGGTTTTCCTGGTTTGAGTTACATTTTTCTAAAGAATAGAGGTTGCAAAATATATATTTTTTATGGACTTCCTTACCATCTAGCTGTCTTCTGTCTGTGATTTGATTTGCGATGGCTAAGCTTATTCATAGATAAACCTGGAAAGAGGCATTGTCACAATCCCATTGGGTTGTGGTCATCTCTTTGGGCGGCAATTTCTTGATTGCTAATTTGTGTAGGAGAGTGTAGCCCACTGTGGGCAGTACCATCCTTAGGGGGTACTTTAAGAAAGGTAGTTGATAATGAGTCTAACACCCAAAAAGCAATGTTCCTCCATAGCCTCTGCTTCAGTTCCTGCCTTCTGGTTCATGCTTGGGCTGGCTTCCCTTGATGGTAGACTGTGATCTTTAAGCTACATTAATTCTTTCTTCCACAAGTTATTTTTGCTTCTTGTTTTATCACAGCAACAGAAAGCAAACTAAGACATGATTTCTGTGTATTTTGCCAGTTTTCTAATTGTATTGCTTGCTTTTTTTTTTTTTACTACCAAGTCTATTATATATTCTAGATAATTTAGCTTGTCCAGATAACTGGCTTGCAAATATCTATTCCCCTTAATAGGATCCCCTTAATAGGATATTTCATAAAGAAAAGTTTTAAAATTTTATGAAATCCCATTTATTTACTTTTCCTCTTCTGAGTGATAAATATAGTGTAACACACAGTGATTCTTCCAATATCATGGGCCTCGAAGACTTGACCTGTTATTTTGTTGTTGTTGTTGTTTGTTTTTCTTTTTATATGAAAGTTGTATAATTTTACATTTTAGGTTTCTACTTGTGGATTATGGTATTATAAAAGTACTTACTGGCTCTAGGACAACTTTTGCTCTTGGAGACCCAGTTGTTGAACTTCCCCTTGACTTGTTTAGAACTTTTTAAAAACAGAAGTCAGGTGTGTTCATGGAGGTCATGCCATGCATGCGTACTGTGTCGATCCGTTGATCACAGGTTAGCCTTTTTCAACAGATCTAGACCAGACAGTTTTCATCTCCTTAGCTATAACACAAGCCCTGGAAATGGAGCTGCTGATGCCTTGTTTCTTCACCACATTATCTTTAGAATAATTCTGTCTTGACTTAAAAAAAAAAAAAACATTGTGGATACTGGGATATTGGTTTTGCGCTAGTTTCATTTTCACATACACACAGGCACATTTTGACGCATTTAGACTTTACATAAAATTAATTCCTAAGGAATTATTACATAAGTTTTTCAATCATTTCTAGTTTTCTGGTAGAATTTTTGAAGTCTCTTATGTATGCCATATGTTATGCAAATAGGGATAATTTTATTTATCTTCCTGTTTGTGTCCCTTTCATTTTCTTTTCATTTCACTGTGGATAATGCTTCAAGCTCTATACTGAAAAGGCATAGGAAAAATGGATGGTATTGTCTTCTTCCTGATTTTATAGGATTTCTTTGAAATTTTCTCCATTTATGGTGTTCACTATAGCTATGTCATATGTATTATTTATTATTTTGAACTATGTTCTCTCCAGGCCTACCCTCTACAGAACTCTTACCATGAAAGAATAGTGAATTTTATCAAAGGCTTTTTCTGCATCTTTTGAGCAGATCATGTGACTTTTCTCTTTAAGTCTACTTTTCTGATTTATTACTTTTAGTTCTTGATCTATTTTGAACCATCCAAGCATCTCCATGATAAAGGCAACCTAACAGCAGATAACCTTTTGAGATACGCCTGTATTCAGTCTTCAAGTATTTTATTGATAATTTTGCATGAACTCTGGAGATATTGGCCTGTAGTTTTGTTTCTGATTGTGTCTTTACCTAGTTTTGCGGAGTGTTTTATATATTCCTAGGATGAGATTGAGGTTGGGAATTCTCCTTTTATTGACCATCCATAATAAAAGGTTTAAATACAGTTGTTTCTGCAGTGGTTGTGTGAAGTATATGATGCATACATGCTCATATCAAGGCACACATGTTATGCAGGTTTGGTGTCTTTTTCAGTCATCCACTCATTTCATTTTTGAGACTGGACCTTTCCCTGAACCTGGAGCTGATGGGTGTAATGAAGACTTACTGCCCGGTGAACTACAAGAATCTACCCTATCCCAGCCCTGACATACATGCTTATGATATTCACAATTGCTTCTATCCAGGTGCTAGGATCAAAACTTAGGTCTTCATAGTTGATCAACAAATACTTTGCAGATTAAATCATCTCTTAGGTTGAGCATTAATTTATCTAAATGAAACAAAAGCTGATAAAAATAACTTCAATAAAAACAAAGTAAGCGTAATCCATGTTTGTATAATAATCCTCCTTTGCTCATTTGAATATAATATTTTCAAGCCTATTAGTTCTGTCATCTTATTACTAAATTATCATGCTAATATTGGTAATAGTAGATCATCTTGAGTCCATCCAGACCATTGATTCTCTAATTCCCAGCAGCTGTGAAAAGGTCACAACTAGTGAGGGCTAACTAGCAACCAGAATCCCTCCTGCAGAGGATGCTCATATGCTCTGCCTTCTACATGATTGCCTAGTGTGCTGACTACACTACTACTGCATATATCTACAGCTAGATTTCTTCAGTTACGAAATGACATGAAGTATAGTCTATTTTAGTTCCCTTTGACCTCTTATAAATCTGTTGGTTTACTGCACATATGTAGTCACTAATTTATTCTTCGTCAGCTCTGATTACTGCCATTAAAACTTTTAAAATTATTCAAATATAGTGATGGCTGAAAACATTTTTTTTTTCACAAACCAAAGAGTTTACCTTGCAAAGGAACGTTAAGATCAATCACGTGGTTTCTGAGGATGGTAACTGAGTTTCATTGTGTGCAATGTCAAGCACATAGGTTCTCCTCTAGAGAAGCCACCATTTCTTTAGAGTAAATATAAGAACAAGCAATGCCATGTTAAATGCAACAAGCAGCTAATGGTGACTGAACACGTAAGTCTGTGTGGGGTGTCCTGTCTTACCTGGTAAAGCATGTGCAGGGTGTCCTGTTGCACATGGTAAAACATGTGTGGGTGCTCCATCTTACACAGTAAAGCATGTGTGGGGTGTCCCATATCATATGGTGAAACATGTGTGGGGTATCCTGTTTCACTCGACATACATATATTTCATTGTGTAGTACTATGTAGCCCTAATCCATTCTGCTGAAGACATCACATAGGTGAACAAGGAGTTTTCTCAAAAGTTCTGTAAATAAGAAAATATGTTAACATCAAATACTCTTACAATGGTAACCTAAGTCTTTGGTGACATCACTTAGAAAAAAGGTAACCAAATGAAGAATAATCAAAGCAGGGCATGGTGTCATATTATAATCTTAGCACTCAGAAGTCTAAGGCAGAAGAAAGACCACTTCAAGGTTAGCCTGAGCGTTACAATAAAGTCACTCTCAACAAATAAACCATTATCAAGGAATGTCAGTAAACCAGCCCCACTGGCAAACATGTACACTTTAACTCTAACACATCCCTTTTAACTGAAGATTTTCTGACTCTTCGTCTCTCTTCTAAATCTAGGCTGTCAGGATTCCAGCTGCCTTCTTCCATCGTGAGCACCGGGTCGCTCCTCACACTCTGGTTCACCACGGATTTTGCAGTGAGCGCACAGGGCTTCAAGGCCATGTATGAAGGTAGGAGGCGGTGGCCCTTGGCATGTTGCTCACCTATCTGCTAAATGCTGTGTGAGATACAGATGTGCGTCCAGATGGGTTGTTCGAAGGAAGCACGTGGCTGTTCTTTAACACACTGTCAAGCAGATGCAACACTGTCTTCTATGTCTGCCTGCCAAAGAATGAGCAAAAAACATGCTTAACTTCTTGCTTATTGGTCCAAACTTATGAATCAGATTGTTTTGTTGACTGCAACGCTAACACCTGAGGATTACACATATAAATGAATTGGTGGGGCTGCTTCGTTATAAAGCATTTGTTTTTAACCTAGAAGAGTCTTATTAAACTGTTTCCTCAGAAGTACAACTCGTAACTAGGACTGAAATAAGGTGGTCTTATGAAATGAGAGATTTGTGCCAAAGTTGGAATTTTTACTTTAGAAATTAATTTGGCCTCACTCTTGTTTGTCTCTTGCAAAGCAGTGGAATTTTTGTTTTGTATTTGATGTCAGATTTATGGTTATACACTTTATGATGTTGTTGTCAGTTTTAAGGTGTTTTTGGTGTATATGTAATAGAAGACATGTGGACATTGGTTAAGGAAAGGACTGTCTCTGTGTTAGATTTGAAGTAATTGAACTGGGTACCAATGAGCATGAGGCCTAAGGTGTGTGTAATTTAGTTTGGCATAGAGGTATTTAATTTTCTTTCATGTGTAATACAAGAGCTATCATTTGCAAGTTACATAAACTCCGGTGACTGTGAGTTAAGAAAAATGAATTGTGGGTGGAGCCATTAGTCACTGACTTTCTGGAACCCACGTGGTTTGCTTTACATGTGTCATGGTTTGCTCTAATACTGAGTACATGTGCATGCATGTTCTTTGGGGAAAGTTCAACCCTCTACTTGGTTAATTTAACTGAAATTAGTTGTGATGTGGCTATCTGGTTGTAATGGGTTATATAATAACATAGTATGGTGCAATACAACCATGTGGAGCTGTACAAAAACTTGTTAATATTTTTAGCTTAAATGACCTATTCATGCTGCAGATACCAGCCTGCTCTGCAAGACTCATTTGTGAGGTCACTATGCTTCCATACAAACCAGTGCCAGTTGTGAGAGAGGTATAAACCCTGTTGAGTGTGTGACTGTTAAGACATAGCATAGTCTTCAGACAGTAGCAAGCTGATTTATGGTCAATGGTCGGATTAACTTTTTTATTAATTATTTTATTTGTTTGCATTCCAAATGTTGTTCCCCTTGCCACCCAGTCTCTCCTCCATGATCCCCCCACCCCTCCCCCTCCTCTTTGCCTCTAAGAGGTTGGATTAATTTTAAAATTCAGTTACAACTGTCATTTTCCTGTAAACATTTACATGTCTTTTGCATGACACAGAAAAACATCTCCGCATCAGTGAGTTTGCGTCCTCTGAGCTTGCTTGCTTCTAAGGTTTTAGATGATATCTGTCCAGAGGGTAGACAATGGGTCCAAGGTCCAGGAACCCTGGCAATTCTACTCTCTTTCCTGACAAAGTCCTTGTGGGTACTCTATGTATTTCTCTGATTACCAGTAGCTAATGTAGAAGCCTTTGGAGTTGAGTGATGTCCAAGTGTGCCCTTTGATCAAAGCTTCCTGGCCTGCTGTAGGTTTTATTTATTATCATAATGAATGATAACTTAGTTTTTAAAATATTAATCAATTTTTTCTGTTAGACAGTATATCATGTATGGGTCAGGATAAAATCAAAATATAACTGGAAAAGTACATAGATATGTGCTAACTTGAATATGCTTTCAGAATATGTGAAGATGTTTTTTGTAAGTTATATTTCAAGTGGTTAATCATTTATCAGATAATTACCAAAAAAACATAAGGCAAATTTTGAAGAAAATATTTGTGAAATACACGAATTTGTCATCAACAAAACCAATTTTATGTAATATTTGATATCTGAATATAATCATTATTTATCACTGCACATCAAAGACTTTTATCATCCTGATAGAAGACTACAGATAGGAGAAGTTATTGGAAAGAGAGCAAAGCTCTCACTGACAGCTTCCCTCCTTTATTGATAGCTCAAGCCCCCAGGGATAGGTGTCTCCTCTCTCCCACCAAGGCAAGATTTGGGGAGTACATAGGATAGAAAAGTTATACATGCATGAGAGAAGGCAGGGCCAGTGTGGTGACCAGAAAGACATCTACAGCAGTTTCCAATGTGTTATTTACATGCATTTTTTTTAAATAATGTAGATTTTCTTTTACTCTAGTACTTGCTGTTTTGAAGAGAGAACCCATGTACTAATTTCTACGAAGGAAACAATGTAATTAATATTAATCTAAACACTTAAAAATGTTAATTTATTATCCAAGATATTTAATGGAAATTGAATTTAGATAAAAGTACTAAATCAACTATTAAAGCATTTCCCTGTGGTCCTGAAGTAGCGCTGCTTTCTTAAATTAGACTTTCTTTAGTATTAACAGATCGCTGCTTAAAGTTTTAATTTACATCCACTGGGTTGGAATCAGGAAACTGTCCAAAGTTCTAAGATCTGTCAAAAATAAGATAACCTTGGCAATGGTTAATGTGGGCATGGAATGCATGATTTTTTTTGGCAATATTTTCAAATAAGTCTTGTTTATGTAAATTATTATTTGTACATGGGGAGATTAAGCAACATAATGAATGTGGAAACAATAAGTTAAATATTCTGACTAATGCATTCAGTCACTGAATTTGACTTTGTAATCCTAATGAAAGTACTTATGAATTTCTTTCTAAAGTTGTCCACATGGAGTACTTCTTCAAGGTTCCTCTTTGGGACTTCTTAGCAAATAAGTTTATAGATTATTGTATAAGTAATCCAAGGATTTTTAACTGATAATTGCAGAAAAATTTGAGCCAGTGACTCAAAATACTCATTTTGTCATGTTTTATATGCTCCACTTATGGACCAATCAATTAGTATAATTTTATTTAATAAAATTCTAATGAGACTTATATTACTTAATGACTTATTGCTTAATGAGACTTATGTTGCTTATAATGAGTCCTAAGAAATTCTGACATATTTGTTTTTGTCTTAAAATTCTTAAGTTGATCAACATCACACCTATATGTATATGTAGATAGACAGATAGAGATAGAGATAGAGATAGAGATAGAGATAGATAGAGATAGAGATAGATGATTGTTAGGTGGTAGTTGAGGGACATATGTATTAGAGATATGGTGTGTAAATATTTCAATACTGTGTAGCTGAATGGGTACATGGATAAACAGAAAAGAGACAAAAAGATGATAGATTAAAATGTAGGTGATAGATGATTGCAAGAAAGATGCATCACAGAGAATAGATAAAGGACTGGTAGATAGTTGATCTATAGACAATGATGATAAATAGATCATTGCCACACAGACATAGGATAAAATACTTATAGACAGATGATTGATAAATAGCAGAAGGATACATATGTAAATAGAAGGTAGAAAAGTAGGTGACAGATGATCACACCAAAATAAATATATCAGAGACAACCAACAAATGATAGATAGATAAGTAATGATAGGTAGATAACAAATGGATAGATAAACATGGTGCATAGAGAGACCAATATACAGCTAACTAGTGGTAAATATTGAGGTAGATAAGACAATAAATAGATAGATGTGTCTATTATTATATAATGTCTTAAATGTGTTTTACCTGTTACTGTTACTATCATTTAAAGTTGATGGATCAGTGACTAAAATAGTTTCATTCTATTCAGAATTGCACTATGTTGCTCAGTGTCAGCAGAATTAAGCCCAGATCTGCTTATCTTTAGAAGTTGCTATTCCCAAGGTCTGCTTATTCTCCAGATGTTAGAGACTGTGTGTTCCAAACTCGAACATATGCATACAGTACCCATGTACTATATGTTCATGTTTATAAAGATACCATATGAGCAGGATTGAGCAGGTAGACGTTAGGGCCTAAGGATTCATTTCTCACGGATGGAGAGATGTCTCAATGCAGAACACATCCTGCTATAAAGAGGACCCAGGTTCACTTGTTATCACCCATATCAGGCATTTCACAGCTGTAACTCCAAGTCAAGGAGTTCTTATGCCCTCTTCTGGCCTCTATAGGCACTGCACTCACAGGTGCACAAACCCATTCACATACATTTAAATAAAAATAAGTCTTTAAAATGTGGGATTTTTTAGTAGTCTCATTTTTCCCTCCACTTGTTTACAAATCTCTCACTGGGTATTTAACAGCCATCTAGCACTACACTATAATAATAATGATAATAATGATTAATAATAGTAGTAGTCGTAGTTGTAGTAGTAGTCGTAGTCATAGTCGTAGTAACAAGGCTGAAATGAATGGACTGTTCTGAAAACTAATGAAATAGAGAATGGCATGGTGGAGTGTTGTTCAAAACTCCTCCATGGTGGAGGGTCTAAAGAGAAATGCCTGCTGGTGCCATGCCCTGAATATTGGTCTGAACAAGCATACATGATAAGAAAATTCTTCTGGGTGAAGAAGAAACATGCAAAAGGAAACTGAGAAAAACAGATGCTCTTATTTGAGGACTGTGTGTGAATGGAAAGAAGGTAGGTTTGTAGAACTGGTTTTGAGGGATACCAGGCTTAAGCTGAGCAGACCCCTAGCCCACCTGAACACCCCAACAATGGGCTAGGTTTGTATTGTATCATCTTTGAGACGGTAAACTCATACTGTTAGAGCCTTAGAGGACATTCTTTTCACTACCCTGTAAAATGCAGGATAGAGCTTTGTCAGATATTTTTAATGAACCTAAGCCAGACAGGAAGAAGTTGAGATAGAAGTAAGGCCTGATGTATGGGTGGGTAATAGAATGACCAGCAACATATCGTACACGTTTTAAATAACTGGGGATGTGGATTTTGAAGATTTCCACTACATAAATAACTGTGTGAGGTAATGGGTATGGTAAATATTATTTGATTTTTATTATAATACAAAGTATCCAAGAAACAAATGAGCCCCCTAATATCCCTCAATCTATATGTTGGTAGGTAGCAATCTGAAGAGAAATCAAATAATCTGTAAACTCTAAATCAATTTTTAACAACTAGTTTACTTTCTTTCCTTTTCAGACCTGAAAACCTGTTAGTGAGCATGACCATTGAGAATATAGATAGAATCTTCTGTGGGTAGGAAGATTCTTACCCAGTTTATATACAATCACTGAAGTGCTTTTAAAAGAAAGTGTGTCTATAGCCTGCAATATAAACACAAGGATGCACAGAATGACCTGCTTAGTTCAGGTCGCCCAATTAACTCTTATCCACAGGAAAAGAGCTCATGCCTACTTGGTCACTTATTACACGATCATTTTTCTGAGCAAAAATGTGACATTTTCATCTACCTCTCAACTCAGCCACAGGAAGGTGGATCTTGCCACACAGTATGGCCCTGTGATTCTCAGAATCAATAGGCAGTCTGCTCTAGGGCAGGCTGGGCTTTTTGCACTGAGTCTTGCCTTCTAACACTGCCTGGTTTTCACACCCCTCAAGGGAGGATTTCTTGCCAGAGTATCTTCAGGACTCAATTCATAAAAAGTAGCTACATGGCGGCCCTGCGTGAGCCATGCTTCACCTTTCTTTTGGGAACTCCAATGCTTGTGTATATCTGCAGGCAGAGATTACCAGACTCAGCCTGAGTTGTGGTGTGGACCAGGAGGGATCAGCAGAGGAAATGAGGCCCCTGTCTGAGGATTATGATTGTGTGGAGGCAACAGCAGCTTTCCATAGCCTGCTCATCCTTTAGTCATGTTCAGATTATGACAGGAATGATATGGCCAGAGTGAAGCTCCCAGCCACTTATGACTTAGGTGCTAGCAGCAGGGAGGGTCACACCAGTTTCTTCTTGTCTGGTCTTGACAGCCTTGCAGTTCTCTGAAGCAGGCAGAGTTGGTCCTTCTCCAGCTATGTTCACTGCAACTCAGACACCTCTGTTCTTTTGGCAAGGGTGTTCAACACCAGGCATATTAGGATCACAAGTCCGAGGTTCTGGTGCAACATTTGAAAGCACTGCATAAGCTCAGTCAGAGCCCTCAGACCCTTAGACATATGCTAATCAACAGACAGCAAGCTCAATGTTCTACCACAGTAAGATAATATTTTAAAAGAAATGATCTTAACTGTTGGTATTACAACAACTGAAAAAGGCACAGATACAGGTAAAGGGATGTTTCTTTCTGAAAGTCCAGCTTTGAGACAGCCAGATTATGGGAAGAAGAAATGGGAGAGCTGTCAAACTAAAGAAAGCAGCCTGTGAAGAGGGTCTGCTGGTTACCTGTGTCTTCTGTATTTCTGATGAATGGAGAAACAGGGAAAACAGTTTGTGCAGCCCCATGTTCCCAGAAATACAGAGCCACCTCAGAGTCGTGTCCATTCCAACACCAGAGCCTGATATCCTGGGCATGCAGCTGGCTCCAATGGTGTCCTCCCTGAGTGGGTGACTCCATGGCACATAAGCCATGGAACTGATCATTCAGAAGCTGATTCACATTTTACTGATTCACTCTTTTTAGCCTGAGAGTCCTAAAACATTTCTAGCTGCTACCAACTACGATTTTTTATGCTCGATTTTGTGGGTGTGTGAGATTCTCTGAGAAAATAAGATATTTCTTGGACTTTATGAAGCTCTGAGAAGTTCAGAATTTAGTGAAAGACCAGAATACTCCATTGATTGATGCATGCTCAATGGTCCTGTGGCAATTTAGCTGATAGTTGTCATTTATTTTATCTTATTTCTGGAGTTTGATACCAAGTTCAAGTAGGCGTGCTTAAGACTGTAGTGTATCTCACACATGACACACTGTTAGAAGACAGTAACATTAACATCAGTGGAGCTAGGATGGGCCTTGCAGATTGTAATTTATTAGTGTGAACTTTGACTTCAGACATATGTCTTATGCACTTACCTAGTGAGGGAGAGTCAATTCTGTGCATTAGAAAATCTACTTTCTATCTCAGTAGAAATAGTCTACCCTCAGTTCTTCAGGAGAGATGCTACTGGTGACAACGGTTGTGTGAGACATTGGTTTTTCTCCTAGCAACTACCACATACAGACACACATGTATGTGCACATTAGTATGTGTTCATGAATGCATGGACACAAACACACATAGACACACATGTTCACACATACACCTGTACACACATACTCACATGTGCATGTGTGTGCATGCATTCACACATGCATTCTTGTATAAAGGTAAACATGCTCACACTGCATGTGTATACATTTCTCACATTCTTGTACACGTACCGCCATCTGTCTCTCTCTTCATAGCTTGCTGGATCACTCTGTACAATTTTCCTTTCTGCAGCATCATCAGAAAAAGACAGGGCTCTTTAGAGTTCTAGTTTTAAAGAGAATTAGTTTTTGTCTTCTGTGTATACATTGGCCTGGGGTCTCTGGGATGGGCTGCTACATCAAAGCAACTTACTAAAAATGTCATGAGTTCTTGCAGAATCACATAGGTACACCTGTGTGAGCCTGCACTTCTGCCTATTCCTGAGAAGGTTTGTCTTGGCTGTGCTGTAATGTATATAGGTGCCTGAATGTTCAGGAGAGTTAGCTGACTGCACTGTGAATCTATGTTACCATTGGGCTTGGAGTCACCAGCAAGATCCTGGCTTGTTCTGCCATGCACAAATGCACACCCCTTAGCTCATTACAACAAGCATTGACAGCATTGGAAAATAAAAGCCATAAAGCCAGAGATTTCCAAGGATGATGTGAGCATTAATATTCTTGAGTGGACCTCTGGCTTTTAACTGGAAATTGCATGAAAGTGAGGCCAGGTAATTAAAAATCCTTTGATACAGTCATTTTTTTTTAAATGGCTGAGTTAATAAATTCCCAAACCAGTGCTGTATTTGATTTCCTTTTAATTTAAGAGAAAACAGTGTATACTTACTAAACCCTGCTTATAGATAGCAGGAATCTATTAAAAGAAGCAGTAAAAAGCAAGACGTTTCAGTAGAAAATTCATCTTCAAAATCATCACTCAGCAACAAATAACCATGGGGGCACATTATGCTCCCAGCCTCAGTTTGTAATTAATTCTTTCATTTTTTACTTAATCTTGACTATAGAGTAAACTTGAATCCTTATAAACACGCGTCCCCCATGTTTTTGCTGTTTGCTGGTTTTGTTAACATTTCCTCCAACCACTGGTTTCTATTTCAGAGAAATTGGCTTCTAACTTTGCTATGGACACATGAACAGTGTTTAACAATACATAATCATGGGTAGTGTTTCCAAATGAAAATGGCCATCATTTAAAATGCACCTTATATGCACCAGAGAAAGGGTGGCCCTCCCCTTCATTTCTCTCTTGTTTTAATTCTTTGTCCTTAATAGGAGTCTCAGTGGCAATTAGATAACCTTCTGCATCTAAACACCAGCAAGCTCTGGCTGTTCTGACACTGGAGATGAAAAATGTTTGATTTCATTATTTAAATGTGTACATGTGGGTGAGACTTTGGAATTTGATGCTGGGTTTCATCTCATTTCACATCCATGGTAAATGTGGCCACTGGACAAGTTGCTTCAGACTTTACTACTTAATTTCCTTATTTATAAAAGAGGTATGTGGCACATGTCTCCAGTCATCTTACTTAGCTGCTTCTGTCACTTCTGCAGAGGAAGTCTGGAAGATTAGATGTAGTGAGGTCACTTCTAAAGAGAGCCCTGTGTGATATTCTTTAATGCTGCTGTTTTGTACTGTTGTTCTCTTTGGTGTCTGTCGTGGGACACTCAATTATCCCCTCATCCTCTATGCTTGTGTTTGCTTTACATGGTTTGAGAGACTACACAAACATTTCTAAGTGGGTTCAGAGAATGCATGTGCCTGCCGACACACTGTGTTTTTTTTTTCCATTCACCTGGCATCTTGTGTATATTGGCTAAGGTGACTTCACTATTTTTTGTGAATCTCATTTATGTAGATAGGATTTTTTCCCCTTGCTGCTGTCTTGCTATTGATTTGCCCATTTCTGTCTTCTAAAAATAACAAGAATATAAGATAGAAGTCACTTAGCAGGGGGGGGCTGGGGGTGCCGTTCCACACTTGATTCCAGCTGGAGATGGCAATGGATGTAATAGAAAGGCAAGCGGATGACATCAATGTGAATCAGGCAAGGAGAAGATGTGGACATTGTTCAACTGGAAAGAAGAAAGAAAAGTTGATCATACTGAAAATATGTACTGGATATTGAACTGGAATAAAACTCTGAGTCTCACTGGTCAATTAAGCCCATGTTACTTTACATGATAATTAAAAGTCTCCCCCCCCTTTAAAGGGCTGTTGATAAAGCATGCTCATACTAAATTAAATATAATCATCTAATAAACATAGTTTGACATGGATATTGGACATTCCAAATTGTGCTTTGTCTTCCTCTTCTGGTATCTATCTAAATAGAAATTGAAATGTTTCTTTTGCCTATGGAATCTACAATTAGTCCACAGGGATTTGAATCATACTTCTATTGGTCTGCTTCTCCCTCATATGTATACTAATTTCCCTATTGATTCCGAGGCCCAAGGATCATAGTCACTATGCTTCACAAGTACATACTTCAGGCTTGATATTTTAAAACATGTCCATGCCTATTCATGCCTGTTCAGATACTACCCACGAACAATTATTTTTTTTTGCCTTTTCCTTGAATTTAGCAAGAGAATGGCCACTTGTGATCCCATTTGACAGTAGGTATGGATATGAGCTTTCTGAGGCTCCTATCATAAAAGATGAAAGCCTCAGGGTGTCTTCTCCTTTCCTCAGATAAGACACTGATTCTCTTATAGAACCTAAGAAGGTTCCATGTAGGCTTGCACTATGAGTTTATATGCATGCATTTCATCAAGGGTTATTACATTTTAATTGTGTATTTCTCATCACAGTCCTTAGAGCTTAGCAGGGTGCTGTAAACCACAATAGGAAATTCTGTCAGTCATTTCCAAACACTGGTCAGAATAGTGAGTACCTGGGGTAAAATTTGTCTTCCCTAGAAATTTATACAATTATTTTAACTATCCAAATCCTTTTCTTAAATGTTAATAATGTAAGATACTGATAGAGCATGATGGTGGAATGCTTGCCTTCCATGGGCAAGGTTCTGGGTTCAATTCCAAGCACTAGGAAAAACTATGATCATGGAGAACTAAAGGAATAAAAGCTTTTCTCAGTGGATGTACAGAGTCCAGGA
This sequence comes from Rhabdomys pumilio, assembly GCA_030674055.1. NCBI lineage: Eukaryota > Metazoa > Chordata > Mammalia > Rodentia > Muridae > Rhabdomys > Rhabdomys pumilio. The sequence goes on along the minus strand of JANHMN010000015.1, from coordinate 11,288,471 downwards.
CTTTCCAAGCAGTCTCAGGGGTTGTTTTAAGCATTTCCTAACAGATATTAAGTGTGGGATTTGGATATGACCTTGTATTTCTTTCACAACCTTGGAGAAATGGAAGGAAAACCACTGCCTTTTAAGATTCAACTTGCAGCATAGACTTGTCTGTTTTAGACATGGCTTTGGTTTCATGGAAAATAAATACATCCCCAGCTTAGGCTTTGTTTTCCATTCAGGCATATATTTTCAAAAACATGTTTTTTAAATATTAGAATGCTGGGATGCAAAACTGCATTTGGGGAGGAGAGTGGGCTAGAGAGTGGACAGCTGGTGTGTGGGACATCTGAAAGTCCTGAAGTTCTGTGGGACGTGGGAGGGAAAGAAACTGGAAGCTGAAGCTAAAGGCATTTCAACACCGGGAGTGTTGTCTGTCTTACTGTGGTGGGGTTTCAACACTTCCCGTCTGAGGTTTCAGTTTCTGAGGCTTCACACTTGCTCAGAGCCCTCCCATATGCCGCACTATAGACATGTGCACAGAAAAGTCTGGGTTTGCTTTATTTCAGAAGGAATTCTTGGATCCATAAGTCATGGGCATAGCCACATGGTATGCTGACTGTGGCCGCGCCAAATTTGTTATTGTAAGAAGCTTGCTAATTAATTTTGTACATTTTATTATATATTCCTGAAAAATAAGTGAGGCAACTTTTCATTCATGTGATTCTGTATAAAATTAGCAGCATTTGTTCTCAGCCTGATGAGAGTTATGTACAACCTCTATATGTCACAGAATGCCGTGCTACAATGTTACCCAGGTAGGTAGCATTTACAACATCCCAGCAGCTGTACTTTTGTCACACTCAATGTAGCTTTTTGTCTCCATTTTTAGCTACCAGAACAATTTGCCATCTCACCCATCAAACCACAGGGACTCTAGCCCAGCTTTGCAAAACATAGCATCCATGTCGTTAATTCCCATTTTGTCCTTAAACTATTGCAGCTGGGCCCTTATTGTTTCTGAAACAATGTTTTCCTATTACTCTGACATCCACCTGTAGAAAGGAGCTAGACTGGCCACGCCCAGGCTGGAGATGTCATGGCTTTGTTCTCCACCTTCTTGGGGGGTGAGTTCCAGCTCCTGACAGTTCTGGCCTGAATGGAGATCACAGCTGACATTTGAAGATACCTAGATACCTAAATGAAGGAACCATTTGTGTAAAGGCAGGTGCTGTGGTCACAGGTTATTCAAGCAATTGACCTTTCCATCTTCCTCTTTCCTGGGAAGCAGGCTGCCCATCCCCCCCCCTTTTTTTTTTTTTGGTTTGGCTTCACTCCTTATTTTTAAAATTTATTTTTCATTTATTCTTTGAGAGTTTTCATGCATACTTATGGTGTGTTTTTATCACACTAATTCCCTACTCTCCCATTACAGTTTATTCTAGGGATCCTCGTGTTGCCTGCTCCTTACCTACATGCTACTTCTTAAATAATTCATTGAGTTCATTTATCTCTGTACATATGCACATGGATGCTCAGCCATGCAATGGAGCATTGACCACTATCAGGGACCACGCCCTTAAAACAACAGCAATCTGACCATCCTCCCTCCAGTAGTCATTAGCTGCCAAAGTAGCCCATCAGCTATAACTGGGGTCTGGAAAGTCCTGTGCCTTTCCATCTGACCTCACTCCTTAGCTCCTCTGGACAGTAGAGAACCCACCTGCATATTCATAGGAGCGATGTCCTCCAGCCATCCTGATAGTTCTGCTGTGCCCAGGGAGTCACCTTCATGGGAGCATGTATATGCATATATATGTTCCTGCTCACCCAGATATACATAAAAAGAAAAAGATAATAAACCTTATAGAGTGTTAAAATCCCATTATCTTTACCTTTTATTGTCGACCTCATCACTTCCTTAGAGAACGGAGAATAAAAGATTGATCAAGAGAAATGTGGTGAGCAGGATGGAATACTTACAAGTTGGTAGCTGAGTGATCAAGTTCTACAGGCTATTTAGTGGTCATGGTACTTCCCTAAATCCTGCCCCCTTGAATGTGGTGTATTGACAGCTGTAAGCCCAACTGTGCATGCATTGTATTGCTTTTATGATACCATACAAGGGCAGATGTGCCCAGACTCCCTAGCAGGGCTTACATAGGTCACAGGGTACTTTATAGTCTAAGACCACATAAGGGGAAAACACCTACTTGGTATAGCTGCACTGTGATATCTATAGCTACATTCCCCACCATCTGACAGATGTTGGGATCGTCTGAGAACTGAATTTGTGCTGCCATTTCACTAATACACCACAAAATTGTTATCATTGTCTCCCACAGGTGGCTCTAACAGATTCTATCTAACTGCATTGCCCCTGTGCTCCTCATGTCTGTGCAGTTACAGGACAGGCATGGGAACAGCAGACATCATTCAGAATACTAATGGAAGCCAGAACACACTGGTCAGAAAAGCAGTGCTTAGCAGGGAAGAAGATGGTGTTCACATGTTCCTAGGCAGCCCGACTCCTTCCGGAGGTGCAACTGGGGTCCATGGGCCACTGTGGCCAGGAGTTTAAGGCATTGAGTGCAAAGGTAGCTGAATGTATTGCTCATAGTTTTTGACATGCTATTTCTAAGAGAGTTTACATGATAAAACATAGATATACACCCTACGATATAGTGTTTATCTATGTGAAACTTCTTGTATTTTGGTCCCATACATGGATGGGACTTTCAGGTGACTTCGTGTGGATTTGGTTTACTACTTGTACTGGATCATAAGGATCTGTGGCCAAAACATCACCTACTGAGCCATCTATTACCTTGCACTACCTGGCACAGGGTAATGCAATTCTTGACAAAACTATTTTCCTTGACTTCTAGGGCATGAACTCACACGCGCTTTTTGTGCAGTATACTCTAAGTTCCAAGTATTGACCTAAAAGGATTTGATCAAACAGGGCACAGGTATTACACATAAATTAACTTTCCTTTTAAAATGATGAGAATTAAAGTCCTCATGTTGCAAATGAGATGTGTGCAGCTGTGTCATGTGCACACAACTAGGAACTCGCTTTGTGTTAGAATGTTAAACCTTTCTTTCTTCCAGAAAGTTAAGAATCCAAACATATCATGAGTAAAACTTGGTGGTGGGCTATTCCTTGGATATCACATGACTTACTCAGAATGCAGGACATGCTGACCCTAAGAAAGTACTTTTGCTGAAAGCACCTTGGGCTGTTTTGTCTTTTTTTTTTTTTTTTTTTTTTTAGATGACCAGAGAGGAAGTAGAGCCCACAATCCCTGTAATTGTTTTAAATAAATGTGTTCTATTCAAGAACATTCTCAGAATTTAAATAAATGTTAAAATGAAAACACAATACTTAGAAAATGTCAGGGACTCCACAATATTCTTGACTGTTAGACAGTGAGGCTGAAGAGGCCTCTGTACTGTTTTGACTATTTCAGCACCTGATGGAGATCAGAGACACCTTGTGAGCCACGCCTCTCTATCCTGTTATTTCAAAATAGCCCCTGTTTTTTTCTTCTTCAAAATGTGTATCCTCTTGTAAGGCCCCCATAATATTGGTCCAAGATGGAGACATCTCACTGTCTAAGCCCTTGATCACTATGGGCACACAGATCATTGCAGTGGAAGATATCCATAGCAGTAGACTTGTCTTCACAAGCAGAAATGTGTTAGTCTGTTTATACCTAAAATGATATCTTCCATGATGTGAGGGGTTTTACCTTGTCTTATTGTATCTTATTTTGTTCTGTTTAGTTGTCATCTCTTGGAGACCTGATCATTTCCGGAAAAGAAATGGGAGAGAAGTAAATCTGGGGAGAGGGGACATATTGGGGGTTAGCTAGCTAGGAGGAGTGTAGGGAGGGGAAACTGTGGTTGGAATTGCATCGAAGAGGGATAGAGAAACAGGGGTAGTGTCATGGTCTCTGAGACTGTATCAGTCCAGCAGAGGAGGGTCTGGAGAGGGGTGAAGCACACAGGTTGAAGTCTACACCAGGACGACTGGGTTCTGTGGCAGATAGAGAACCTTGAATCACAGCTGTGCATGGAGGAAGCTCAGCAGCAAAACGTTTTGCAGTGAGGATTCTGCAATTTTGGCTTCTTTAAAAAAACATATAAATATTATAAAGTGGGTTTTTGCTTTAAAACCAGGTATAGGGACAAAAGGCTGCTTCACGGCAGGTGCCTATGATTTTCCTCATGCTCTAGCAAAAATATAATTGTGTCAGCTGCAGATAGTTTCTGCAATTGTGTGATGTTTAGAATTCCTGGAACTTTTCAGACAGTATATAAGTGATAGAGCCCAGATGGCTGGGGCGGTTGGTTGTTGGTCATTCAGGTTTGCAGTTGTTAGTAGTCATAGTCAAAGAAGAAGACAGAGGAGGAGGAGGAGGAGGAGGAGGAGGAAGAAGAAGAAGAGGAGGAGGAAAAGAAAGAGGAGGAGGAGAAGAAAGAGGAGGAAGAAGAGTAAGAGAAAGAGGAGGAAGAAGAGTAGAAGAAAGAGGAGGAACAAGAATAAAGAAATTAGATTTACAAATTTCTCCCTCTCTCTTCTGGTGTTTGTCTTGGTGTCTCTGTCTTTCTGTTTCTGTTTCTCTGTCTCTGTCTCTGTATGTTCTCTCTCTCTCTCTCTCTCTCTCTCTCTCTCTCTCTCTCTCTCTTTCTCTCTCTCTCTCCTCTATCCTTTGTTTCCTATCTAGTGGTAGGAAGTGAACTGGGTGGATAAAAGATTGAAGAAAGAAAAACCCACAGAGTAGCAAAGGCAAGTTACTGGGTTTTCAGTGTATTAAGAGATCATGTTGAAAAATACTTTTTTTTTTAAAGACATAGAACAAAAATCTAAAGAGAGGGTAGGAGGGCAGTTTGATTGACATGGCAGCAGTGTTACTCAGTCTAGATCAAGTGACAGAGGTGGGTGGGTTGGGATGCATAGTGCTCAGCACTCTGGGATTTTCTTTTTTTTTTTAACAATACTGAAACTGCAGTGGTTTTCAAATAAATGCCAATGTTTGCTAATTTACGTTAGTAAACATTATTACGTGTATTTTTATAAGCAGACTGGATTAATGTTGCATATTTTGATTACCTCAAAACCTGTAGCTCAAAGCTGCTTAAAAGGGTACTTCTCGCCCTCTGTGCTGAAAATGTGTTGTTTACATTAATACTAAACATAACCTCCACATTCTCATTGAAAACAAATACTAATTTTATTTACTGCTCATAGAATCCAATGTTTTGGTTGGTCTATATATGTTTGCTTATCACTTACTGTGTTTTAAAATTTTCTACAGTTAAGGTGTACATTAGACAATAGTAACACAAACACATCCTTGTGATCATGGATCTAAATGCCAATGAATGGTCTCAATGAAGAAGGAAAAGTCATCCAGAGGATGAATTTGGCGTTAAATATGGTTTCTCAGCAAGCTCATTTAGTGTCAATACAAACTCAGCCCTCACATCAAAGGGAATAAGCAAATATTTGTTCACACTCAAAAGATGACTGAGTGACCATGGCCCAGAAACATGAACCGGGTTATACCAAATAACATAATCAAACACAAAAGCATGGAAGCAATTACCTGAGATGTTTAGTTTCATTAGAAAGAACATGATAAATAAGGACATTTACAAAGAGCATTCTTAGGACCGTCAGGCAGGTCTGAGAGAGCAACAGTGAGAGAAGTTGCTATAAGTCACAGGCTAAGGAATGCCAAAAGATAGTCAGTGATAGGCAAAGAACAAGTTTCATAGGTTTTACCTGATAGTTGAGAGGCTAGTAGGTCAGACACGTGATTAATGATTGCCAGATATCATTAGAATCTCAGAATACAAAATCCAAACTCTCCAAGATCACAAAGGAAGGTTCTACTCAGTCAGCCTCATGGACTGGAATGTGGGTTTAGGATGAAATATCATCAATTTATAGAAGAAGAGGACAGTTGCCAACTTGGGTAGATCGTAGGAGTGGACCATCCCCAGACAAGGCACTATCAGATATGAAAAGTATAGACTATATCCCCAGACATGGTGCTATCCAGTGTGAAAGCTCTGGGATTTGTGGTTTTGCTTATTCTGGAATAGGTTTTCATATTGGAGGCAATAGTTGTTACAGGTTGCAGGTATGACAAACAGAGGTAGATTTGGAACCACGTCAATGCTGTGAGGTGGAGAACATACCCATAGCTGAAGAGATGGCTTGAGAGTAGAAAGATCGGTACAATTGCAGATCCTGTGCCTTAGAGTATATGGGGCTGATGCAAGGTCTGCACCTAGACCCTGAGAGGAACTGAAGAAGAAAAGTTACATTTATTACAGGAAAGAGACTAATACCAGAATCAAAGGACAAGAGAGGTCTTTATGTGGTGATGGCAAAGTCACAACAGATTAGGACAGGTGTAGATGGAGGAAGCTAGAGCATATGAGCCTCAGTGGGCTCAAGATGGATATCAGAGATAGGACTCCCTGCTGAATTCACTTCAGATGTTGATACAGACAGCAAACTTGAAGATTCATTTCTCATTTAAATACATATAAGAAACAATCCTTAAGATATTATTTATAATAAGCTGCAAAGTTTTTGTTGTCCACCCAATCTAGTCCTGCAGGAAACAATGGGCAAATCCACATTGAGTTCAATGTTCCCATTATTAAGGGGAAAAAGTATTTCAATTATCTATTAACATTTTAATAAATATTAGTACATGAAGATTTTTTTTAAAGATAAAAAATAAAATCTGTATGTGATTAGAGAGAGGCTCTTAGAAATGAAGTGTCCATTAAAAAATAAGGGGAAAAAGCCTGAAACCACCTAAAATATGCTCTGCATTCAATTTAAACACTCCAAGCCTGCAGGTTGCTCTGGATTCCAGCCACGGCACTATACCCTGCTGGCTCTAATGAAGGTAATTGCTGACAAGGCTGGCCCTGTGCCCTGCCCGAAAGGCAGAGAGGGCGATTTTTTTCACCAGCTTCATTTGGACTTGTGATGAGGTTGAACACATGATTTACTTGGTGCAAATTCACTGTCCTAGTATTCATGTATGTGTACAGGGGAACAAACACACACACACACACACACACACACACACACACACACACGGTGCATCATCAGAATGGACAGGACTTCCAAGGGTTGATAAATCATGAACAGATACACAAGGGCTGCCAATGAGGCTAAGCACTGAGAGTTACAATATGCTTATTTTAATTCATAGGATCATAAATCCAGAACATTGTCCAAGTCTCTCAGTTGTATCTTTCTTCCCTCTGAGTACCTCTGTCTACAACTTGTATTTATTGAGGGATTATGTTCCACTGTGCTATACATCATCACACATGGATTTCTATGGACACTGCATGTATTATTTGTATTTAATTAAATCTTTATTTTGGTATGGTAGTATTTCATACCAGTTGCCATTATTTCTGCATGCATATGTCTGTCTTTACCTCCACTAGATGGGGTGGGACATCATCTTGGAATTCAACCTTGCAAATTGGCACTACGACTTGCCAGAGACAGCCAAAGAGTGGTAGGCTAATGATGTGGCAAAGCCAATCTTCTATTTCCTATGAGATCATAAAATAGGTGATCCATTTCTTTGGGTAACTTTTAATCCAGGGTCCATCTTTTCTTCATACGTTGACATGGAAATCTTTTGGAGTAGGCTGTGGGAAGTGAGGCCTCCAATAGACTCCTTTAGTGAAGATGAAGAACCTAGTAGATGAAGCAAACTACTCTATTTGCTTCAGAATGTTGCTGCTTCTCCCAAAAGAATGTGGATCCTAAGAAATTCAGCCTACAGGGGCTGGAAAGATGTCTTCATGGTTAAGGGCCCTGGCTACTTTTCTCATGAAACAGGACTTGTGTTTCATTCCCAGCACCTACATGGAAGCTTACAACCATCTGTAACTCCAGGCCCAGAGTATCCACTGCCCTCTTCTGAACTCTTCTGGCATTGCATGCATGTGGTATACAAACATACATGTATGTCTAACACTCATACATATAAAATTCAAAACTAATAAAGCAAATTGCATTGGCACAAATGTATCAACGTGTATGTAGCAACAGCAGATTCAGGCAGGTTTTAGATAAAAAATATCCCACAAGATATGTTAAGGATGTTGCGCTGCATCCTGAAGACCTGAAAAGCTGTGAACTTCCTGTTCATTCTTTTGAAACATATGTCAGTTCCCTACGTGATCACTTTAACCTCCATAGTCTTTACTCACGTTGGTATTCTCGTACTTAATGTTATTTTACTTCACAATTCAGCAAATAGTTTCATTTATTTACTGGATAGAATTGAATATCCTGATTAGCAGTCATGTTCCTTCAGGCATAACTGCTTTGTGGGGAAATTTTACATCGGAGGAAATATAGTTTACAATTAAATGTGTCCAGTGTTACAGGCTAAAACCATTATCAATACCCATTGCATTCAACTATGGTTTAATGTTGCCGCACAAAGTCAAATTGAATGTTCTGAGCATGCGTGCAGTGATTTTTATTCCAAAGAACCCCTCTACTACACACTAGACTGTGTCTTTATGGTGATAAGTAAATAATGACAACTAACTCCTGAAAGAACTAATCTTCAGAGTGCATCCTGGGAGTCATGGCATGCATATGTAAATGGGAGATTTCTTTTGAGTGAGAATTACTGTTTTGATGGTTCAAATGTCCCAAGTTTCACTTGTGAAGTCTTATTTAAAAAAACGATAGCTCTCAGCAGGTGCATAGGGTCAAAGGTGAAAAGAACCAGAGTACATGGCAAATAAAGATGACAATGTTCTGTAACGAGGCCTCCTAGGCAAGGGCTTCCCCATCTCAGTGCACAGTATCCGTGAACCTTGACCTACTGGTAAATAAGACTCAGTGTGCTAGTGATGGCATGGTCACTTGCTGCCAGGAAAAGGCCCCTGTGACAGTAGAAGCACAAAAGACTAAATCTCTCCATTGGCAAATGTAAACACTGACACCAGCCATCTGTAATTTCTATGCATGCCAAGTAAGAAATTAGTAGCCATGCAAGTACCAAAAGACTTGGAATGTATATGAAAACCACATAAGACTTTCAACTAGGTATAGTAAATTTCTTTTAGCTCTTTTAGGCTGTTTATGACAAGTACATTTTAAATCATAGAAACAAGGGCCATTGTGCACGAAAACTTGTCAGTTAGAAGAAAAAGTATGTCATTACAAATTTAGTAGAACTAGCATGAAATTTCTAGATACATATACCTTTATAATTTTAAATTTTTACTTATTTATATATATATATACCTGCTTTTATGTATGTGCATCATGTGCATGTGATACCAGAGAAGCCAGAAGAGGGCACCTCATCCCAAGGAGCTAGAGTTACAGAGGATCGTGAGCTACCTGATATGTATGTAGGGACCCAAATCTGGATCCTCTGCAAGAATACCAAGTGCTCTCAAGTGCTGAGCCAGCTCTCCAACTCCTATCACTTTTAAGACCTATGTCTTTGTCTTACTTTATTATTTATCCTAGAAATCCTTGAGTGTTTATTTTTTAATCTAGTTAATGATTCGAAGATAAATTAATACTTTCTCATTTATATTACCACACTCTCCATGTTCAGATGAATGTAGTACATTTTCTAGGTTTTACTTCAAGAGAAGTGAATGGCTTAGAATAGCTTAGCCCAATGCAGAGGCTTGTCCAAGCTTCCAGAGTAGAATGAGTTTCAGTCTCATTCAATTGCCTTATTAAGTGTTCCGTAGGCCAGCTCTCCTGCTTTCTTGAATATGATGAAATAATTTTTTTCCTTTCAGTTAAGATGATGGAATTTTCAGCCTCTCTCATATGAAAATGCCAGTGACTTTATGATTAGAACATCGTGTTTTGGGGCTGGGTTTTGTTTTGTTTTTGACTATTAGAATTATTGATTGTTATAGAACTTGGAACTATTTGATACATAGAGAATTGATTTGAAGCAGAAATCAGTGACAACTTCAAGCCTTGAACCATGAGTGAAGGGACCTAGTGCATAGACCTAGGCAGTGAGGGAGGGTGACATTCACTCACCAACATGCACAAAAACAGTGTCGTGCTCTCTAGTCGGGAGAAACAGAATTTATCTGGAATTCATAATGTTCTCATGTGTACGGCCCAGAAGATGTGAGTCACCAATGACCCCAGTGAACCCAGAGGTAACAGAGAGGATCTGGCTGTAGGAAAGAACGGGCATCCCAGGGACTAGGACCAGAGGAAATGAGAATATTGGGCAAGCAGGGAGGATTAGCCCCATCCAAAGATTTCCTAGCAGACACCCTGACCTCGGTGTAACTACAGGAATTATCAGGTCCATAATAGGTGTGATGCAGAGCCCTCAGGCTGAGTGAGGATCTTTGCTCTCTCTGTACTTCTAGAAGAAGATATGCCTGAGCAAGGCCACCTGTATCTAAAGACTCAGCTTCAAATATCCATTCCTGAAGGGGACTAAGATCAAGCATATTTTAGCAGGGTTATGTCTAACATGAATTAACTAGGTTATTTAAAGGCAGACAAATCAACTACATTTGTTTTGCAAATCAACATACACATAGAGAGACTGTCTCAACCTCCTTCAACATGTATGATGTCTTCAGAGTTTCAGCATATCTTCTAAAACATGGGGTGAAGGGAAAAAAAGGTGCCACATCTCCTGAAAAAACATGCCTGTACCACAACACTTAGGAGTTGAACTTGCAAGATTCAGTTTGGCATTGAAGGTGTTGAATTTTACCTGTGGAATCTTCTGAGAGACGAGTGTCTGATACTTACATTGAGCTTGTCTAGACTCCTTTAGCTTGAGAGATGGGGAAGTGAGTTCAGGGAGTGTGTAAGAACAAGTTTTAAGGGCACATAGATGTGTCATGATGAACCCCAGTGTGTTTTCAGTTATATCTTTTTTATTATTGGGAAATATTAATTATTCATGCTAATGGGTTTTGCTAGGATATTTTTTTGTGCGTGCATATCATGTATTTTTAATGATATTCATCCTCTATTGCCTTCTCTTCCTCTCTTATTTCTGTGGATCATCTTCTTTCACATTTTCCTTCTTTCCTCTCTCCATCTCCTTTTCTCTCCCTCTCTACCTCCTTCCCTCCCCTCACTCCTTCCTCTCTTTTTCTTCATTTTTTTCCTGACTTGCTGTTGTGTTATAATAGGGTTTCTGATCATTGGTAAGTAGACATTGTTATTGAAACAAAGAATGTTGATACTATATTAAAAATGAATCACCTCTTCTTCTCTTTTAAAATCACCCCTACCACTTCTTTTAAATATGCATCTTCTAAAGCAAGATTGGTGACGTCACAGTTGTTTTTGGTATTTCACAGATGGTCTCAAAGCTTAGCTGCTTTCAGAAGAACAAAACAAAATTTTCTGTCATTTTGTGGCTCAGTCTTAAGACTGAGATGCTGAGTTGCTCATGATCTCCAGAGGCCTGTGATCATACTTATTAGCATTTGAGGGTTTCGCGTGCTAAGTGCCAGAGGTCTTCAGATTGACTGAAGCAGGCTCTATGCATAAAAGAGATTGCCATTTATTTACCTGGGAGCTGAGCATTCTTCAAATTCTGAGATAAGATCAAGCTCTGGGAAGGAATCATAGGATTCAGTCCTATCAACTCAGTTTACAAGAAAGAGTGGAGTCATCAGAGAAAAGGGATTAATTCTTAGTAGAAGACCAGGAAACATTTTTTGGATTGTGCTCACTGGCTGGTTTTAACTGGGAAAAAGAGAGATGCATTCAGGAGAAACAACAGAGAACGATGTTACAAAGCCATCCCTAGAGCCTGGAAATATTCAAAGTCAAACTAGAAGTAGGAGAGAGAAGACAAACAGTGTCCAAAATAAAATTAGAAAAGTTTTGATTACATATACATGTTAAGAATATGTGGATGATTCTGCAGGGATAGTGACATGGATCTGTTAATCAAATATAGGATGAGCAAAATCAAGACAGAAAAGGTACAATTTCAACAAAATGAAAAACATGAAACATCACAAGGAAAAGAAACTAGAACAAAAAGACTGTAGCGAACCTTCAAAAATGAAAACAAAAGTCAGAAGATTAAGTTCATTGAATCAAAAATTCCAGGAGCACAATAACCAAGAAATACAAATATCAAATGAGAAAATGAAAGCTCAAGTCAGGGAATATGAACCAACTTGAAGTATGCTGGTTTAGAAAATCTATAACCACAACAACAACAAACCCTCAGCTTAAGATAAAATACACTAATACAAATATTAATTAGAAAATGTCTGGAAATCAAACTTTTAAGTATGCAAAAGGATAGATGGATAGATAGATAGATAGATAGATAGATAGATAGATAGATAGACAGATAGATAGATAGATATGGAGATGGACATATAGATGATATAGAAATAGCATCCTCAAATTAGAAGAATTTTTAGAAATTTACAATTATATTTTGAGAATCTTAAATATAAAAAACACAACTGTATACTTGCTAGTTTTGAGTTTACTTGACACAAACTAGAGTCATCAGAGAGGAGGAGGAAACCTTAATTGATAACACATCTCCATAAAACTAGGTTGTAGGTAAACCTGTAGGGCATTTTCTTAATTAGTGATCAGTGGAGGAGGGCCCAGTTGTTGTGGGTGGGATTATCTCTGGGCAAATAGTCCTGAAAAGCAGGCTGAGCAAGCCATGAGGAGCAAGCCAGTAAGCAGCATCCTTTCATGGCCTTTACATTGGCTCCTGCCTCTGGGTTCTTGCCCCATTTAAGTTCCTCCCCCTGATTCCCTTCAATTCTGAACATCAAAGTGGAAGTATAAATCAAATAAACACTTTCTCCTCTGCCTCATGTTTCATCACAACAATAGGAACCCTAGCTAAGACAAACAGAAAATTATAATAAACAGAGAAACCTTTAGTATGTAATTACACTGAGCAACAAGTGTTTTTTATTTAAATATTATTTTTTTCTTAACAGAAGAGAATATGTATTCTTCTCACCTGATTGAGTTCCCAAGCTGCTCTGAAAAGCTTGACCTGTGTTTAAGGAATGTGGTACATAAACAAAATAAGAAGCCATCAAAGACAAAGCAAACACAAAATAAAGTCAATTTCACCTTTGGATATTACAACGGTTAATTCCTCTTATCCATTGCTTAATTTTTCTGTTGACATTTCTATACATACATTAAGGGATCTTAATCATTTCCACATGATTGATTCCTCCTTCTCATCCTGCTGAAAACTAGTGAGTCCTTTTTCTATTTTCACAACTTCTTTTTATGTGTGATCCACTGAGTTTCACTAGGATTATCTGTGTTACGTTCTTATTGCTCCTCTTATCCCAAATCAATTTTTTACACATTTTAAATCCTTACGTGTAAAAACGTAAACCATTATAATGTTTAGAAAAAAAAAGATAGAAAAATATATTTGTGGATTTAGATGAAGAAAAGTTTTAGAAACATAACAGAGTGTTCCTAGCCAAATTAAAAACTACAGAAGTAAGAAAGACCAAGTTTAGGTCCACTGAAATTTAGAAAGGTTTAAAGATAAAGTGTCTATGAAACTGATACAGTGAGAACAGCAACAAACCACAAACAGATGAGGAAAAGAAAGATAAATGCAAGTTTGACTGATGGAAGTCAGACATAGAACAGACACCTGAAGGGGCCTAACCCCCGAGGAGCAAAGAAAATGACCTAAAAGGCAACATGGTTGCATTGAATTGATTCAAACTGGTAAAAAATAATACCTAAGAAAAAGTCCAATCATGGGAGGATGTATAAAAAATTGATAGTTCACACATTGCTGATGGAAATGAAAATTAGAACAGTGATTCCAAGATACCAATTAACAACAGCTAGTAAAGTTAAAAGTCACACTTGACTGGACACAGATCTGTGAGCATGCTTCTTACGATGCCAACAATGTCCACATAGATATCCATTTCAGCAGTGGAATGCTGGTGCCTGTGGCATATGCATCTCCAAGGATGCACAACCCTGGCATCAACTTCATATCTATTTTGGGTTACAGAAGTTAAGGTCGTTAAGGTCATTGTGTATCTTTCACTATTGAGTCATTTTCAAAAACTTGGAAAAGCAAATGATATATGTCAGTGAGTTGCTATTGATGTATAAAACCATTTAATTATGAGTGTTTATGAGCATCTGTCTGTTTGTCTGTGTGTCTAGTTGTATATGCACGCAGCACGTACATAATGAAATGAACTAGAACTGTTCATTTCACGTTAACCAGAAAGATGAGCAGGGGGAGGGAGCGGAGAAGAGAGGCAGCAATGAGGTTGTGCTAGAGGATTTCCAATTCATCTGAAATGTATTTCTTGATTAAATTTATACCCATTCCATTAAAAGTTAATGCTTTAATAATAATCTGGTCACAGGAGTAATGGATTATTCTGTGTTTATTTCTTTTTATTTTGAAGTATATATGCATGTTCATGTGTGCATTCAAACTTGCTGCTATTTACTTGTGTGTGCATGCATGCTGGGGTGAGAGCAGGACTTCAGGTAGTTTCCAGTATTGCTCTTCACATTACTGCTTTTGACAGTTATTTCAATGATCAGAAATCAGGGAATCATGCCGCCCTTTCCAGCTGTCAGGTAAGCTTCCATGTGCACCCATCTCTGCCTTATACTACTGAGATTACCGCTGTGCATGCCATGATTCACTATTCATGTGGGTGTCAGGATTTGAACTCTGCTCCTCAGCTTTGTTTCCAGAGCAAGTCACTCATAATCATTTAGCATATAGCTTTCTTCCCATATGCTACACTTTTGATTCAGGTTACTGAGAATAGCAGAATTTTGTTTTATTTGATTGGTCTTTACCTTAAAGTGTTTTCTCTGTTAGTTTTTCTCTGGTTCCAGGGAACATTCTAGCAGTAGAGATGGGACTTGCTTCCTATAATTTATCATGGCAATCTGACCAACACAAGCATGGGCTAGATTAAGTAGGGTTTAGAGTCTTTTGATTAATTTAAATCGGTATTTATTTATTTATTTATTCATTTATTCATTCATTATTATTTCTATGCCGTGTGTGTGTGTGTGTGTGTGTGTGTGTGTGTGTGTGTGTGTGTTGCCACATGTGTGATGGAAAGAAGAGAGAAGTGGATTTCTAGAACTAGAGTTCCAGAAGGTGGTATGCCACTCAAGTTGTATTCTAGGAACAAAATTTGGGTCCTCTGGAAGAGCAGCAGGTGCTCCAAACTACTTAGTCATTTCTCTAGCTCCCCTATTCCAATTTTAATTATTCTTGGTATTTTTTATACTTAAAACACAATACATATGGGTGAGAAGTAGCACTTCCTCTGAAAAAGCAACAGTGGATTACCTGTGTCTAAAGTGTGATTATTGGGAAGTTTTATTGGAGTAAGCTGGCATTCATCACTCTGTCGAGAAGGTCACTGGCAGCAGAGGCATGAGGTCCAGTAATGGGAAGCAGAATGTAAGTATCACAGGGCCAGGGAATGCACCCTAAGGATGCTTAGATCCCACCCTGCCAGGTAAGCACCCTGATAAAGACTAGTATATGATGGAAGTGAAATGGGAGACACTGACACAGCCTCAACTCTTCACAACTGAGCATAGCCCAAAACAGAGGTCAAATGTTTCTTATCACTATGGCAAATTCCTGAAAGGGAGCTGAAGAGAGGAGGGTTATATCATTTCTCAGGATTTCAAAGTATAAGATACGTCATGGTCGGGAAGGTATGGTGGCCACAGTGAAGTAACTTAGCAGCAACTATAAGAAACAAGGCCAATCAAAAAAAAAAAAAAAACGTGGGCTAGACCTTTAAAGATCTTTACCCCAGTGACCCACATCTTTATGCCAAGTTACATAACCTTCTAAAAAGTACCACCTGGTGGAGACATAATCTAAAACACAAGCTTATGGGGGAAACCAAAACAATAAGTAAAGCTAGATTTTTGAAGCATTAAATGGTTCTTTTGGCAGAAATTCAAGTTTACATTATGTTACTTTGAAGGAGAGACGTGTGATTATGGATTAATCTATTGCAAGGCTGATTTTTAGTTTGAGGAGAGTCAATTGCATTCTGCATAGTTAAAATGTTCTGGATTTAGACTGAGAATCTAAACTTCTACTAGGATTCATCTTATACATGGGACAGGAGGTGGGATATTGGACAGGTGTGAACAGATCACTCTTTCTTTTTGACATAACACTCAGAATCAAAACTTAAAATTTATAAAACATAAGACCCACTCTGCGCAGACAGTTGTGATATTTTGAACTCTGTTGAACCAGGCAGATGTGATTTGAAATGGGAACTTCAAGAATACTTGTTGATAGCTGTCAATCCTAACCGTGAAGAGAAACTGACAGTTTTGATGGAGCAAGTGAAGTGTTCTTGCTAATTTTCAGAAGTTTTGAGGGAATGTCTTGATCATATTGAACAAATATGCTCATTTTGCCTACAGTAAGCCACTTCTGCCTTCAGACAGCCTCCCAGGAAAATTGTTTATCCCAGGTGCTCACGTTTAGTGTTAGTAAACAATGCTTATGTTCAATCCTTAAAATTACTACTGATCACTATATAGTTTTCCAACAGTGTGACAATACATCTCTCATGAAAAGGTAAGCCCATGTGGAAAATGTCATTAGTGGGCACTGTGATTAAAATGCAATATTAAACAGGCTGTTCCCTGATTACACAGACTAAGCATAGCATTCATCACCAAGGCATGGATGGATTGTTGAAAAGTGTTTCAGATGAGTGTGTAACACCTTACAACATTGTTGCACTACCATAGTTGCAAGCTAACTTGCTAGCCGTTAAATAATTTTCGATTTAGTATAAATAGCAGAATTACTTGCAGGACAGTCTGCTTCTACAATTGGAGGAAGTGATAGTCACTGCAGGGGTCTTGTAAATACTTGTAGTCAAAGTCCATATCCCCTCACCTCTGCCAGCCAGCAGAGAACATCCCCAGATGTTAATGATAATACTAAGATACTAATTAATACCTGTCCTTCAATTCTGTCTCCTGATCATTCTCATTTCATTCTAGAAGTCACAGTTTAATGCTCTGCTCTATGATCTATCATTCCTTACATCCCAAGAATCCAAATGCCCCCCGCCCTTGTATTTCTTGAAGTCAAGACTCTTGCTTTTCTACCCTAATTGAGATCACCAGTAATGACTCCCCTCCTGGTTTGTCCCAGCATCTCAGCCTGTCAAAGTTTATTGTGATTGTGGATTGGGTTGGATTAAGAAGCATTAGGGGATCAGTAAAAACATCACTCTGGTGTCTGGGAGGACAAATCCAGAGAAGATTAGATCTCCCAGGTTTTGTCCTAATGAGCATTTAAAGACACAGTTAGGTTCAAAATATGAATAGATTATTGGAAGATAGTAGAGAAAGTGGATTCTCCAAGGAAATGGCCTTGAGGATGCATCTTGCCCCATCCCTTCCCCTTGCTTTTTTATCCAGGATGAAGCTTGCTACCCAGCCATGTTTTCGATGCTGCAATGGACTAACTCCTCAGAAGACATGAGCCTGAAATAACTTTGTTCATCTTTGTATTATTTCTACCAGGCACCTTGGTTATAATAAGGCAATGATGCCCTCCTGCGTTCACTGTGCTCTCTACTCATAATGCAAACTGTCTGCCCTGCTTATCTTAGCCATTTCTCTCAAACCATCTGATCTTAAAGGGTTGCATTTGAGTTCTTTTGCTGCAGTCAATGGTGTGGATATTTTTAATTGGTTACTGGGAGGTGCAGTGGTCTGGATGTGGATTTAGAGTGGAAAGTTTCCACTGCACTGGGGTGGTGGTAAGAGTGAGCAGAGGCAGTGCATTTTCCTAGGCAATAATCCAAAATTTGGCTGTAGCTGGAACAGAGCAAGCAGTACTGGACACCACTGTAGAATCAGACAGCAGGGTTTCCAAGAGTCAAATGTGTTCTCTAAACAGGGGAACCTGGACCTGTCTCTTTTGATTACATGACAGTCATAATAATGAACTTTAGGGAAAGAAGCTGGCTGACCATGTGAGCCATGCCCATTCCTGAGTATGCTCAGGAAGCCAGCTGAGGACTGGAAGTTGCAACTCTGGTGGAATATTCATGTCCATTTATTTTTAACTATAAATGTATTTAATATTTATTCAGGCTTTCAAAGTTCCTCAGGGACAAGGAGTCATTTTCAAGCTTTGAAATAGAAACTTAAACTGATTTTTAAAAGTACATGAACAGCAGCAAAATAATAATACTTAAATTTAACATTTTCAACAAGGTATGCTGAATCCTCTGTACCCAATTCCCTTGTTACTATACTTTGTTTTGTTACAGGATACTGACCACAGGATGTCACTGATTGCTCTAGTATGTTTGAGAAATTTATAATCTATTTAGCAAATAATTTTAATAAGCTATTTATCAAAGTATGAAGTATTTGACCTATAAATTAATTAGTAGATAGTAAATAAAATAAGTTTACAGAAGGTTTTCAGAGTTTCTTAGTATGGATATGTCATTGACTTGCCTAAGCTAATTCATCATGTTCCAGTGAATGGCTGTGAGGCCACTCACTGATTATGTAGCATTTCTGGATTGTGGTTCTGGTATTACGGTGGCTAAACCCCTGACAGAATCATCTTGAGAGAGGAGGGCAGTTGTCATGGTTTCTGGTTTGGGTACAGCCCATGAGGTGAGGAGGACACAGTGACTGGAATGTGAAGCAGCTAGTGCTACGTGATACCAACAGTTAGGAAACTAACAGACATGAATGTTGGTCCCAAGCTGGCTTTCTTGTTCCTAATTAATCTAGTATCCTAGATCATGGAGATGGAGAAATTTTCTATATCAAGATCTACCTTACCAGACTCCCCAGAGGTTTATCACTGAGTGACTCTAAATCACGTCAAGTTGACATGATGAACCATGGTGGTTCTTACGTACTCATGAGATACTTGACACAGATTTCTTTTCACCTATCCTTATGCTGTCCTTAAAATTCTTCTTCCTCCATTAAGAAAGGGTGAATTTCACTAGACTCTGGGTCTATGACTCATCATCCAGATGGATGCTCTTGCAGTTCTTGCTCATCACATTTAACTATGATAAGACAGAATGAGAGGAGGATGCCGTTGCATTCTTGAGCTTAATGTGTGTGGGTACTCACACTGGAGGGCTGCGTGTGGGTGCTCACACTGGAGGTCTGCGTGTGGGTGCTCACACTGGAGGTCTGCGTGTGGGTGCTCACACTGGAGGTCTGCGTGTGGGTACTCACACTGGAGGTCTGTGTGTGGGTGCTCACACTGGAGGTCTGTGTGTGGGTGCTCACACTGGAGGTCTGTGTGTGGAGAGTTACTGAGCAGCTATTTGTCTAGAACCTCAGTGTGGAGATGGGTTCAGAGGAAGCCACTAACTCCTTCCTGGAACGGTTTTGATTATATGTTTGTTTGTTTTGTTTTGTTTTGTTTTGTTTTTTTGTCTTTTTTTCCTGAGCCTCTCTCTTCTGCAGGTTAAATGGCAGACTGCATGCACTTACTGCCTGTGTTCTTTGGTGATGTACTTAACCTTGCCCTCTCCACAGGCAAAGTGTGTACAACTGTCCTGAGGGTTTTAAGAGAGCTTCCTTTTCCTTGTTTCTTTAGGTTCAGGGGGGAAAACAGTTACCTGAGAGGGTTAAAATCAATTCAAGTCTATTTTGAGTTATAATATGTTTTATGAATGTGACAACACGTTAATCTATGTTTATGACATGTGTCCACTCTCTCTAAGATCTAACAGAAATCACATGCTGTCCTTAAAATTTTTTCTCCCTCCATTAAAAAAGGGTGGATTTCACTAGACCCTTTTCCTACCAGGAAGGTTCCTATACAAAGCATTTTCTGTAGTCACACTTGCAACCACTATAAAGATGACCCTGAGGTTGCTCTGAGCCTGAGCGTCTGTGGCTGTAGTGCTGATGGCCTCTGCTGGAGAGCATCGAGGTCAGGTGTCAGGATGAGTCAACTGGCTTTGCTCTGTCCTTTGACCACAAAGTCCCACTTAGCCACACCTTGCAGATCTATGCCTTTGGTCATTCCTCAGCACTGAAACACCTATAAGACCCTATTCTACTTCTAGATGTGAGAGCCATAGCCTAATGCTCTCAGGCCAATGGCCTTATACCTTCATCATGTTTGTTAATGGGAAGAGCTAGTATGGGGCAGGAGACTGTTGTTCCTGATTATAACTTAATGCCAAGGAGAAAGCTCGTAGTTTCTTTGTCCCATTCAGGAGCATGCCCTGCATTAACTGGAGTGCTACATGGAACCAAGGGGCACTGATATTTGGAAGTCCCTGTTGTGGTGGCTGCGCTGAAGTGGGAAAGACAATTCCTAAGGCAGGAGCTGGATGAGACAGCTTCACTTCCAGACATTCAACTTGGAGAAATCTTTCTGCACATATTTGAATTTTATTTCTTTTATTTAATGACTGGGCAATTTTTACCTCTTTCTTTTAAATAAGAGTGGGGAAGACAATGTCTTGAGGTCCCTCTCACATGTGCTACATCTCCCCCGTGGCTGGTGTCTGACATTATATGCTACTTTAATCCAAAATAACCTGTAATACAACACTAAGCATTAACCCACAGGCTATAAAATTACCTTAGTTTTTTCCTAATGTCTTTCCCCTGCCTCTATCTCCACCATTCCACTGACATTGGTGTCACAGCTCCTTAGGTAACTCTTGGCTGTGAGAAGCCTCCGACTCTTTGTTTCCAAAGTTTCAGTGACACTGAAAATGACTGGTTAGGAACACCAAATTGCTCCTCCTTTGTGGCTTCACTGGTACTCGGGGTGGGTTTTAGATCCTCATGAAGAAGAGTACAGATGAAGAGCTTTCTAATTCCATCAGCACCTGCTGTCTGCCCGACATCACTACTGCACTGATGCTGTCCTAGCCAGGCCAGGACTGACAAGTTTCTGTCCTATCTGTTTCGTTTTTTAGTTTTTTTCCTTCCCCAGTCTACCCTGAAGTCTAAGGAAAGAAAATGCTAAAAAGAGCAGAGTGGGGCAGAGAACTGAGTTATTTAGAATTCTCCATCAAAGTTTCTCTCTTATCTCCCACCTACTTAAAATTTCCAACCTTGTGTTGGTTTATATGGACCCTTGGCTATTTATTATATCTTCAGGCTGCCCAGATCCAGCGTCTGCTGTCTTCTGTGTGGTGTTGCTACAGTCTTTCATGCCTTGTACCCCTGATGACTCTTCCCTTTGTCACAGATGCTGCTGTACGATATTCACAACATTGACACTGTGGGTACCATGGGCGTGTGAGCTATAGCATCTCATGCATCACGGGGCCCTTCTCTTGCAGCAACAGTATCAGGCCATAAGAAATGGACAACACTCCTTCCAGCTGGAAGTTTAGACCCCATATGCCCACGAGCACCTACCTGCTCACATTCTAGTCTCCTGCCTTGTTCCTTCAGGCTCTGCTGTTTCTGCAGAGTCAAATTCAGAAAAGGCATAGTCAACTTAGCTTTAGCAAGAGGTTAATAAATCCCAGGGCAGAACATTATTTTTTTTCCTAAGTTTGTATTTTAAAATAATTTTAGACTTACAAAATTCTTCAAAAATAGTCTAAATGACCTGGATAACCTTCACCCACCTTCCTCCCTGTGTTAATCTCTTACATAACTAGAGCACAATGACCAGAATGAAAAAAATTGATGTTGACACGAGGTTATTAACTTTAAACACCTACTTTACTGAGCTCTGTCAATTTTTCTGTTGTAATTTCTGTACCATGATCCACATTCTATTTGAATTCTCTTCTTGGAAGTCTGCCCCTCTTCCTGATGGTCCCTCAGACTCTTCACCTCTCTGTGACCTTGAAAATCACTTTTGGACACTCTTGATTGCTCATATCCCTGAACTTAATCTGTTTGTTGTTGTTGTTGTTTTCTGCTCACTGGACTGCAGTTTGACTTTCTACCAAATACCATAGAAATTATGACCTCCTTGTCAGTGCCGTGATCACAGGACACAAGCCACTTCGAGACACATACATGGTTTTTTCTCACAGTGAGAACATGAATCACTTAACAAAGATAATATAGCCTCCACTGGAACATTTGCTGTTTTCATGTGTATGGGTGTTTTGCTTTATGAATATCTATGTACAATGCGTATGCTAGGTGACTAAGAAGGCAAAAGAGGCAAGGCAAGTACCTCAGATCCCCAAGAACAGGAGTTACAGATGGTTGTTATCGTCCATGTGGGTGTTGGAAAGAACAAGTACTCTAACATGCTTGGCCATCTCTCTGGCTCCATCTCACTAGCTTCTTCTAACTAGAAATAAACAAAAAGTAGTGAATAGCTCAAGAAACATACTTTACTAGTCTGCAGGCATTTATATGTTTCAGAGTTTAGTCTAAGTTTTGACAAAAGATGTTCAGAGCTCATCCAAGGCCCATGTAAAGCTGAAAACACCATGATTATATTTAGGTTGCCAGAAATAATTAGTTAAGAAGGAAGAGAAAGAGGAACAGATAAGGTGGCAAGGACAGAGGATTAGAGAGGTAAAGAAAAGGATCACACAGGCAGAGACAGGGTGGATATAACTTTTCCACAGCCTTGCTTCAAACCATAAGCTGTTTTTCATGTGTGTTAAGTCTACTGACACACACAGGGCCTCAAGTTCCTTAGGGTTCCACTATACCAATGCTAATTAAATATTATAATTAATTCAGCATTTACTAACCTATAACAACTTCTTAGTGACATGTCATGATTTATAAAGCTTAGAAGCCTTGAAATAGTCTATTTATAAGTGTTAGTAAAGAGAATCAGATTTCAATAATCTACACTAATATAGCTAATCTATTGGATAGAATTCAAATGAAAAATCTAGAGTGTAATCAATAGTGAGAGTCTTTAAGCATCTATGCTGTATACCATCCATAAAATTGGCTTTTGCATCTTCTCTGCTTCCCATATCCTTCACCTGCAGGGTTTGGAACTGAATGCCTCCTGGGAGTTAGACTTTCCTGTCTTGCCAAAGTAATAAGAAGAAACTCACATGAGTACTTAAGAATTGGCAAGGGTTACCCCAGCCTTATTTTCCACAATCAATATTAGAAGGATCATTCATACGTGCATGTCTTAAGAAGTCTACCATAAAATTCACACTCAATTTCATACTTCATGTAGGCAACCGAAATTTGCAGAAGTGCAGCCGTGGAGTGCACATATGTAGCGATTTCAGGAAAGTTAGATTTTAAAAGGTGCCCATCTGTATATATTATTCTTTATAGTCTAACCATTAATATGAGCAGCTCATGAAGTAAAAAATATTGAAAGCCAGGCAACTCATGGAACTTTAAAACCTTAATAGAAATACCTTTGTTAGCTAAGCAGGAATCTGTGAATAAGTTCCTCGAGATGAAGATGCAGGACGCTTAACCCACCTGCTTCAGACCTGTCTCACAGTCTCTGCCTCAGCCATCACTGTAGACCAGGTTTCCTCAGCCCAAGGAGGGGCTTCAGACTTCTTTAACCTCTTTTAAACTTTTTTTTTACCCATGTTGGCTCATTAGAAGCTTTAGAGAAAAATCTGCTTAACTCTTCTTCCTACAAAACATAAACATATTACATATAACAATTTTAGAACAAAGAGTGAAATATAGGAGCCATTGAAATACAAAAGGAACACATCCCACCCAGCTCCTGTGCTCCAAGGACTTCCCTGTTCCTTTTCTTCAGTCACCCATCCGCCCCAAGGACAATCATCATTTTCTTTAATTACCAATCCGATTAATTCTTTCCCTTAGCACTTAAAAAGAAAAACTTGGAATCAGTTGGCCCCATGATTAAATGTCCTCTGTTTCGAATGGAATGTTTAGGTCTTGTCAAATATCAGAAGGAGAAACTGAATATTCTAAACCTCTGGGATGAATAAAAAAGGAGGACTGTGAAACGGGCTTTGTCACTCACTCTGGCCTCCTGATTCAGAGCATAGACTGTCCTTGTAGTAAGCAAAAAAAACAAAAAAACAAAAAAACAAAACAAAACAAACAAACAAACAAAAAAAAACCAAACCAATCACCAAGCTAACTAAGCAAGACTACTACACTACCGTCACAAAAGTTCAATGCATCAGTAGGTCAAAGCCTAACCAAGTCAAAGGCCAAGAATTAAAATTAAAATTAAAATTGAAAATGCAAGATATGCAATCTTCAACAGGAGACAGCCAGAACAGCACTGTTGGGGGGAGGAGCATCAGCCTCCAGGCTAAAGCAATCAAACCTGCACCTCGTGATCACTGAGCCACAGCTCAGCTGCATGGATAGACAGAGACCAGGGTAACTCAAAATGCAGCTAGCAAAGGGGGCGTGTGGTGCACAGAGGGTGGATGGAGAGAAGGAGAAAAACGTTGGTTACAGCCTTCTGCAGAGGAAGGAGACCTGTTATATTTAAGGCGAGAAAAGGCGAGACCCTCTGCCACACATTTCCTACAGTGCAGCAGTAGGAAACACATATCGAAGATCCACTGGGATAACGTAAGTGTCAACTATGTAATAGGGTAAATTAAATGTAATATAGTAGATTCATATAAAGAAATGTTCCGTTTTCTTTTTTAACAAGAATGTTTGCTACAAAGATGACAGAGAGTGTTTCAAAACGAGCCCAAAACACATAAAAATAATTAAAACAAAATCAGCGGAGGGTTGTGGCCGTGGCTCAGTAGAAGAGTCCCTACCATATCACACATCACACACACATACCCACAATCATCACAAAGAAGAGGAAGGGGAGGGTTACATGTAGTCACTGACATTGGATAATCCGAAAAGACAGAATTACATCATTTTTTAAAAATAAGTAAACCTTATTTTCTAAATGTCTTATGAAAAATAGAGATCTCTGACCACAAAAGAATCTCAGCACACATTATTTCACTATGATTGTTTTATGTTTGGCATTAGAGAACCCATGGATGTGTTTCCCTTTCTTCTCATAAGCTGTGTGCCATGCAGTTGACAGACTGAGTTATGGAAATGGTATTTTCTACCCTTGGAGCAGATCTTAAGACTCTGAGCAGAGTGTTTTTCTACATGGATGACCCTAGCTCCTAGAAACAGTGGCATCATCTACACCAGGCAGACCAGGAGACATCCCCCCACGCTTCCGAGCTTGAACACAATGTCTCTAGCCCACAAACTCCTTCATGAGCACCCGTATGGTTGGATCTCATGGCTTTTTGCAAGATAACTGCAAACTCTGTTTTCATCGAACAGCATTGCAAAATTGCCACCCCAGAAAGGCCATGTGTAATGGCCATGCCTGTAGTCTTAGCACTTAGAAGGCTGAGAAAAGGACCATCATATGACCAATCTGTGCTACCTAGTGAATTCTAGGCCCAGGCTATAGAGAGACTCTGTCTCAAGACAATAAATTATAATGATAATAATGAAAAGGAAGAGCATTGAGGGAACAATTTATCCCTGTAAAGTTATGAAAAGAGACAAGGCAGGACAGGAGACCCCAGCCCCTTCCTACATACTAACCTCCCCGGAATTACTTCTCTCATGGGTCTATCAACAAACATTATCCCAGGGCCCTTTAACTAGTGTCTCAACTTCTAACTTCTGTAGAAAGATCATCTCAGTAAGAAATTAGAAAATGTTTAGAATTACCCTGCTGACAGTGAACAATTGTGGTGGTTCTCTGAGATGAATTGGATTGCTGCAGAATACAACAGGAAGACAGGAACCAACCTGCCATGAACAGGACACCAGTGTACCTGTCATCCACGGGCAATTAATGACAGTACCTGTTATCTCTTGAGCAGTGAGTGAAGGGTGGTGGATACTGTGGTTACTGTTTGTATAGACCAGAGACAAAAAGAATCTGGGAGGGAGGCTTCTCACTTTAGCCCCTCGATCTTATTATAGACAGTCACGTACTCCGATTACTCATGAGAGCTTCTCCACAGCTCTCTGCACCTGGACTTGAAGACTCTAAATGTGCCTTCTCCTTATTGTCTGACTGTAATTATGTAGAGCTTTGGTTTGCATGGTAACTTCTAAGAGTCTCCGACCTTATGAATAGATACATTTTCACCTGTAGCTATTATTTTTATTTCACTTATCAATGGACATGTCTGAAAATTTGGGACTGCTTTTCTGTGAACTTCAGCCTGTTATTTTCCTCTGCTCCCCAGTCCAGTCCTCCAATCTTTTCAGTCCTCACCACCTTTCTTCCTAGCTCTGTGCCTTCCTCCCTTAGATTGTCAGGCTAGAATCCTAAGACTCATCTTGACTCTCATTTCGGCTTCACTTTCAGAACAGTAGGATTACAGCGCCTTTCTCATCCTGCAGGCCGACCTGGAGGGCCTTCTCAGGCACTTCAGTTCTCTCCTGGACACTCAAACTGTGCTGAAGCAGCTTTTATTTCCATACTAAGAAAGCCTTGCCTTTATCATCGTCCTTAACTCACAACTCTCATGATCCTCCAACATTTGCTGCTGGCTTTTGGGACCTTTCCATACCTCCCCCAACTATCCTTAGCAGGGCCATATTCCATCCTCTCATTTCTCAGTAGAGACTGCTCACACCAGGGTCCTAGATCTTGCAGACTTTCAAGCCTTGTTCCTTCTTTCATGGTCATCAGGGGCTCTACAGTTCCCAAGAACACTAGCATTCCTCTGCCAAGGATTCTCAGCTAACTGTGTACAGTTCTGAACTTTGGTATTATCTCAGTTCTCTCTCTCTCTCTCTCTCTCTCTCTCTCTCTCTCTCTCTCTCTCTTTCTCTTTCTCTCTCTCTCTGTGTATGTTATGCATATATATATATGCATATATATTTGTAGTTCCTTGGAGCCTTCATGTTTGTTTTTGTTGGTTTGCTTTTGTGTAGCTTTGCTTTGTTTTTTTAATCATGGTTCCCCCTTGGCCAGAAACTTAACAAATAGACTAGGCTGCCCTGCCAGCAAGACGGGGGCACCAGTGTGTCTCAACCACTTGAGTGATGGGGTTATGAGCACAGGTCACCACACCCACTTTTATTCATTTTTGTGGGTGTTAGAAAAACACACTCAGTGTTTGCAGGGCAAACCCTGTACAGACTAGGCCCCTTTTTCTGTTCTTAATGTCATTGCCTCATAGCTCTCCTTTATCTGACCGTTAGGATGAAGAGACTGGCTATGCATGACTCTACCCAGCTCCCTTTTCTACAAGCTACTTTCCTCCTGAGAAGCCATTCCTCTCTTAGTGTGGTGGTGATAGGGTGTAAGCTGTTAGCCATTTGACATGTCCAGTCCCATGAGGAGCATTTACAGAGCCAAAGGAGAAAGGTGAATGTATGCTAGCCTAGCATGAGCCTTTGAGAAGAGACCAATGGGATGATTGTTTTGTCATGAACAACACGTGCATGAGGCTTGGGTTGCTATTGTGTCTTTCCATCTTCATATCTGATAAAGCTTCTTCATGTAATCCAGCACTGAAGGAGCTGAAAGTGTTTGCGGCTCCATGGGGAGAGCAACAATACCAACCAACCAGTGCTCCCAGAGTCTAAACCACCAGCCTGGGAGCACATAAGGAGGGACCCATGGCTCCAACTGTATATGTAGGGGAGGATGGCATTGTTGGGTATAGGTGGGAGAGGAAGCCCTTGGTTCTGTGAAGGCTGGATGCCTCAGTGTGGGGAAATTTGAGGGCAAGGAGGTGGTAGTAGGTGAGTGGGGGCACATCCTCATAAAAGCAAGAGGAAAGAGGATGGGATAGGGGGTTTCTGAGTGGGTGGGAAATGGGCAAAGTGGATAACACCTGAAATGTAAATAAAATATCCAAAAAAAGCTGTGTCTACCAAATATGTTCAGAGAATTCACATTTTTTTTTTGAAGATTCTGGAAAAACAAAAGGTGAACAAGAATTATTTCTTTCTTAAGACCTCATGGATAGCCTCTTCTTGAAATCAAAAGAAAATATACCATATACTGTCTCTGTGCACTTTGTGTGCGAGAGCCTGCTCTGCCTGGTTCTGTCTTCCAGGGGTCCCTTAACCATAACAGATTCACCAGTGAGAAGTTGTGTTCCAGGGAAACCCAGCTAACAAGATGACATGATGTTCCCTATTGGGGTAATAGAGACAGGGGAGACACGTCGCCTTCTAATTTAATTAAAGTGAACTCTTTCATTAAACTATTATGGCTACCATCATATTTTTAGAAATGAAATATTTGATCTGCTCATGAATCACTACACTGCACAGGAAAATTAACTAAGATTAAATTAAATGGTAATAGTTGGGTACTTAACGGAAGAAGGCAGAGTTATGCGGCATTTTGAAAAGAATACACTTTAAGTTTTGAAGTTTTAGATTGGGAGCAAAAGTATGAAGATATTGCAGGATTCCTGTTTATTTCTGATGTGGTTCATCTCATTATGGTCAACTTATGTCATATAATAGTCACAGTTAATAAACCCATTACACATGTCATCTGATTCTCTCTCTCTCTCTCTCTCTCTTTCTCTCTCTGTGTATGTAGGGGTGTAAATGTGTGTGTATGTGTGTGTATGTGTGTGTATGTGTGTGTATGTGTGTACGTGTTAGTTTGTATATGTGTGTGGGCTTGTGAGTGTATGTGTATGTATGTATGCGTGTCTGTTTATTGTTGGTGTGCAGGTGTGTTTGTGTGTTTGTGTGTGCGCATGCACGCGTGAGTGTGCGCGCATGTGCTCGTGCATATGAGTGCATCTGGAGCCCATGTGACACTTTATTACCAGGTCCCTTTAGGATTCTCTGGACTAGACAGGGACGGAGAGTGTCCCTGCTGTGATGTCCTTGAAGTTTTTGCTGGCTATGCATTTTTCAGGTCGCTTTTCAAATGGATCGTTCTGAGGTGTTTCTTGTGATCTTTCTTGCCAGGGGTCTAAGGGTGTGGGACCACAGAGGTAGGCTGCCACCCTCACCACAACCACAATGTGCCATAAAAAAGATGCATAAGGGTGTACATGAAACCTGGCCCCGTGGCTGTAAATGTCAATGATTGTAAACTCCTTCCCTGTGCTCTCACAGGACCCCTGCCAATCACAGCTCTGCCCACGCTTACAGGTGAAGGAGTAGTCAGTGCCTATGCAGGGCAGAGTGTTGGGGACCATCATGTTCAGTTCTTCTGTACAAGACTTCTTTTTTCTCCCACATAATTATATTGGTACGGTCTCAAAGCTATTTAATATATACCCTAGATTGTAACCCGAACGCTCCTTTCTGTGCCTTTTTGTTATAGATCTCCAGCTCAGGCCTTCTGGGGTTTTCCTGGCTGTTACCTGTCCCCATTGGCTTCATTAATTGTTTATACAGGTTTAAATTTTATTTTATTTGGTTGTTGTTCATTTTGATGCATTTTGATTACTCTTCTGGTTTCAACCCTGCCATCGGCTGCAACCCCAAGGAGCCCACTTGCCTTTTGTAAGAAAATATGTTAGCGTTCACATTTGTCACTAGCTTTTAACATTACTTTTATTTGCTTTTTAAATAATGTTTATACATGGCAAATATACAGGTTTTTACCAATTCTTTGTAAAGATAAACTCCTGTGTAAAGAAGAGAAAGCTGTAACTTTAGAGGCAGCAGGAAAAAAAAGCTAATTGGAGAAACATTGATTTCTGTTGTTGTTGTTGTTGTTGTTGTTGTTGTTGTTGTTGTTGTTGTTGTTGTTGTTGTGGCTCTTTGATTGGTCTCAGGAAACTTCAACCAGTCAGTCTTTAATTCCTCAAATCAGCAGGGTGGCCTGGGATACAGATGTTGTGTGTCTGTGTTCTAGAAAGGTTTCTCATTCTGCTGCCCAAGTTTAAAATGAGAGCTATTGCAGAAGCAGGCTCCCTCCTCTGCAGTTTTAACAGAGGATAGGGAAAGTAGCTGGATGAATATGCATTTACAGCTAATGGACTTAGAATGAAAACAGGGTTGCATTCTCTTCCAACCTTAGTCACCTATACCCCTGGTGACCTTTAGACCCCTATTGCCACCATTTGCTTCTAATCTTTGAACAACTGTCCAACACTTAAGTGGGAACTGAGATGCCTGTAAACATCAAACTCCATCACCTTTCTTCTCAGTCCCTGTTACTTCCTCCATGTGTCACTGCAGAACAGCAGGTAAGAGCAGAGGGAGGTCAGAGGGTATTTCTTTATGGGGGACAGAGTAGGGTCAGGTACTGCTTTAGAGTACTGAATGATGAGTGAGCCAAGTATGGCTCATATTGAATCACTTACAGCAATGAGTAATGAGACTAGGAGAGAGACAGCTAGCCAGAAGTGTGTCTTACCAGAATATTATCTATCTCAGGGACCCAGGATCTCTCTAGAAAATGCATAAGGGAGATGACAGACAACCTTGGGTCTGTCCCTTCAACTGTGGGATGACACGAGTATGGCTGTGTGTGTGAGTAGAGGGTTTCTCTTCTAGATCATAGCTTAAACATGACTGGGTTCAGAAATGCACATTAGGACAGACTTTGTGTTATCTTTTTTTAAATGTAGAATCTATAGATTTTGTGATGAACTCCTGCAATATCAAATGTGAGACCAGATTGGGGAAAACAGGGACCTCATATTTTGGAAAAAGTTGTTTCAAAATGTCAGTGAACAAATGCAAAGGTCTAGAGGCATCAAAAAAGAGGTATCAGAGAAGAGAGGGTGGCTTCCCATCATCCCTCTGGTCTCTTTGAAGACTCTCCCCTAATGTTGGTTGGGCTGGAGTTAGGTGAGGTGAGTTCTGTGATCCACTGTGAGCATCTGTGTACAGAAACCAGAATCTAGCTCTTGCTTACAAGCAAAGGAACAAACATTTAACAATAAATATCTCCGTAAGTGTCAAGTCTCAGCTATTGAAATCTGTGGGTGTTTGGATTAAATTATATACATTCACTCCTAATAGCTTCAAAACTCATCCTGTGGGGTTAAGAGCATAAAAATTAATACTGTAATGTATATAATTCTGGAATATAGATGACAACTGGAAAGAACATTTTTGGGCCAAATTGTAAAGCCAAATTACTACACAATTCCTCCTTCTTTTAAAATCTAACTCTGAACCTGTTTCTCAGTAAATAACTAATTGCATGACCATGTAATAAGACCTGCACTCCTGCCAGCTTGCAAGTTATTTCTTAACTTTTTAAATTCTATTTTACCCTCTTTTTGGTTTAGGAAATGGAGAGGCAAGCAAGGTACTGATGAGAATAGAGAAATAAACTATGAAATATCATATCAGGTATCTGCCATAAGGTATATTCTCAGCTTTACCAATGTAGGTAAGTGCAAGGGTTCCCTGAATGATGCTATAATTCCAGAGCAAGGAACCCTTGGAGACACTGCCCTTGTCAGCAAAATCTGCCTCTGAAGACCTAAGGCATGCTGGGTCTCACACTGTAGCCTACATATCAAGAGTGATATCTATGGGTAGGCAAAGGTGTTATGTCTGAGCCCTTGGTTGCGCTGTTAGGGCCCAGTTCACTCTGAGGGGGTCTCTATTTCCTCTGGACTGATCAGATGTCATCCTGTCTCTCTGGACACCTCAGTGTTTTATCGGGATCACGGCTCATTTCCTGGAGGAAATGACCTGGTTGTAACCTCTTCATTTTCTGCTTAATCACATTTGGAACTGCAGTCTACCCTTCCCCACTTGCCGGCCCCATTGAAACTATTTATTAAGAACTCTAATATCATTTAAAAACCACTGGCTTCCTAGACTCTCTCCTCCCCATGCTCATCGAGCTTAAATTATCTTCTGTCAAAATTCCATTTTCATAAAACACCTCTTGGAATTTTAATTTTGCTCTCACTTTTGCATTAGTTACAATCCTTCTTTCTTCATGGAGCCCTTCTGAATCTCAGATTCTTGGCTTTCTCCTTCTCTCCTTTACAGAAAGAATTTCTCAGGAAATTCTAAACTGAGAGGTGCACAGAGTCAGGAGTTCAGGGCGAGAGAGTCAGCCTTTGCCCCTGAACTCTACAGTGCACACAATTCAAGTTAGCATCAGGGTACCAGAGTTTCCATGTGATGGTCTATTCACTTGCCAGATGAGCAGAGTGATGGTATCTGTTTCATATGTGATAAACACAAAAAGAGAGGATTGTAATTATACAAAGCACTCAAGACAGAGCCCAAGCATGTAACACACTGTCCAAAGAACGTATTATACAAGCAGATAGATGTGGCAGGTGGACAATCATTGTCTTCTAACATTTAAGATAATTTTAATCTTGTTAAAAAAATAAACACTTTATTCATGCTCAAAGTAATTTTCTTTCACCATTATATTTTTTCTCTGCTTTGGGGAAGTATAGATGTTACAATGAAGGCAAGCTTTCTCAATTATCCAGACAGCTCCACAATTAACTGTGGTTTAGTTTATCTAACAAATGAGAAAACCTAAGTTCTGATTCCAAAGTTCTGAGTGTCCCCATAGGCAACAGGAGAGAGGGAAGGGCATATGTGAGCCGTGCAGTGGACAGGTATTCGTTCCACAGCATGAAGCAAAAGAATCCTCCAACTGGGCAAGTGATGGCTTCACAGACAACAGAACTCCACTGTGGGCTGAGTGCTCATCCATACTCTTAAATATATGGACTTATTTTTAAATTGAGATGGTTGCAGAAAACCTGATTCTAGTTTCCAGAGACCTGCAGTTAAGTAAACATCTTTAAAAATCATCAAGACCATAAGGTTAGCAATGATTCTGTAAGTTTGTGATTAAAGGCCACAGTAGAACAGGAAACAGATACAGGAAAAGAACTCATGATTATAGGATCTTAGGGAATGTAATGATGTTGATTTCTTTTAAAAATGTTGTTGATACACAGGAACTTGGGAAGGGAGGTCAGGGGCATCTAGAACAAAACATGCAGAGGGAGAGAACATCTGATTGAAACTTTCCAGAGGCTTGTCCACCTGGGGGATCAACTTTTGTAAAGATGGTGGCATAGAAACAGGTGCAGGAGCCACTGGATAATCTCCAACCAGAGGGAAAGGCTACTGGTTGTGATGATGAGGATTTCACAGGTCTGTGATCAATAGTTATTCCTCTTGCTGTCACCATCACTCCCAGCTGTCACAGAAGAGACTAGTATTCAGAGACAGTTGAGACAGTTTGCCCTTGATCCCAGGGGTGAGAAGAATCACAGCTGGAAGTGCCAACAGGAAGGCCACCTGAGACCTCATATACACACAGCAAGGAGTTCTGGAATTGACTTCTTGGAAGAAAGACTAACAGGATTTCACAAAGATGGACATTCCAAGTCAGTTCACAACCCTGGGGAAGAAACTTATTAACACCTACGTCATCCCTGGACCCCAACTTCTGGATTTTTACCCAGTGCCTGTGCATTTATTGGTAGTTTATGTGTCTTTTGAAAATTTTATAACTTTTTAAATTCTATTTTATCTTCTTTTGGTTTAGGAAATGGAGAGGCAAGCAAGGTACTGTTGAGAATAGAGAAATAAACTATGAAATCATATCAGGTATTTGCCATATGGTATATTCTCAGCTTTACCAACATAGGCCAATGCAAAGGTGCCCTGAATGATGCTATAATGGTGGAGAATGAGAAACGTTCACTGGAATTCTCCTTGTTAATTTGAATATCAACCTCTTTGTGTCTGAATATACATTCTAATATAAATAGATATGTGCCTAAAGAGCACACATGTATGTATTGAAAACTAAGAAAAATTCATGCCTAATACGTTGATAATTCACTTTTAATTTTTTTACTCTTTTACATTTTTCTCGTGTGTGTGTGTGTGTGTGTGTGTGTGTGTGTGTGTGTGTGTGTGTTTCTGTCTACCTTTTGCACATGTGTGTGCCTGTGTGTATATGTACATGAGTCTATGGTAGTGCATGAGGCTGGAAACAACAGGTTAAGTGTCTTCATTTATCATTCTTCACTATAATCTTGTGATTATTTGAAACCATGATAAATTTTAAAAAATGATGGCCTACTTCCACCTTTAAACATAGGCGGCTCTCAAACTATGTTCTTCCTATACATTTGACTTTTTCAGACTTTAGGAAACATGACAGCTTGAGCCAACTTGAGTAGTCTGCTCTCTGTTACCATACCAAGGTAACTGAAGCTGGATGTTTGTCAACAAAAAGTAAAATGTTAAGAATCAATCATTTTGTTCTAATTGACTCACATAAAAACATTGCCTCGCTAGTTCAAAGAAGTCAAACACTTTCTTTTGAAGATTATGATTACTGATTGCTCAATAATTTCTTATATCCGTACAATTTATTTAGCTCAGACCCACCCCTACTTCCCTTCCCTCTGACCCTCTCATACTCCACCATCACCTCTTTCATCTTTCAAG
Organism: Rhabdomys pumilio; assembly: GCA_030674055.1. Lineage (NCBI taxonomy): Eukaryota > Metazoa > Chordata > Mammalia > Rodentia > Muridae > Rhabdomys > Rhabdomys pumilio. The sequence continues at coordinate 11,254,084 of JANHMN010000015.1, read as the reverse complement.
TTTGTGAACTCTTTGGAATGACTGGGTTCTTCTAGTTTGTGCATGTGTGTAGACTGTGACAATTTGAACAAAACTAGTCAAACTCCAATGTGGATGAAGATGGACCTCACGAAGTCCCTCCCCTATGTGGGGACCAAATGATAATGGTTGATGAGGAAGGAGTGTCATTCTCTACTTTCTTTTCTGAGATAAGCTCACTCAGTGAGTCTGAGCTCTCAGTTTCACTAGGCTGAGTGGCCATGGAGCTCTAGGGATCCACTGATTTCCTCCACAGCCCTGGAACTATTTGTCTGCACCAGCATAACAGGCTGTTTTACATGAGAGCTATAGACATGAACTTGGGTTCTCGTGATTACACAACAACCATTGTACAGACTTAGACCAGCCTCACCCTCACTGTCCTGGGCTTGCAAATTTTTCTTGCTTCTTGGTAAACTTACATTTGCAAATCTTGAGAGTGCCTGCGTCAGGGCTGGATTTAGAACAAGTCCATATCACTGTGGCTCACAGGACTGCAGCCCCAGCTGACTACTATTTGGAGTCTTGCATACTTACTCTGAGAGATATTTTAATGATAATGCTACAGATGTCTGACTCATAACTAGATAAAATCTATGAAAGCAAGGCAATCAAGTCAGCAAGCTAAGTAGAATATAAGTTACTACACAATGAATGTTTATCATGCTATCTTTTTCCTTTAAGGACTAAATGAATAGTCTTTCATTTTGTGAGTGATGCAGTTGCCATGACAGCTATGACACAGTGGGCACCACATCTGTACAACTTTGATTTTTCTGTACCAAAGTGACCACAGGTGGCAGTGAGTGCATGAGCCCCTGGCCTTTCCAATCCTCAGTGGGTCCACTGGGATTTGAGTTCTAAATTTCTCTTTCAAATGTCACAAACAGTTCCTTGTTTTCTTTATTTTTCTTTCCAGGTATTTAAAAATGCACTATCATTCTTACCTCAGCGTCTTAGGCAGCAAGCAGATGATGCCAACAAAACACGGCCTGGTATATATATATATATATATATATATATATATATATATATATATAGTTTGTGAGATATATATCAAACTGTCCTCAGTGATACAGGCTATACCTCAAGGCAGAAGTGAAAGTGCCCACTGTCAATTGGCTAATAAGAGACGTAGAGAGATGCAGAGTTAGAGTTAAGTAAGGTTCTTCTTCATTATTTGACATCAAATTTTATATACATATAAAAGCAAATTTCCAGCAAAATCTAGTATCTCTTGTTGAATGTGCAATCTTATTGTCTAGAAGTCATCCAAGACAACTTCTTCTGTAATGTTGGTCTTAATGTGCATGTGTATACATATGTGTATACAGGTATGTATAAATCAAACAAAGGCAGAAGCTACAGACAATATACGCTAAGGATCACAGTCCCACAGAAAATGAGAGTATATGACACTTAGTCTATTTTTAAGTGTAATTCTGTTCACACATCATGTTACTAGCAATGGGTAGCCCATTCTCCAATGCATCTTATTTTGATGAACGCTAGTTATTTTCACTGATGTTTTCATTTTAAGTATGATAGAAGTGTGAACTGTGACCTCCACACCATTTTATTTCACGGGAATTTTGACATCAAGACCAGGTCTTTCATCAACCTCCTTCTCATTTTGCATTTTTTAATAGAGATCTCCAAATTCTTCCCTGAATTCCTCTTGAACTCAGATGCAGCGTGACCTTGTATGAAATATTTGATGTCAATATAATGAAAAAGAGCCTCACTTAACTTTAACTCTACATCTCTTATTACCCAATTGACAGTGGCCACTTTCCCTTCTGTCTTGAGATCTAGCCTGCAGCACTGTGGACATCCCATTGACTTAGTCACCAGGTTACAGAGCAACCCCTGTTAGAGTAAAGCCATGCTGTGGGAAAAGCTCAGGAACTGATAAACTTGGTTTTACCAAAACTTCAACTATCAATAGTCCAGATTTATGATTAATATTTAATATTTTAGGTAATTTGAGCATTAAAATATATAAATGCTTTTAGCCCTTATGCTCTTTCTAACACTGTAAGAAGGAGTCTCAATTAACCCTAAATGACTTAAAAAAGGAGATGAACTCCCAATACTCTGACTAAGGTCCTCTACTGAGGTGCATTTTAACTGTCGATAACTTAGCACTTTAAACACAAGCGTATGCCTATGTTACCACTCTCTGCAGTGTAAAAATTTTATAGCATATTTTATAAACTTCAACATTTTATTATTATTACTTTTATAAATTACCATAGAATGGAAAATTAAACCAAGTTCTGTGTCTATCTGGATGCCTTACTGTGTGTGAGCATGTATTCATTGCATACTGAGTCCCTTGCTTCCCAGTAGAGTTAACTGTTACTATGTCATTTGCATAATCATATGTTTTCCCTAGTAAAAAGCAGCTTATTTTTAAACTATTAAATATGAGTTTTGAAGGGACTATTATTTGCGAAGTCTAGACACAAACCTGCAGATACTCGCATATATATGCACTGACTGTCCTTCATTGCTCTTGCTTCTGGTCACAGCTGAGACACCAGAGTTGACACAGTTACATAATAATTATGAACTTTTAGAAGACGTGTAACAAGAATTCTAATGCTTGGCTTACTTATATACTCATTAAAAAATCTATGCCCTAAAATATTTTTACAAGTGAAATCCATAGACGTCACGTTTATGGAGAATGTCTTGGCAATATCTTGATCTATGCTTAGAGTGAACAATGCCAGAAGCCCCTCTACTCAGCAGTGATTGACTCATGCCTCTGATTTTCTCTGACACTCCTGGCAAGGAATTATAATTTTACTCTGAGCAGATGTTTGCTTACTCTTACTGCACTGCTCTATAGGGAACTGTGTACTTTTAACAGGTATGAAGTGAGCATTCAGTATATCCAGAATAGATTTTCTAGCCCCTTAGTCACTTCTAAAACCATTAAAGTATCCTGTCCTCTTATTATCCAATATCTGGAAGTGATATCCTTTGAAAACACCTGGGTCAAGGTTGTGTGGAATGTGCTTTCAGATGGGGGAGCTTGGATGGGCAGTACATGAATGTGCCTTAGAATGATCTTCAGGTTAAAATTATAGAAAATTATCATTTTCAGGTGATAACCTCATTAGGTGAGTTCATAACTATGGGAGGTAGAGAGTTACCATGCTTGTCTCAGAATAACCCCTCACAGTTGGGACAGTGCCACAAAGAAGAAAGGGCTCTGCAATCAGCCAATCCCACTGGTACTTTCAAGAAGATGGAGACAGTGCACCACCAAGCAGAGATGATAATGGTCCCTACCCTCCATAGATTAATTTTGAGTAAAAACAACTTTTTCTGAACATTCTCTCCCTGGCACAGTTGCTGCCAACCAAATGAACCAGAAATAAATGTGAGTCACTGTGGTGGTTTAAATGAGAAAGTCTCCTATAGCTGAATACTTGGCCCAGTTGGTGAGATTGTTAAGAAAAGATTAATAAGTGTGTTCTTGATGGTAGAGGAATGTCAGTGGAGGTAATCTTTAAGTTTCAAAAGACTAGTGTCTTTCCAATCTCTCTCTCTCTCTCTCTCTCTCTCTCTCTCTCTGTGTGTGTGTGTGTGTGTGTGTGTGTGTGTGTGTGTGTTGCCATGTTCTTCGCCATGATAGTTATGGATTAACACTCGGAAACTCTAAGCCCCTATAAACTCTTTATTTCATAAGTTTCCTTGGTCATGGTATCTCTTCACAGCAATAGAAAAGTAACTCAGACGGTCAACAAAATAGGAACCATGGCTTTAAGAATTTGAGCCCTGTGTAAGCAGGTACATGAGAGAGCCAAGTATTTTGTGTAAAAAGCAGAGAAAACTCTTCCTTAACCCCAGCAAGAATCCTACTCACCCCTCAGTCTTATTTTTTATGCTTGCCTTTGAACTTGGGAGAAGGCAAGGATGTAAGATTTACCATCAGTCTGAGAAGGCTTATCCACCATTAGCCGCAACTGATCTCCACAAGGCAGCATTTATTCCTGTTCAACCTCATGCCCCCCCCCCGAAAAATATAATGTCTTCCCCATCTCATACAGGCACACTTAGCCCTTTACTTCCTTTTTAACTATTTGAATGAAGGGCCACTTTTAGTGTACACAGTTGGCATCTCTCATATAACAGGGCTTCCTAATGAACAAGGGTGGGAATCTGAATTCTTGCAATTAAAACACCTCTGTGCACTGTATGTGAATGTGACTTTGTCATCTGGTCAACCTGTTCATGTGCTTCAGGGGTCTTTACTCTCGGTTTTACCCATGGTCTAGCATGTATTCTTTAAAGGGTCAGGTTCCCAACAAACTTCTCATATGTGGTCAGTATATCTGCTTAATTTCTATGACAGAAACACAGTAAATTAAAATGAGGCTACTCAGATAGAATCGAGTGAACTTGTCAGAACATGCTATTTCATGCCCTCCGTGGCTGAATACACTGTGACTTGGGAAACACGGGTCTCCAGAAGTGTCTCTAATACTTAGCAGCACTCTCAACAATTCACATTCGTAAACAAGTATATACAATGATAAGTATTTTGCCTGACTCTTTTGTGCCCAATGCATAAAAATAAGTATTGCTGGCAGCCCCATAAAAGTAAAAGGGAGACGTTATCTTGGTGCAGTTTTTCACAGGTAAACCAGTTTGAATATGATTTTTTCTTCCACATCCTTATTTCAAGAAGTCTCTGCCACTAATCCCACGGAAATGACTTTTAATCTCAGATGGAAATATTTTTTATTGGCATAAGTAAAACTTAGGATATCTGTGTTGTCACAAATGACTTTTATTAAAAGAACAAAATAACAACAACAACCACAACAACAAACATATAAACTTAATTTCAAAACTTCCTCTCTCTGAACTAAATTTTCTCAAATGTTGTTACTTTTACTCAAAATGAAGAATTAGATGGATTAAAGGATGTTTGAATGGTTGAGAACATCACTGTTCCTTGTAGAGGACCCAAGTCCTGTTCACAACACCCACATGACAGCCCACAGCTATCTCTAACTCCAGTTGCAAAGGATCCAGGGATTCAGCATCATAGGTGTACAATTTGAACACTGCATGTAAATGGTGCTTAGACACCCATGCAGGCAAACACATACACATATACACATAAAATCAACAATATATATGTCATTATATATCACTATAGGAGTTAGTTCAATAAAGACTTGTTTTCACCAAATTAGCCCTTCTTCATTTTCTCTATCTCGTAATATTTAAGGAGTTCTGATATTAAAGTCTATATTCCTGCTCTGAACACTTTAGATATAATCACTGGTGTGTAGTAATGATGATTAAATGCAGAAAAAGGAGACTGGCACAGCTAGGATGGTGGGTCCGGGGAGGAGACCATTTTGTAGCAAAGAAGAAGCATTTGTCATTGAAACAAATTCCTACCTAGGAAAAGGCTATTTTCCAATATTTGTCTCCAAGGAGAGCAGGAGAGGCCACAGCTGCAGGAGTGAGGGTGGGACCATCCATTGTATCACCTCCTTCTGGGCGACATCTGTTCTGTAGAAGTAGCTAAGATAAGTCTTTAAGAGCTATTAGCCAGACAGGCAGCAGAAGTAGCTTAAACTGATGCCTGGCAGACAGCCAGTACACTTCCCAGGACCAGTTCAGAATGTGCACTCTTAGAGATGAGGGATAGAGGGCGCCTCTGAGTTGGTGGCAGTGTGCTACTTAGTTGCGCGACTGGACACAACAATCTAGCAGCATTTATTGAAGGACAATGCTCTCCTTCTCCAAATGAATGAAAATTTTGGAAAGTAAGAGAAGAAAATAATGCTGGTAAGGCAAGGACCACCTTTTTTGAAAAGCAGCGATAACTTATTAGAAAAAAACTGGATTATAAATTGCACCCAGTTCTCCCCTTGGAGTTTAGCTCCTTTTATTCAGTTACTCCCAGGCCAGTTTCTAGACCTAGATTCTCACCTGTCAGGTGATCAGTTACTGAGCCGATGCAGAAAGTCTTGTCCCTGCCACCCACACCAGGCTGTGGACTCCTTGCTGGGGCAGCTTAGCGTTGAGTCGTGGCTGGCAACAGGCTAAGAGCTCGCTGTGACTCACCAGATCAAGCGTGAGGAGAGAAAGCAAACTGAAGCATTTCTCAGCCATGT
>JANHMN010000015.1:11230414-11242914 GCA_030674055.1 Rhabdomys pumilio | reverse complement strand
TCTTTTTAATTCACTTTAGAAATTTCCCAGGAGGCTGGTACACCAGGAACACCTTCAACTATGGCCAGCCTACCTGCTGCTATTTCTAGATCAAGATGTTTTTCTGCTCTGCCCTGGTATGTATAGACCCCATAGGTAATGTGTAAGCAGGTGGGCATGTCTGGCATGCAGTAAAAGTGCATTTGTGGATACTGGATCTTAAGGTCATGAATGCACTTTCTTTTACATGCAGTATAGTTTGATACTATTCCTTTGGCCCATTACTGGGATCGAAATTGGGGCGTGTTAAGCAAATGCTATCTGCTCTTTAGCTAGGAAATTGATAAATTGTCCCGGTGGGCCCTGAACTTTGATTCTCTCTGTCTCTCATGTGCCTGAGATTGCAATCTTAAACCTCAGACTCTGATCAATTCCATTACTTTCTCCATTTTCAAAAAAATACTCCACTGGGAGCTCCTGTCTTTTCTTCTTCTTTCAATGCTAGACCAGTTGCAATGTTGTGCCCAAGTGCTGAGTGTGACACCTATAGAGAGCAAACCCTAACAGGCACACTCTCTCCTCAGCCTATGTATACTTTCTCAGTGGTTTCTCGGAGCCGTGCCACCCATTCTGTCCTGTGAAGCTCACAAATCCCCTTTATCTCTAGGTAAATATTGTTGAAATTTCCTCAAGACTGTTTAAAGGTCAGACAGCACCTGTAGTGTGCTACAGTATGCTCCCATCTCGGGGAACTCACTGTTTCATGAACTGCCAAATATTTCTTGCCTTAGTTCTTCTGTGTGTCAGATAGGCATGTTCTCCAGCTAAATGAACTTTTAAGCATCTTTGTATTTGCTTCTTTTATTCTTGAATGTTTTACCACACTTCGTCTTGAATTCTGCAGCTGCAATATAATGAGTACCTCAGACACCATTCTTTGTTTGTTTGTTTGTTTGTTTGACTTTTTAAAAATTAAATTATTTTATTTATTTACATTCCAAAAGTTGCCCCACTTCCTGGTCCCCCTCCCTGAGTGCTTCATTCCATTCCCTACCCTCCCCTTTGGCTGAGAGGGTGCTCTCCCACCCACGCATCCACCCCTACCTCACCCCCACCAGCATCCCTCTTCCCTGGGGCATCAAGTTTTCAAAAGATTAAATGCATCCTCTCCCACTGAGGCCATACAAGACAGTCCTTTGCTACTCACGTGCCCAGGGCCAAGAACCAGCCCATGTATGCTTCTTGGTTTTTGGCTTAGTCTCTGGGAGCTCTGAGAGGTCTGGGTTATTTGACACTGCTCTTCTTCCTATGGGGCTGCAATCCCCTTCAACTCTTTCAGTCCTTCCTCTAACTCTTCCATATTGGTCCCAACCTCAGTCCAATGGTTGGCTGAAAGTATCTGCATTTGTCTCAGTCAGATGCTGGTAGGGACTCTCTGAGAACAGCCATATCAGGCTCCTATCAGATATCATTTTTACTAAAGGGATTTCTTTCTGCTGATCACCTTGATGGAAGAATGAAGAATTTCACTTAGATCACAAGAACAATTGCAAGTAAGCATGCTCTAGAGGAACCCATCTGAAATCATCTTTCATGCAGAAGAGGGCAATCTACCTCAGTCTTCCCTCTTGCAATGCTTCACAAGCTATAACCAAGGCAGGCAGGTGAGACAGGGATCTCGAGGCTACATCTCAAACGCTTAGATGAACTAGACAGTGGTGGAGAGTAAGTGAATGTTGATAAAGAATGGGTGAGGGTTCTTAGGTGCTTTTGGGAAAATAAAAAGCAAAGAGGGAATCTCCATGGAGACTGAGACAGAAAAAAATCTGGGAGTAAGAACAGATGGGCAGGATTGCTCTCAGATGCAGGATGCATTTTAATAGGCCACTGAAGACACACACAGCACTGACTTGGCTAGCCAAAAAGCACATCTGTGCATGTGTGTATGAGGGGCTCTGTGTGTTCTCAGTGTGCTTCTTAAGCCCTGCAGACCCAGTCTCCATGGTGTGAGCAATGTCTTTAGTAGTATTCGTTTTGATTTCATAGCTTATAAAGGTACCTTTATTGACAATGTTTACAACGAAATGAATATTTAAATTAGTTACTGGGCCAAAAAATATGCTATGAAAGATATCCAGATTGTCATGGGATGGTTTGGTCCCTGTTCCCACACATTCCCACAACAGCTTTAAAAACACAGGATAGAAAGTACTGTCTGCTAGTGCCAGTCAGACTGCATATGAGGAGTGATTATTAATCTCATGGTTCCACTGGTAGAGGGAAGATCAGGCAAGATGACAAAGATCAGGTCCCCTGCCCTAAGGGTGCCTGGTGTTCATTCATGGATGGGACCACTCAGTGGGGGCAGCCCTACCTTCTTCAGGTTACTGCATCTGTCTGTGGTCACTGGCCCTCCTAATGTACAAGGCTGCACTGTGGTTTCCTCCAGGCTAGAGAAAAGGTGTTTCCTGTGACCTCATCCATTTGTCTATGAAATTAACTCCAGCCAATGACATTGTCTCAGCATTTGAAATCAGGTAGATATTCCTAGGAGAATGGAAAGAAATCAGAACACTTTGTAATATAGTTTCTAGGTGCCTTCTCTCAAGCAACCTTGGAGACAGCTTGATTTATTCCCAGGGATATTTGGGCACCAACATCATAACCACAGTGAATGTATCTCAGGCCACACATTCATGAACCCAGAAAGAAAAGCCACAGAAATCACCTTGGCCTATATATATGCTAGTTACCATCAACCTGACTGTGCTGTTCTAATACTGCTCTCTGTCAGCAGGCAGTAAGACAAGCTATACACATTAAGGTTCATGATAGAGAAAAACTACTTGAAACAGTACTGAACAAATAATATCAGGAACTGTACCCTATTCTTAACTGGACCTCCAAGTGTCTGTAAGCATTTAAAGATCTCCAGTCTTTAATCAGGCCAAAGGTTCCACCTTTACCAACTTTCTTAAGACATGGATATAAGGAGATAAAGAAACCAAGAACCATTAATAAGACATCTTTGTCTTTCCAGCCTCAGAAAGCCAGGACAGAAGGGTTTTTCTTTGGGAAACTGAGGTGTGAGTTCATGGTCAGCATGAGCTACATATACTACAAACCAATAGCTATCAGGAAGAAAAGTAAACTATTGTTTCAGAGCATCAGAGGTCTGATTTGTAAAACTGGATTATCCTAAAATCCATCATATATATTATAAATATAATATAATATACATATACACATACACATATACAAATATATATATATGTATATACATATATATGTGTGTGTGTATGTATATATATATATATATATGCATATATATACATATTCATTCTCCTATGTCAGAAACACATGCATTTTAATGGTAATATCAAATTTTGAATAAGTAAATCTCATAATACAGAATAATATCTAAGGCAAACATTGGCCATTTTTTTTCTGTTTTATATTTTTGCTTAGAATTTTTATCTGGTCTCTAAAAAGCTATTTTTACTTGCCCACATTCTTGTCCAGTCTCAATCAGTCTGTAAATTTTTCATGCCTCCAAATGACTTTTCTAGTGCCAGTATTTAACAAAATTACCAAGACATTTATATAAGGATTTAATTTTCTATAATTGGAGCTGATCCTTTCAAAATCTCCCAGTCTGTAGGTATTTCATATAAATTCTTTATGTCATCTATAGATGAAGAATTGTTCAACAATTTTCCATATTTTTCTGAGAAGGATAATTATAATTACAGAGCTTTGTATTCAACGTCGGATAGCCAAGTGTTTCACTATTATTATTTCAGACTTAACTGAAGCAATGTACTCCTAAAACATAGTCTTGCCATGAATATCTTATGTATGGTTGATATATCTATATCAGCAATATATTGCAACCATCTTTACAATAATTATCTATATGCCTTTATAGTTATGAAATTATGTTTACATAGTCATACTCTGTTCATCAATGAGCCTAAAGACTCACATTTGTTGATATCATATGTGATTAAAAAAACTGACCCATCTACCATTCTAACCATGCCCCAACACATGTGCTACCTACCCTAGTAGGTACGCATGGCTGCTGCTCTGTTTCCCACTTACCAACATCATGTAAGTGCAGGCACATATTTGATTTTAATTATAAGAAGAGAATTCAACATTCATTTTTCTAAAGAAGTGAAAAAATGTAAAGGATTTTGTCTTCCCATGTTGGAACTAACTGTGTCTTATTTACTTTAGGTATCCCGCTGATAAATAGACAGTGAAGGTGAGGCCTCCTTCTCAGAGTGACTAGCTTTGCTTTCACTGTATTCTACAATCCTAAGCTAGAGCGTATCTTCCCACCTTAACATTAATATTTATAATGTTCCTTCAGAAATATTCCTTTAGAAATGGAATTTAGAAATTCCTAGCAGAAGGAGACACTTGCTGCCCCAGGGATGGGTAGAGCTCCCTGTAGCTTTCCTCACTTCTTCTCAATTCCACCTTCCCAAGGATTAGTACATTTCTTATCTTGAATGGTAACCTTCTGACCATGATGGTCCAGAAGTTGCATGAACTTAGTCAACACCTCAGAATTTATTGAAAGTTTCTAGATTCTATTATGGAGATCTGAATAGTTGTAAAGAAGATTTCGAGGCTGTCTGTAGAGGTCTCCCAACCCAACCTATACACAGGGAGTTCTGGTATCCTTATTTCCTATTTAATAGGACCAAATAAACAAAAGAACTTCAAGCTGCACACAGGGACCAGGGACTTGTAATTCCAGCAATCTGGATATTGAGACCCAGGGAAGTAAATTACAACTAAAGAGATAGTTAATCCATTTTGTCTTTTTCTTAGTGTTCTGCCATTTTCCTTAATGATACCATTAATATGGGGCCTAGGAAGAGAAAATAAATTCACATGGGAATAAGTTGGCAATAATAAGAATAAAAGTATAAGGACAGTGTGAACTGACAATTGCTATCATCACAACATTGTATTGCTTAACATTATCACATGATTACTGTGAACCATGCATCCTATATAATGAAGAATTGACAAAAGTAAAAGCATTCTTTGACAAGAAGTAGAGCTCAAAGATAAGAGAGGAATGATTGTCTACATCTACTAGGCTTGGAATCAGGAAACACAGGACCCCAGGATACCTCACCTTGGTGCATCAGAAAAGAAACAGGAAACAGATCTGGTTTTTCCTCTCTGTGACAAAGATTCAGCCTTCACAGGATACTTGAGTGGTTTTATTCCAGCTTTGACAACAGAGTTTGAGTACAAATAGATTCCTTCATCCAAGCCTGTCAGCTCACTTGTTCCCTATACCTTTAGAAACCTGTGCAGGTGACACTTCCTCTCTGGCTAATATTACTCCCATAAATGGTTCTGGCTGTGTTGGTGGGCAGAGAGATAACATGTAATTTTGGGTGCAATGAAAATGGAGAGATACTGGATCTATAGCCTACTCTTTTCTCAATAGCATTATAAGAAAGTGGTTACTTAAAAAATAGAATTTTTTTCAGTGTTGAACTGATCAAAACATATCATCTCAGACTGGCTTACGCTTGCTAAATGTCTTATGCTTTTTCTGATATATTTGCTTTCTACAATTTATCATCTACTGTTGAGATTACAAAAAAATTGCTTTGAACATTTTAGAAATGGATTATTCTTTTTAAAATGCCTACATGTGTGATAGCTACAAATACACATAGGACTTTGGATGTGCATGTATATTGCATGTACGTGTGCTATGGACTATTTTCTTGCTTGTAGTACACACACACACACACACACACACACACACACACATTCATGTTTGCATGAGGAGACTGACAATAAAAGTGCTATAAACTGCTTTACTTCCAATCTCTAGCCTGAATAACTTGTGGTCACCATAAGTGTACAGAGAAACAGTTTTGCAGAGATTTGCAGTGTCTTCAGGATGCTAAGCAAGTTTGCACATTGGGACAGACTCCTAAATGACTGGTAAAAAGAAGGTCCTTCTGTCTTACGGGTGTGATGATATATGCCAATCCATCAGATTGAGACTGGAATGCATATGAAGATAATGAATAGGTAATGAGAGGGAAATTGAAAATTTGTAAGGCTAATATGTACTAATATACACCAAGGCTTCTGAATAAGCATCCTTTGGGTTTTTTTTCAAGTATTCTTCCATTAATTTTTATATTTATTTACTTTATATCCTGATTGCAGCTCCCCTTCTTCCTCTCATCCCAATCCCCTTCTCAGACAATCCCTCCCCCACCTGTCCTGGATGGCCCCTACTGGATACCAACCTACCTTACCACATCAAGTCACTTCAAGACCTGACACATTTTCTCTCACTGAGTCCAGACAAGGCAGCCCACTTAGGGGAACAGGATCTACAGGCAAGCAGTAGAGTCAAAAACAGCCCCTGCTCTAGTTGGAAAACCCAAATAAAGACCAAATCGCACATCTGCTACATATGTGCAGTGGGCCTAGGCCCAGCACATGTAACACATTCTTTTGTTAAACCATAGCTGTATTTTTTAATCAGCTAAACAGATCTAGATATTCTATAGAATGTCATTAATCTACTCATATTGCCTACGAAGAATTTGGTAGACACCATATAGATAGACCTGCCAATGAAGCTGACTGTCCAGACAACATGGTGTTGCTTCTATATTGACCACGAGAAGTTGGAACATGTTTTCACATATTCTTCTCTACAATCAGATCTTTCTAAGTAGATACAGCTGTCAAGAACTCATCATTTCTCTCAAACACTATGGGAAGCAGATCCTGTGTTTCTCTAGGGAAAGGTTGCATCATGGATATGAGCATCAGTCTTGGCTATGAGCCCTTAGCAACTGACAGTGTAACCCCGTGACTTGAGTATTCATCTTTGTATTCAATCCCTCCACCTCCAATCTGAGTTCAAGGCCTTAAACTAAATTGTTTGTAACAATAGCAGCAAACATACATCTCAGAATTTAATGTGGGAAACTCTAAACCTGGAGATATGATTGATTGGCTAATATATTTGAGCCTGAAATATACTCACATGACATACAACTTCCTCCCTCAAAATACTGAGAAACAGTTATGTAATTACAAGCACCATGGAAACTTGCCTTCATTGCAGATTTGATGCCCAAATATAGATGAGCAAAGCCTTCCAATTCAGAATGCTTAGATAGGGCTTGTTACCTAGGCAACAATGTATTGGAAATAAGATGTCTGCATTCACTCATATTTCTTTTCCAAAATTTACCTTTTAGGTTGCTTTAGAATATGGATTCTGAAGCTGAATACCTAATTTTCAGGAAAAAATAGGATAATTATGACAATTTTGAGATCCATCAGCTTGAAATAAACCCTAAAAGCACAGAGTAGATTCTCTCACACTAGAAGTCTCGCCATTCCAGCTTCTCATTGAATCTTAAAAAATGTGCTTGTAATTGAGACCAAACATGGGGCAGTACAATTAGCAACCAAACCCTTGAGAGTCTAGAAGTGGGGAAGTAGAATTTTTAACATCCTATGTTTAAGCAACTGAGACTATACTGAGCAAGAAGCTCGAGACTTGAGGACTAACTGAGAACCTGAGCAAGAGATGTAGAAAAGTAGGTGGGCCTTAGAGATTGGGTTGAGACTTCTATTGTCAAAGCTCATATTTTATATGCTCTGTTTCCTTCTGACCTCCTTTCTCATCCAAAGAAACCAATGACATCCCTGTCAGAAAGAGTTTGTTCCACCCTGTCCCCCACTGCCCTCTGTGCAGTATGAATGTATTGTCATCCTTTCTTGACACAAGTTATATGTGCTTCCAAGACATCCTCATTCAAGTTCTGTAGTTGTCTAGGTTGAGGCCAATGGCCTTCTGTGTCCTAAAAGAAAGAAGTTGTGACAGAGGAGAGTTGACATGAAGTTTTCTGTAACCACTGGCTTACTTAAGGAAATCAGTGACGTTATAAATTCATGGGGGATCCTGGGTTTTTATAATGACTTGAGTTTTTCCTATTTGACCCCCTACCGTCATTGTTTAAAAGTTTCTTAAAATCTGTTGTGAATCAGGCATGAAACTGTGCAAGTGCACTTGAGATGTGTGTCCATTTTTCTAGTCCACCCTGCTTGACCACTGCTGCTCTACCAGTGAGCTGAGTTGTAGGCTTAGATTTTTCAAAACCCAATTTAATAAAGGTTCTCAAATGCTTTGACATTCCCCTCTTTTGACCACTGTCCCAATGTAAGGCATTAAAAATGGGTAATAGAACATGGGGAGGTGGATCTATTTAGGTGCTATTTTGGGGGATTTTCAATCTTGGTTGTCTGGATATCAGCAGTACAGATTAGTAGTGTCAGGATACCAACAGTCTAGTGCTACAATCTCCTCTTCCAGCCCAAGTAAAACCTGGAATGTGTTTTTTTACTTTGCTTATTCTAACATAAACTTCAGGTCATGTCTGTTGTGAAGAACCCAAGTCCTCTGAACGTTTAGTAATTTTGTCTTAACATATTGATATTCTTATAGTTCTGAACATATCTTTCCTTTATCTCTCAAATCCTCTGATCACCTACTCAAATCTGGCAACCACTTTGCCCTCCATGGAAGCACATTAGTTAATCTTATTCAAGTTTCCCTATGTAAGGAGGTGATTGCTGGCTAAGTTCCCACTTTATCTGAGCACTCATAAGCAAATGCCCTGAATGTACATATAAAATAGTCTGTAGTCACCTGGAATGTGGGACTTGCAGTGGGGTCTCATACATTGACGCTCTCTGTTGTTCTGTGTCCAGACTTCATTCCACTGCTGCCCAGTGCAGCTGGATAAGACACCCGGCTCTCATTTCCATGAAAGAGAGCTGGGCTCACATTAGCACAGGGCATGACAAGATAAAAAATAGATTCATTATTTGACCAGCTGATGAGTCTGCCAGTAGAGCTTGTGAATTTAAATTACAAAATGGGGGGAAGTTGGAGGATGTGAAGTGGTTTTCAGTCCTTTGCTTTTGTCTCTAGGCAAGGCCCTATACCTAAATTATTTCCAACAATTATTGCCTATGGTAGTCTCACAGATCCCCCTTGGAGGAGATAAAGCCTGGTTCAGGAATTCATTTTTGTAGCTGATAACGTGTGTAGTGAGAATACTGTTCTGCCTTAAAAATGAGCTCTGTGGTCTTCATAGTATTCTCCCTACAGAAGCGCCCCCCACCCCCCACCCCAGGAATATTCCTGATAGATAGAAATGCTGCATTGAATAAGTGCACAGACTCTTCCTCACCCAGTCTGGAAGCAAAGCCTTTCTCCCCATCCTGTGTGCTGATGACTTTGTCAGAACCTTGTTCGTGGCATTGCGGCCTTTCAAGTTAAAATGCCTTTCAGCTACAGTTCACCTGAATCATCCATATATTTTTTTTCTTTTCAAAAGGATAAAGAAAGCCTAAATACTGGAGGAATATCAAAAGCTATAAAAACATAAAAATAGCATAAATGTAATTTATATCAATTGGGGAGAATTGATAATGGTTTGTAGTTTATGTGAAAGTATCTTGGTTAAGAAATATGTTGAGGATTACACAGTTGAATCTCCAGTCCCTGGTTCAGTTGCTGGCAGATGTTTCACAGGCAAATGGATACACACACTGTACCTTCTATTGCATTATTGTTTTTTTTTTTTTTTTCTATCATGAACACAGGAGAAGCTTATGTTGCATAGAAATTAGGTGAGGACAGAATAAGCAAGAAGAAGTCAAAGGACTTTGATATGACCAAGTGGAGCACTGTCATGCTCACAGACTACCAGGCCCCTGTTTCCTGTCTCATCATGTCCACAGGTATATGCCTTTGTCTTTCCTTTCACAGGAGTCTGCAAGGCAACAACTCTGAGGAAAATATAGAGCTAAGTTTATTAAGCTGTGGGTTTGTTAGTTTATATATTTATCCATTTGGCAGTTTACACAATTCTTCTTACTAAACACCAGAAGAATTTGAAAACCATTGTGTGCTTTTCTAGTATAACCTTTACAATTAATACCCGTTTTTCTATAATCCTCTCCTAATTCTTATTTACAAAACAATTACATGCAAATATCATATATGTGAATAATTGGGAGAGACTATGGGGCCAATACATAGGCTTTATTTAATGAAGAAAACCTCTGTATTCTGGGAGCATGACTTTTTTACTTGATTAAACCAGAAAGTATAGAAAGGTGCTAAAGAAAGTGAAAGGTTATTTTACAGTAAGCCATTTAGTGATAGGTAATTGTGGGTGGAGGCAGGGGCTGTGCTTTTTCCTTCACTTGGTTTTTCGTTGTTGTTTTGCGGTTTTTGTGTTTTGTTTGTTTTTCTTACCATGAGAATGCATTTCCTACAAAATTAATCCTTGAAAAAGGGGTAACATACAAATCAAACAAATTTATTTTAAAAATATCAAGTGTCACCCCTATAATTCACACCTAATTATAATTAATTCTTTTAGGTAACCATTTTATTATTTATTTATGATTATGTCTATGTGTCTGTGTCCACACAGGCAGCCTCAGAGGCAAGAAGATAGTTAGACACTCCAAACCTAGCAGTCACTTATGAGCCACTCAACAGGGTGCTGTGGACCAAACTGTGGTTCCCTATGAGTGCAGTACATATTCTCAACTACTGATCCATCTCTCCCATCCTATTTTTACTACTTCAAACAATATTAGTCTTTGCTTACACGTTTAACCATAGCTCATAAACCCCACTTCTTTAATTACTCATAGTTCACAGTACAAACATATGTGTATCTCAAATCCTATTTTACACAGCTTGACTTTAAATGAATAAATAATAACTTATTATGAATGGTCTTTCGAATGGTTCCTATAAGCCCATGTAAAAGCTAGGTCTCCAGCTGGTGGAACTGTTTGGGAAGGATGGCATCATTGGAAGAGGTGGATCCATTGAAGCAGACCTTGGGGTTTTGAGTATCCACACCATTCCCAATTTCTCCTCTCTCTGCTCCTACTAGTGGGTCATTGTTTGAGCTCTCAGCTGTTCCTGCCACATGGTTTTGCTCTACCACAGACTCTAACCCTCTAATTTTTTAAGTCAATTAAATGTTTTCTTTTGTAAGTTGTCTTAGTCATGGTATTTTATCATCGCAATAGAGAAGTAACTAAAAGAGATGCCACAATTAGTAACCAGAAAACCACAAATGCTTTTCAAGGGAAGAAGAGATTTCTCAAGTGCTTTGTTTTATTGATTATGTACCTTAATAAGAACCAAGAGAGGCTTTATGAGACTCAGCAACCCATGAAGACTATATACAAATATCATATATGTAGGAGAATCATTTTAAAGAGTCAGGATGCTGAAGACAGAAAAGCATTTAAGATTTTGCTGTTTGCTGATGGGCAGAAGACCATTCTCCATGCAGCACTATCCTTTTGGGGAAGATCTTCTGTTTGAAGGGCTGCCGTGTTCCATGTGCACTTCATGGTGAATTTACCATGTAAGCTGATGCTTTATTCTGAATGTACATCGAGCTTACAGCCATCAACCAAAGGAAAGGAAACCCAGAAATCCTATGACAATTACTGCCAGAAGAAATTTATAGAACTCAAACAAAAGGATAAAATGAAAAAATGTTCTGAAATTGAATGACCTTATTGATTAGAGGAAAAGGTACAAAATGAGTTAGCCTGCAGCATGCAACAATTGCCAGCTGCTGTGGCAACTTCTGTAAACTGTTCTTGGTGGTCAGAAAAAAATGTCAAAAGATGCCACAGTGATGACATTCATCAGGCTGTGTGTATAGTGACTCTGCATGGGGGAGCCACTCGAAATGGAGCAGGAAGAATAGTCATGTGTATGATCACCAAAATATCAAATATAGTCCTTTCTTGACTGTAGTCCCCTGACACAGCTCCTCACAGCTCACTTGTACATCATGGCTATCTCTTAATATCAAATTTGAACAGATTTTATTTAGAAATACAGATTGAGAGCCTAAGATGTGGAGAAAGCTACTCTGAAAACAAAAACACAGAACTGGCAGATTCTGTTCAATTTACATATCGTGCCTCAGAATATTTAGGTATTGTTGTATCACTGGATAGAAGCTAGATAATTCGCTTCCCTGTGTATGTTTTAATAGTGATTACTGTAGAATAGGCGTCTCACATTTGTATCCCAATCTTCAGTTCACAGTGCAGAGCACACCTGTTCACTGAAGAGCCTAGACGGTTTAGATCGGTGCCATCCACTGTAGATGCAGTTGTCAACTTCATTAGAACAACTGGACCTGAAAAACATGAAATCATCGTTCAGTAGGCTGATGCCCTTCGTTGCCCGAATAAAATGTGAAAGGAAATGGTGCATATGCTTATCTTCTTCTCCTGAATTATATGTATGAGATGTGTTCATATATATTCTTTTTTAAATATACATATGTATATAGATACACACACACACACACACACACACACACACACACACACATATATATATATATATATATATATATATATATATATATATATATATA